>JADRCH010000075.1:1095870-1132237 GCA_019843965.1 Rhynchomys soricoides
CCTGCCCCTGCCCCTGCTCCTGCCCCTGCCCCTGCCCCTGCCCCTGCTCCTGCTCCTGCTCCTGCCCCTGCCCCTGCCCCTGCCCCTGCTCCTGCTCCTGCTATGAGGTATGGACTTTAGCCTAGATGCTTTGAGGCTGATGAGGGAAACATCAGAGTTGGGCAGACAAAGACCTGGTGGTGTTTCAGAAGGGTTCTACCAATGTGCTGTTCTAGTACTCAAGGGTCTCTGAAAGGCTTCAAGCTCAATACTCATCTCTCAGATGACTAAAGGCTCACAGCTTATTCACAGAGTACTTTTCCTAGCTGGAAACATGGTCTCCATTCTTTCCTGCTATTCGGTTACTCCTCTCTGTTTCCCACACACACAGTGGAGCTCCCTCTAATCCACAGCAGCCTCTGCAACAGCTGAACTTCTACATGTATTGTCTGTATCACCTGCTTAGCATTTTGATACATATGCTACCATACTGTTAGCTATGTCAAAAGATAAAAGTACTGCATTATACTCCAGAGACCCCGCTACTCATTTATTATTCAGAAGCTGTCGTAGCTTTCAAGGGATAACCAAACAGCAATTATTGACTTTGAGGTTCAAAATAGGATTGTGAAACTTGGAAATAAATGGAATTTCAAAAGGCGGGTGCTTTTGATTTTCTTAGATTTTATCTTTTTGAGAAAAGGTTTGCTGAGTTCTAAAATCTTGCCTTCAGCTTTTAAGAACTAATACACAGAAGATATATAAAGTTTATTTGATAAGCACAGTTTCAGAATAAATTTATAACTACATAAAAGTAAGTTTGCCATCTAAAATACAGAAAATTGCAATGTCTGGGGGAGAAAAGAAACATCCCAGAGAAACCGTAGCTTAAACAGCAGGGTAAGACACCCACTCATTTCAGTTATGAGCCCAAATCCTTACATAAAACCTGTAAGTCCTGGTGAGCACACCTTAATCCTGTCTCATTTCAAGATGCCGTCATAGATTTCCTTAAACAGAGAAGGCAAGGGGGCTTTGGCATCTGCCAGGAAGGCAGTGTGCCTGCCACAGAAGGACTGTGAGCTTCCCCATACATTCACTGGGGCAC
The DNA here is from genome assembly GCA_019843965.1 of Rhynchomys soricoides. Lineage (NCBI taxonomy): Eukaryota > Metazoa > Chordata > Mammalia > Rodentia > Muridae > Rhynchomys > Rhynchomys soricoides. The sequence continues at coordinate 1,096,958 of JADRCH010000075.1, forward strand.
TAGCAGTTATGAGGATTATCCACTGGGGAATGTTTAGCAACTAGCTCTCTTGAAACCAAATTCTCTCTGACTTTTCAGTCAACAAAATGATTCTCCCAAAGATGTCAGTGTTCTAGTCTCTAGAGCTCATATGAATGCTTCTTTATATGGTAAAAGAATTTTTGATTAAATTCAGGACTTTCGTAGTATCACAGATTATCAGACCCAACAGAATCATAGGAGCCTTTTTTAGAAGAAAGGATTGCTGAACCCGAGAAGGTTATAGGGAGAGAGGGACAGAGAGGGACAGTGAGCACAGCAACAGGGAAACAGACAGGGCACAAGGAGAGAAACTTGAAAAGGTCATGTTGCTGGTTTTGAATTGGGAGAAAGAAGCATGTGCCAAAGAATGCAAGTGGTTCATAGCACCAGGAAAATGGTCTTGATTTAAACTTCTGGAGGAAGCATGTCCTGCTTAACCATGACTGCAGAAACATTGACCTCTAAAACTGTAAGATAGTAAATGTGTGTTGCTTTATGACATCATATTTATGGTAACTTGTTGCTATACATTATAGCCTTCCAAAGCTGTAAAGCCTTTGGCAGGCTAACTTGGAGCTTAAAGGTGAAGACACTGAGTACAAGATGGTTGGAAGCAAAATCACCATCAACTACTGCAGGCTGATTTGGGTTGGCTATCAACATACGACTGGTATGGTTGAGCACGTGGAACTTTTTGTATCTCAGGAGGTCCACTGAGAAGTTGATAGAACTAGCCCAGAGATTCAACCTTACAGTCAGTAGGGGAAATTCTTCAGCAACTACTCTTTGGAACATCAAAGCTCGGCAAGACCCATAGAGCTGAAAGACAACAAGCAATTAAGTGTCTCTCAGCATGGGTGGAGGGAAGAAGATAGCCAAAGCCAGATGCTCCCCAGAATGTAGGCTGCACTGGCTCATCAGAACCTAGGGGGAAAAGATAGGGTGAGGAAAACATGACTGTTTTCTTTTTGAGATTATAATTCTACCATTTTCTCCTTCCTCGTTCCTCTCTCCAATCCCACCAATATACCTTTTCTTGCTCTTCTTTTTAAATTCATGGCCTCTTTTCATTAATTGAGTATATGTACATATTCCTAAATATAATCTATTCAGCCTGCATAAAATTATCTGTACAAATGTTTTCAGAGCCGACTATTTGGTACTAGATAACCAGTTAATGTGTTCTCCCCTAGGGAAAATTCTTTTCCCCACTCTCAGTATTCCTATGTTGCTATAGTTCTTTGTGCAGGGTTTAGGCCTAATGAGCTTTCCTCCATCCACTTTGATGTAGCTATTCATGTCAGTTCCATTACGTCACTCAGTTCATGTCTGTGCAGTCACGTTGTTGAGACTATAGGTAGAACTTCTGACAATCCTAGGAGACGGAGTCTTAGAGCAAACTCTCTCACCCTGTCTCTTAACAGTCTTTCTGCCCCTTCTTCTATAATGTTCCCTGAACCTCAGGTGTGGGAGATGCTTGTAGACGTATCTATTGGAACTGGGCTCCAGAACTTGGTATTTTAGATTGTTTGTGGTTTTCTGTAGAGGTCTCTGACTCTTGCAAATAGAAGTTTCCTTGATGAGGGGTGAGGACTACACTTACCTATGGGTATAAAGACAAATATTTCGAACGTATTAGGGATTATGCAGGTTGAGTAAAGTGGTGGCTGGGGGAAGCAGAGCAGTTGGCTGCAGAATAGGCAGAGGTGCTACTACTAAGCCCATGCAATGGATGTGAAATAAGGGTTAGATCTGGAAGGCTGAGAAGGCAGACTAAATCATGTGCACTCGCTAGGCTAGACCCTGGAGAAACACAGGGTAAGTCTCTATGTGACTGGTTTTAACTTCTAAATTAATCTCACTTAAGTAATTTGTCTTATGAAATGTTGATCAAAACATGTTACCTAGATAAAACTGTTTCATAATGCAGGATTGAATGTGGAGGAGCTCAAACAGAATTTAAGTTTTTGATCCAAAAGAAAAAAGAAATGATACCCATTATCTCTTGCAAATAATACATATGTACATCAGTAAATTTTGAAAGGTCTTCTACTGACCCTGCGCTATCAAATCTTAAAGGATAGTGCAGCACTGCCCAACAAAAAGAACCAGAGAGTTGGCAAAATTGTTCCTCCAAACAATCCACCACCAAGACAACTTTATATTCAATCCCATAGATTCTGTTTCAATTGGTTTCCATTGTAGCATAAACAGTAGATGTTTCTTTAATTCCCTGGTGAAGACTGCAATGTATAGGAAACTGAAATCTACCATGCTCCTCCCTCTGGAGATGATTTTGAAATTGACTAAGGCAAAGCTTAGGTACTGGCTCCATGTACCTCCCATGTGATCCTAGATGAACAACTATCATCTCTGTACCTTAGTTTCCTGACCTGTGCATGAGTTGATGCATGATGAGGGGCTATTAATGTGCTCTGCACACATAGTCTGTATCCTCGTTTGGCAGTTAATAGCAGTTCTTGTAGAACTGCTATTCTTCTTCAGTTAATACAGTTAATAGAAGTTCTTGTAAGAGATTGTTTTGTCTTTTTTCTAATCATACAGTACATCCACAGAACAAGCATAGGCATGCACCTGGGATGAAAATATAAAAGCACAGATCTTTCTTCTTATATAATTACCTTAAAAAAGATACAAATGTAAACCCCCATCTTTCTAATATATCAAAGGAAAAAGCACCTTCTGCATAGAAAACCATGTTAGAAAGCCCCCGTGTTTACTCTCATTGTGGACTGAATGAAACTTTTCCGGTAGAAGTAATAATGAATTATCAGGTTTCTGACTATCAAACATCTGAGAGCACTTCACGATTTCCCAAACATATATTTCGAGGATAAAATCTTTCATGTTCAAAGAATCCACTTAGTATTCAACAAAGATGATCAAAGAATAACACAAATGCAATGATTCTGCCTCAAAGATGATATACAAAAATGTAGATGTGGGGCTGGAGAGATGGCTCAGTGGTTAAGAGCACTGACTGCTCTTCCAGAGGTCCTGAGTTCAAATCCCAGCCATCACATGGTAATGAGCTCTGATGCCCTCTTCTGATGTGTCTGAAGGCAGCTACAGTGTACTTACATATAATAAATAAACAGGCCAGAGAGAGCGGGGCTGGAGCAATCTGGGCCAGAGCAAGAAGGGGGAAACAAAACTGAAAAAAATGTAAATGTATACATAGCAAAGTAGTTGAAAATATTAGAAGTATGAATAACTGAAAAAGGATACCCTACCAAATAAAGACAGTGAAGACGGTCACTGCTACTCTTCTCATTAGTGAAAGAAATGGAATGCGTTTGGAGAGAGAGATACATTTATAAAGCATGTCTACAAATAAGAATGTAACATTTAAAAACAAATTTTCTGAACTCAAGTCATCTAAAACCTATCTTAAGGTCTGTCCTTCACTTAACCTCTGTGTGTCTTATTTTCTTGTGGGTGAAATCAAGATAATGGCAGTGCTTTTATCACACAGCTGTTGGGAGGACAAAAAAGATAAAGATAATATTTTACATTATACAATATTAATAAGGACTAGCTACTATTCTTATTTAAATATTCATACAGAATAAGCTAGAGTTATGCTGTCTGATAAAGTATCTGATAGCTATATTAAACCACTTGTATTTAAGTGCAGACTAATAAAGACTAAGTACAGTTACATACTTGGTGCCTTGGTTGCAGTGGCCATGTGCCAATACAATGCAAAGGTTGTTTCTATCATTACATATATCCTGGTTTCCACTCTGAGAGGCAGACGTCTAACTCTGGAAGTGTATTCCTTTGGCATAAAGTGATGAATGTTTTCCTCCCACAGCTTTGTTCTCCTACAGGGTAGAGAAATACCTAAAATGATGACATTGCTCTCAGAGAAATGTTCAAACCCACCACCCCCTCAACTCTTGTATGTTCCCTAAATGGATGTTGGGTTGCTTCAAGCTGAGCTTGGTTAACAGAGCATCAGGTCAGTTCCACTGGGTAGGAAGGGTAGTAGAGGAGACATATACACAAAGCACATTATCACATGAAAATGTTCTTCCTTTTTTTTTTTTTTTGATACTTTATTTCCATTTCAAATGTTTTCCTCTTTCCAGATCTCCCCTTTGGAACCTCCCTATTCCCTCCCCCCTTCCCTTGCCTCTATAGGGGTATTCCCACACACACACGCCCACTCTTGGCTTCCCTCCTTGGCATTCTCCTATATTGGGGAATCTAACACTCTCAGGCCCAAGGACCTCTCCTCCCACTGATAGCCAACAAGAGCCTCCTCTGCCACATATGTGGCCAGCACTATGGGTCCCTCCATGTGTATTCTTCGGTTGGTGATCCAGTCTCCGGGAGCATCGAAGGGTCAGGCCAGTTGCCACTGTTGCTCCCTCCCTGGAGCTGCAAACTCCCTCAGCTCCTTCAGTCCCTTCTCCAAGTCTTCCATATGGGACCTCACACTCAGCCTTATGGTTGCTGTGAAGTGAGTCTTGGGTATTCCGAACTTTTCAGATAATAACCACTTAACAGTGAGTACATACCATGTTCATTCTTTTGTGACTGTGTTACCTCGCTCAGGATGACATTTTCAAGTTCCACCCATTTGCCTAAGAATTTCATGAAGTCATTGTTTTTAATAGCTGAGTAGTATTCCATTGTGTAAATGTACCACATTTTCTGTATCCATTCCTCTGTTGAGGGACATCTGGGTTGTTTCCAGTTTCTGGCAAAAAGTGGGGAACAGAGCTGAACACAATTCTTAATTGAGGAAACTCGAACGACCAAGAAGCACCTAAAGAAATGTTCAATATCCTTAGTCATCAGGGAAATGCAAATCAAAACAACCCTGAGATTCCACCTCACACCAGTCAGAATGGCTAAGATCAAAAACTCAGGTGACAGCAGATGTTGGCAAGAATGGGGAGAAAGAGGAACACTCCTCCATTGCTGGTGGCAACGCAAGCTGATACAACCTCTCTGGAAATCAGTTTGGTAGACCCTTAGAAAAATGAACATAATACTACCTGAGGACCCAGCTATACCACTCCTGGGCAAATACCCAGAAGATGCTCCAACATGTACTGAAAATGTTCTTAAACAATCGAGTACCATTTGCAATGAATAATCACTAAAGAAATTGGGGCAGAGGGAGTAGTATTTTTGTCCTTAAAAAAGTCACTACACAAGCCTCTTTCTGGCCCCACCTGAATTCTACAGAGCTACTTCTCCAAGCTATAGAAAAAGTTGTAGGTGGAAAATCAGAGAGCTATAAGGATGTATGCAGTAAGTCTTTGAAAAAGAGTATTAGAAATAGAAAAAATAATAGAAGCAGAACAAAGAAATATCTCCAAGTAGCAAGGTTGTGAGGTGTGCAAATTTATGCAGATGGGAAATTCTATTTATTCATGAGTGTTCTATAATTCTGAAGTGCCAAGAATTCACTTTCTTTATTGACTTCAGTGTACTTAATCATGGTTGTGTTGTGATGTGTAACCAAATACTCCTTCGAACTATGGATATATTTGCCAGCTCCAGGAAAAGAGATGAATTTGTCTGATTGACATTCTCCTGTGGAGTTAAAGGATGTGTTTCTTGTCAACCTGCTTTATCTATTGAAGTGCCTGAAGAATAAATTAATGCTGGCCGCAGACTAGTCTGTTATAATTAACTGTACCACTTACTATGCATACCCTACCTCAAAGAACTATGATTACCTTATAGTAATAATATAGTCCAGCAAGAATGGGATTGCCATACAAGCCTAGCAATGTGTTGGATCTCTAGAACCAGTGGTAGAAGGAAAACAATTCCTAAAAGTTGCTCTATGTGCCTTGGTGTACCCTCACCAAGCACACACACACACACACACACACACACACACACACACGTCAATCAAATATGTTGCTAATATAGCCATGGCTATCCATAAAACAACATGAAAGCCAAGCTTTGAAGGGAGGGATTAGGGTAGAATTGTCTTGACTAAAATCTTTACTGCATCACATAATATTAAATGAGAATTTTACTCAACATCAAAGTTAAATACCTAAGTTTTCTAACATATAAAATGGAACTATAATAAGCCTTACCTTGTGATAGCATTTTATATAATGACCTTGAGAAAGACTTTTACCTTCTTAAAGTATGAGCTCCGGTGATTTTAGCACATCTCCAGGATTGTGCAAACATCAATGTTTATTCTAGCTCATACACATCAGATTCAAGAAACTCCCTGCCATTAGCTAACAACCTTGCTTTCCATTTACGTGTATTTGCAATGCCCAATTCTTGTCTTCAGCATAAATAAAAATATGAGAAAATCACACACTTGTATCTATGATGATGGACCTCCTCATATCATTAGATTTTCAAAGTTCATCTGTCCATACATAAATACTTTATTCCTTGTTATTACCAAATAATGTTCTATTTATGAGTTGACAGACATTTGGGCTGTTTCTACATTTTTAATATCATAAATTTTCAAATGAACATTTGAAATAAGTTTTGTGTAACCATATAATTTTATTCTTTTAACTTGTGAGACATACAGGTACAATTTACATATCCTAATGGCTACAGAAGTTAAAGATCTCTTGTTCAAGGAGAACATAAAAGCAAAATATGTATTTTTATATATTATATATTATATTTTGTATTTTATATTTTATTTTTATATCTTATATATAATATTATGCATTTATATGTTATATAAATATATGTTACATTATTATTTATTATATCTATTAATAATATTAATATAAAATATATAAAAGATAATATAACAATTATTACTTAAGGAATATCAGTTATCTCAATGGACTAATATTAATATTTAAACATATAACTGCATAAACTATTTCCCCATCCTAAGGTGGAGTTGTACTGTACATGAGAACTCACAATCACTCTTGCTTAGATTTTGTTTCATTATTCTTTTTTACTCTCCAAATAAACTCTTTAGCTTTAGCTTACTAAGTCAAATGTTAAAATTTAAATTTTCAAAGTGCCTACAAAGTTTGTACCATATATTGGCATGAAAGAATCAAAGATAAATAATATATCTAATCTTTATTTTCTTAAAACTTCACTATCTAATATTCTGAAGACATTAGATAATCATTGTGCCATATGAAACTGTAGTGACAGGAGTATAAAAACTGAAGGAACATAGCAGAGACAGGGACTGTTCACCTCCCCAGGAAAGCAACCTAGAGGTGAGGATTTATGAGCCATGAGGCAAGACTTCAAAGCTGAAGACACACCTGTACTCATGTGGTACCCTGGAGAGCAACAAGAGTTGTTGCCAACTCAAAAATAAGTAACACGTTCCATGGTGATGAATACAGACAAGTTCTTCCTGTGCAGAAACTGTTCATAAGATGCAATGAAACAGAATTACAGATATAAAAAGAAAAAAACTAAATATGATCTTCTTTATCACCTCAAACAGAAAATGGGATTCTAAGCTACAACAGTGATTATTTTAAGCCTCATCCAAACCACTGATGCTTCATAAGCCCTCTGGACAGCCTACATTCACTGACCTACATCCAAATAGTAATTGAATCATAGACAAGATTACTTATTCCTAATGATACAGTATGTATTTTTTGTAATATAAGGTATCTCTTCTTCTCCAGTCATGATGATTTTTGACAGCATATAAGTAAAAATGATACTGCATTTTACATAACACTAAAACAATTACCACTTTATTTAGTAAGTATATAACTTGAAGTATCTTTATGATTGTGTTAAATAAGTTAGATTTTAAAGAAAAAAAATGTTTTTAGTGATAAAAAAGGAAACTGAGTTAGGATTCCATCAGAAAATATAATAATTATATATACACATACATATATACATATACAAACACACACACACACACAAATATATATATATATATGCTCCTAATCACAGAGATGCAAAGTTATGAAATATAAGTTTTCAGGATGGAAGAGAGTTCAATCCTCACTGTAAAAAGAAAATGAAACATATGATCATCAGGACAAAGAAGACCTATGATCTTTTATATATTGGAAAATTTATTAAGAATATTTTCTTAATGAAAATATTCTCTTACCACACTAATCTCTTCTCTTGGTGATTTCAATCACATGGTGGACATTTTGAGCTTCAGATACATCTCATTTCAGAGGTTTATAGTTATCACTAGCTTTCCTAGGCAACAACGGCTTTGAGGATTCCTCTCATAGCCCTCAGTGCCAACTCATCCAGTGCCATGAACACAAAGCTACAGGGTACAGAGGTTACTCAGTGTGAATCTGCCCTACAGCATCTGGCAGTGGAGTTATATAGGTTATGAGAGAGAAGCCATATTTGAAATGGTAAAGCCTGTACAAAAGAACTGTAAAGTTGTTAGCACTGAAAGAAAAATTATTTCCTTTCAATAAAAGACAATGTGTTTTTTGTAATTATATAAAACAGCTAGTTGGCTTCCAGTTTCCATCTGTGGCTGGAGACCTCAGCCTGTGTCACAGGGCTCCATAGCCAAATAGCACAAGGAGAAAGCTCTCCCAGGAGTGTGGACAAGCCCGTGAGAGGGGGCAAGACCAGTACCTCTGAACAGAAGGACCCACCCGGAACCTTCAGGATACAGAGACTGAGGAGTGGTCTTCTGGTTTCCTTCTGCAGCCAGGGAGCTGATGCTATGACACAGGGCTCCATACTCAAATAGAGCCATGAGAGAGCTGATCACCCAGGAGTGCTGACACACCTTTGAGCATAAGCAAGACCACCACTTCTTTTCAAATTCCCGGACTAAGAGGAACCCTTGCAGAGCCTTCAGGACACAGGAACCAAGGAACAGCTGGGGACAGGATACTTCTGGTTTCTGTCTGCACCCCAGAGCTGAGCCTGTACCACAGATCTCCAAATCCAAATTTCTCTCAGAGAGAGCTGGTCTCCAAGAAATACTGTTGCAGAGTCTTGCAGGAGGTACAAGCCATAGTCAGAGAGAGCAAGACCTGCTAACACAAGAGACAATCAGATGGCGAAAGGCAAGGGCAACAATATAAGGAAGAGAAATGAAGGCACTTGGCATCATCAGAAATAAATTCTCCCACCACAACGAGACCTGGATAACCTAACAAAGCAGGAAAGCAGATTGAAGACTCAGATTGAAAATCACAACTCTAGAAGATGATAGAAGATTGAAAGAAAGAAAGAACAGAAAGAAAGAAAGAAAGAACTCCCTTAAAGAAATACAAGAGAACACAGGTTAACAGCTAGAAATCCTTAAAGGGGAAACACAAAAATCCCTTAAAGAATTATAGGAATACACAATCAAACAGGCAAAATTACAGGAAACACACTCAAACAGGTGAAGGAAATGAACAAAACCATACAGAATCTAAAAATAGAATTACAAACAATAAAGAAATCACGAAGGGAGACAATCCAGGAGTGAGAAAACCTATGAAAGAGATCAGGAGATATAGATACAAGCATCAACAACAGAATACAAGAGATAGAAGAGAGAATCTCAGGTGCAGAAGATGTCATAGAAAACATTAACAAAACAGTCAAAGACAATGCAAACTGCAAAAAGCTCCTAACCCAAAACATCCAGGAAATCCAAGACACAATGAGAAGACCAAACCTAAGAATAATAGGTATAAAAGAGAGTGAAGATTCGCAACTTAAAGGGCCAGTAAATATTTTCAACAAAGTTATAGAAGAAAACTTCTTTGAAACCTACAGAACTCAAAATAGATTTGACCAGAAAAGAAATTCCTCCAGTCACATAATAGTCAAAACACCAAATACACAAAACAAGGAAAGAATATGAAAAGCAGTAAGGGAAAAAGTGCACTTTACATATAAAGGCAGACCTATCAGAATTATAACAAACTTCTCACCAGAGATTATAAAAGCTAGAAGATCCTTGGCAGATCTCAAACGGACCGTAAGAGAACACAACTGCCAGCCAAGGCTGCTATATGAAGCAAAACTCTCAAATACCATAGAGGGTGAATCCAAGATATTCTAAGACAAAACCAAATTTACAAAATATTTTTCCACAATCCCAGCCTTGCAAAGAATAATAGACAGAAAATGCCAACACAAGGAGGGAAACTACTCCCTAGAAAAGCAAGAAAGTAATCTTTCAACAAACTCAAAAGAAGATAGCCACACAAACATAAAAATAGCATCAAAAATAACAGAAAGCAACAATCACTATTCCTAAATATCTCTTAACATCAATGGACTCAATTCCCTAATAAAAAGAAATAGACTGACAAACTGGATCCATAAACAGGACCCAACATTTTGCTCCATCCAGGAAATGCATTTCCATGTTAAAGACAAACACTACCTCAGAGTAAAGGGCTAGAAAACAATTTTCCAGGCAAATGGTCCCAAGAAACAGGCTGGAGTAGCCATTCTAATATCAGATAAAAATCAACTTTCAACCAAAAGTCATAAAAAAAATAAGGAAGGACACTTCATACTCATCAAAGGAAAAAATCTACCAAGAAGAATTCTCAATTCTGAATATCTATGCTCCAAATGCAAGAGCACCCATATTCATAAAAGAAACTTTACTAAAACTCAAAGCACACATTGCACCTCACACAATAATAGTGGGAGACTTCATCATCCCACTATCATCAATGGACAGATCTTGGAAACACAAACCAAACAGAGACATAGTGAAACTAACAGATGTTATGAACCAAATGGATTTAACAAATCAAAAGAATCCTACATCAAAAGAATATACCTTCTTCTCAGCACTTCATGGTACCTTCTCCAAAATTGATCATATAATTGGTCACAAAACAAACCTCAACAGATATAAGAAGATTTAAATAATCCCATGCCTCCTATCAGATCACTACAGATTAAGGCTGGTCTTCAATGGCAACAACAACAACAGAAAGCCCACATACACATGGAAGCTGAACAATGCTCTACTCAATGATAACTTGGTCAAGGAAGAAGTAAAGAAAGAAATTACAGACCTCCTAGAATTTAATGAAAATGAAAGTACAACATAACCAAATTTATGGGGCACAATGAAGGAAGTGTTAAGAGGAAAACTCATAGCTCTGAGTGCCTCCAAAAAGAAACTGAAGAGAGCATACACCAACAGATAACAGCATACCTGAAAACTCTAGAACAAAAAGAAGCTAATACTCCCAACAGGAGTAGACTGCAGGAAATAATCAAACTCAGGCCTGAAATTAACCAAGTAGAAACTAAAATAACTATACAAAGAATCAACAAAACCAGGAGCTGGTTCTTTGAAAAAATCAACAAGGTAGACAAACCCTTAGCCAGACTAACCAGTGGGCACAGAGACAGTATACAAATTAACAAAATCAGAAATGAAAAGGGAAATATAACAACAGATTCTGAGGAAATTCAAAAATTCATCAGATCCTACTACTAAAGCCTATATTCAAAAAATTGGAATATCTGGATGAAATGGACAATTTTCTAGACAGATACCAAATATCAAAGTTAAGTCAGTATCATATCAACCATCTAAACATTCCCATAACACTAAAGAAATAGAAGTCATTTAAAGACTCCCAAATAACAACAACAACAACAACAAAAGGCCAGGACCAAATGGGTTTAGTACAGAATTCTATCAGACCTTTAAAGAAGACCTAATACCAATACTCTTCAAACTATTCCACAAAATAGAAACAGAAGGAACACTATCCAATTCATTCTATGGGGCCACAGTTACACTGATACCAAAAGCCCCACAAAGACCCAACAATAAAAGAAAACTTCAGACCAATTTCCCTTATGAATATCGATGCAAAATACTGAATAAAATTCTTGCAAACTGAATGCAAGAACACATCAAAATAATCATTCTCCACGATCAAGTAGGCTTCATCCCAGGGATGCAGGAATGATTCAATATCCAGAAATTCATCAATGTAATCCACTACGTAAACAAACTCGAAGAAAAAAACAACATGGTCATTTCGTTAGATGCTGAAAAAGCATTTGACAAAATTTAACATCCCTTCATGATAAAAGTCTTGGAAAGATCAGGAATTCAAGGTCCATACCTAAACATAGTAAAAGCCATATACAGCAAATCAGTGGTCAACATCAAACTAAATGTAGAGAAACTCGAAACAAACCCACTAAAATCAGAGACTAGACAAGGCTGCCCTCTCTCTCTATTCAATATAGTACTTGAAGTTCTAGGTAGACCAATTAGACAGCAAAAGGAGGTCAAAGGAATACAAATTGGAAAGGAAAAAATCAAAATATCACTATTTGCAGATATATAATCATATAATTAACTGACCTGAAAAACTCCACTAGAAATCTGCTTCAGCTGATAATCAACTTCAGCAACATGGCCAGATGTAAAATTAGCTCAAACAAATCAGTAACCTTCCTATACTCAAAGAACAAACAGGCTGAGAAAGAAATTAGGAAAATAACACCCTTCACAATATTCACAAACAATATAAAGTATCTTGGTGTGACTCTAACCAAACAAGTGAAAGAACTGTCTCACAAGAACTTCAGGTCTCTGAAAGAAAGAAATCAAAGAAGACCTCATAAAGTAGAAAGATCTTCCATGCTGATGGACTGACAGGATGAATATAGTAAAAATGGCCATATTGCCAAAAGCAATCTACAAATTCAATGCAATCCCCATCAAATTTCCAACTCAATTCTTCATAGACTTAGAAAGAGCAATTCTCAAATTTATTTGGAATAACAAAAAAACCCAGGGTAGCAAAAACTATTCTAAACCATTAAAGAACTTCTGCGGGAATCAGCATCCCTGACCTCAAGTTGTATTACAGAGCAGTAGTGATAAAAATTGCATGGTATTGGTACAGTGTCCGGCAGGTAGATCAATGGGATAGAATTGAAGACCCAGAAATGAACCCACACACTTAAGGTCACTTGATCTTTGCCAAAGGAGATAGAACCATCCATTGGAAAAAAGACAGCATTTTCAACAAATGGTGCTGGTTCAACTGGCAATCTACAATTAGAAGAATGTGAATTGATCCATTCCTATCTCCCTGTACAAAGCTCAAGTCCAAGTGGATCAAGGACCTCCACATGGAATCTAATAGAAGAGATAGTGGGGAAAAGTCTCAATCACATGGGCACAGGGAAAAAGTTCCTGAACAGAACACCAATGGCTTATGCTCTAAGATCAAGAATCGACAAATGGGACCTCATGAAATACAAAGCTTCTGTAAGGCAAAGGACCCTGTCAATAGGACAAAATGGCAACCAACAGATTGGGAAAAGATCTTTATTAATAGTATGTCCGATAGAGGGCTAATATTCAACATACACAAAGAACTCAAGAAGTTAGACTCCAGAGAACCAAACAACCCTATCAAAAAATGGGGAACCGAGCTAAATAGAGAATTCTCAACTGAGAAAACTCGAAGGGCCGAGGAGCACCTAAAGAAATGTTCAACATTCTTAGTCATCAGGGAAATGCAAATCAAAACAAACTCTGAGATTCCACCTCACACCAGTCAGAATGGCTAAGATCAAAAACTCAGGTGACAGCAGATGCTGTCGAGAATGTAGAGAAAGAGGAACACTCCTCCATTGCTGGTGGGATTGCAAGCTGGTACAACCACTCTGGAAATCAGTTTGGCAGACCCTTAGAAAAATGGACATAATACTACCTGAGGACCCAGCTATACCACTCCTGGGCATATACCCAGAAGATGCTCCAACATGTAATATAGACACATGCTCCATAGTAGCCATATTTATAATAGCCAGAAGCTGGAAACAACCCAGATGTCCCTCAACAGAGGAATGGATACAGAAAATGTGGTACATTTACACAATGGAATGCTACTCAGCTATTAAAAACAATGACTTCATGAAATTCTTGGACAAATGGGTGGAACTTGAAAATATCATCCTGAGAGAGGTAACACAGTCATAAAAGAATGAACACGGTATGTACTCACTGATAAGTGGTTATTAGCCCAAAAGTTTGGAATACCCAAGAGTCACTTCACAGCAACCGTAGGGCTGAGTGTGAGGTCCCAGATGGAGGAGTTGAAGAAGGAACTGAAGGAGCTGAGGGAGTGTGCAGCCCCAGGGAGGGAGCAACAATGGCAACTGGCCTGACTCCTCGATGCTCCTGGAGACTGGATCACCAACCAAAGAATACACATGGAGGGACCCATGGCACTGGCCACTTATGTGGAAGAGGTGGCCTTTTGGCTATCAGTTGGAGGAGAGGCCCTTGCACCTGAGGGTATTGGATGCCCCAGTATAGGGGAATGCCAGGGAAGGAAGGTAGGAGTGGGTGGGTGAGTTAGAGAATACCCTCATAGAGGCAGGGGAAGAGAGGATGGGGTAAGGAGTTTCCAAAGGGGAGGCCTGGAAAGGGGAAAACATTTGAAATGTAAATAAAGTATCAAAAATAAAAACAAAAATATAAAATAACAAAAAAACCAGCTAATTGTGTTTTCCTTTATCGGTAGGAAAATAAATTTCCTAATTTTTATTGGTAAAGAAAACAAAGAATAAATTCCTTCAATTTTAAAATATACCAATATAAGTACCTATCCTATGAATGGTAAAGTAAATTTATAAGGCAAATAAATATATTTTAAGATCTGTAACTACTGATAGTGAAATCACAATATTACAAAAAGCATAGTTTATAAGGAGACATATTCAATATGTGTAACAAAATTTATGTGGAAAACAGCATTATGAAGCTAGATAGTGTTCTTGGGCTGCCATAGCAAATATCAAGGGCTAGATGGTTCAAAACACAAATTTATTTCTCACTATTATGGAGTCTACGAAGTCTAGAATCATGGTTCTGGCAATGTAGGGTTCATTCTAGCAACTTCTTTTCAGGCTGTCATTTTCCATCTTCTCATGACCTGTCATCTTGACAGGCTTACAAAAATAGGAGTGGTAGAGAACTGTCTTTTCTCGTAATGGTCTTAATCTGATTGCAATAATATAGCACATCCCTATATAGCCCTAATTACATTCCCAAAGGCCATCTGCAATTACCATCATAGTAGGTGTTAAGACATCAAAGTTATACATTTACACAAGAAGGAAGGATACAGAAGCATTCTACCCATAACATAGATTGTGTGATGAATAATTTAAAATATTATTATACATTTAATTATGTTTGACAACTCTTTAACACTGACTAAAAGCATAATATAACAAATGTGTAAACCAGAAAGTCTTTTCATATTGTCAAATAATACCAATATGATGCCATGTGCTGTATAACTACCTGATCTTGAGCACAAACATATCAATAATGTATTATGCCAAGACATTTCAACAGCCATGTCTATAAGCAATAGGAACTTTTAGCTCCTTTCATAATCATGCACATATAATTATATATTCACTGTGATTCCATATATCCAATACACACAACCTTCTCCAGCAAATGTTTGCATGTTTTTGATTTATAGTCACCATATTCTATCCAGTCCCATCACTGTTTTACATTCCTTGGTGCCCTATGTCAGAAATCAGTCTATTTTCATTCAGGACTGCTTCTTTCTGATGGCCTCCTACCCCACCATGGTAACTTAGCTTCCTTCAGGTCATTCTGCTATTCTGGGTATGCATTTGAGATACTGTTCCCAATTGAATTATTTTCCATGAAAGCTCTTGTTCAAGTATGAATAAGTCAGAAGTGATAAATCCTTGGGGGTGGGGCTCAGTAAAAAGGAGAACTGACCCAACCCTTCCAAGATACAAACACAAGCACAGACAGACAACACAGCTCATCCGGAGCTGGCAGGGCTTGCTGCTATCAGTGGAGAGATCTGCCATGTAAGTCCAGCATGTGACTCTTTCTTCTCTCCCTGGGACTCAGAGGAAGAGTAATTTCTTAACAAATGCACTGCTGTAGTGAACAGATGATATTGATCTCTGTAGCTGGCACTGAAATCTGGCATATTGCATTTTTTAAACTTTCATTTCTAAAATCCAAGCTGACAGTTTAGTATCAAGCACAACAGAAGCTTTTTCTGTTGATAGCTTACCCAACAGACACAACATACAAACTCTGAATCTACAGGGATACAGGTAGTTACAGTTCTCAATGCCCTGGAATATTTTGTTTGCTGTATTTTTAGAGAGAGCATTACCATGAACTACCCAGACATAAAATAAAAAGCAAAAGCGCAAAAACTTAGCCCATCCCACAAAAGTTTGCCACTCTTTTGCATCCCACTACAGCCTATCACTCTTCCCTGTCGAATCCATTATTTTTAACAATATTTTATTACTAAAGACAAGAAGTAAATATAAAATTGTAAAACTAATTTTATCAATGGCTTAACCCCCACAGGGCCAGATAATCTAATTAGAACTTCATTGCCTAACATTTGGACTAATAAAACTTATTGGATAAGAAACGATGGTTGAAGATAATGAGCTATTTCTTGGCTTAGATGACTATACAGATGATTTAGTTGTTTAATCAATGTCTAGTAGCCCCTAAAATCTAGAGTTCTCATTTTATAACAATTATTCATTTAGTCAGTGTGGATGGGTGCTGTGTTTCAGGTGTGGTGGTCAGAGCACAACCTGTAGAAGTTGGGTTTCTGTTTCTTCCTGGGGAATAAATTCAAGTTACCACCTTGATGGCACACACTCATCTTCCAGGCCCTGAGGTCTTGTTCTTTCCTCCATCACATCATCTGTATTGATGCTACTGATAATGGCACTGAGTCATCCTGATGCACTCCTCATCACATTACACAGTACCCTTTGATGGTGTGGTGAGTCTGCATCTTCCACTCCTCATCACATTGCATGATATCCATTCATGGTGTGGTTCATACTGACTTTTAAATAATAGACTATTTAATTTAACAAATTTATACCCTGAACATTTAATTAAAGTTCAAGGAGCTTAAGAAGAGTTAAGGAATTATATTGTTTGCATTCCAATTACCTTTCAGGTAGTGTCTCAAGTAGACTGGATTTGTCCCAGTAGCAAGTTCCTTCAAGTATACAGAAACATGTGGCTCATTGTTTTAGATTTTTTTATACATTACTTGCATTTCAAATGTTTCCCCCTTTGCAGATCTCCCCTTTGGAACCTCCCTAGACCCTCCCCCTCTCCCTGCCGCTATGAGGGTATTCCCCCACACACCCACCCACTCTCATCTTCCCTACTTGGCATTCTCCTATACTGGGGCATCTAATACCCTCAGGAAGGCCTCTCCTCCCCCTGATGGCTAACAAGATCCTCCTCTGCCACATATGTGGCCAACACCATGGGTCACTCCATGTGTATTCTTTGGTTGGTGATTCAGTCTCTTGGAGCATCTGGAGGTCAGGCCAGTGGACACTGTTGCTCCCTTCATCTGGTTGCCAAGTCCCTCAGCTCCTTCAGTCTCTTCTCCAACTCCTCCATCTGGGACCTCACGCTCAACCCAATGGCTGCTGTGAAATGACTCTTAGGTGTTCTGAACTTTTGGGCTAATAACCACTTATCAGTGAATACATACCATGTTCATTCTTCTGTGACTGAGTTACCTCAATCAGGATGATATTTTCAAGTTCCATCTATTTGCCTATGAATTTCATGAGGTCATTGTTTTTAATAGCTGAGTAGTATTCCATTTTGTAAATGTACCACATTTTCTGTATCCATTCCTCTGTTTAGGGACATCTTGGTTGTTTCCAGCTTCTGGCTATTGTAAATATGGCTGCTATGAACATAGTGGAGCATGTATCTTTATTACATGTTGGAGCTTCTTCTGAATATATGTCCAAGAGTAGAAAAGCTGGGTCCTCAGGTAATATTAAGTTCATTTTTCTAAGGTTCCACCAAACTGATTTCCAGAGAGGTTGTATCAGCTTGCAATCCCACCAACAATGGAGGAGTGTTCCTCTTTCTCTACATCCTTGCCAACATCTGCTGTCACCTGAGTTTTTTATCTTAGCCATTCTGATTGGTGTGAGGTGGAATCTCAGGGTTGTTTTGATTTGCATTTCCCTGATAACTAAAGATGTTGAACATTTCCTTAGGTGCTTCTCAGCCCTATGACTTTCCTCAGTTGAGAATTCTCTGTTTAACTCGGTTCCCCATTTTTTGATAGGGTTATTTGGGTCTCTGGAGTCTAACTTCTTTAGTTCTTTGTATATATTGGATATTAGCCCTGTATCAGATATAGGGTTGGTAAAGATCTCTTCCCAATCTGTTGGTTGCCATTTTGTCCTATTGACAGTGTCCTTTGCCTTACAGAAGCTTTGTAATTTCATGAGGTCCCATTTGTCAATTCTTGATCTTAGAGCATAAGCCATTGGTGTTCTGTTCAGGAATTTTTTCTCTGTCCTGATATGATCCAGACTTTTCCCCACTATCTCTTCTATTAGATTCCGTGTATCTGATTTTATGTGGAGGTCCTTGATCCACTTGGACTTGAGCTTTATACACAGAGATAGGAATGGATCAACTCGCATTCTTCTACATGCAGACAGCCAGTTGATCCAGCACCATTTGTTGAAAATGCTATCTTTTCTCCGATGGATTGTTCTAGCAACTTTGTCAAAGACCAAGTGACCTTAAGAGAGTGGCTTTATTTCTGGGGTACCTATATCATGCAGTTTTTATCACTACTGCTCTGTAGTACAGTTTGAGGTCAGGGATGCTGATTCCCAAAGAAGTTCTTTTATGGTTGATAATAGTTTTTTGTTATCCTGGGATTTTTGTTATTACAAATGAATTTGAGAATTGCTCTTTCTAAGTTTATGAAGAATTGAGTTGGAAATTTGATGTGGATTGCACTGAATCTGTAGATTGCTTTCCGCAGGATGGCCATTTTTACTATATTAATCCTGCCAGTCCACGAGCATGGAAGATCTTTCCACATTCTAAGGTCTTCTTCAATTTCTTAATTTCAGAGACTTAAAGTTCTTGTCAGACAGTTTTTCACTTGTTTGGTTACAGTCACACCTAGACACTTTATATTGTTTGTGAATATTGTGAAGGGTGTCATTTTCTAATTTCTTTCTCAGCTTGTTTATCCTTCAAGTATAGGAAGGTTACTGATTTGTTTGAGTTAATTTTACATCTGGTCACTTTGCTGAAGTTGATTATCAGCTGTAGCAGGTCTCTGGTGGAGTTTTTCGGGTCAGTTAAGTATACTATCATGTCATTTGCAAAAAGTGATATTTTGATTTCTTCCTTTCCAATTTGTATCCCTTTGACCTCCTTTTGTTGTCTAATTGCTCTAGCTAGAACTTCCAGTACTATATTGAATAGATAGGGAGAGAAAGGGCAGCCTTGCCTAGTCCATGATTTTAGTGGGATTGCTTCTAGTTTCTCTCCATTTAGTTTGACGTTGGTCACTGGTTTGGTGTATTTTGCTTTTACTGTGTTTTAGTATGGTCCTTGAATTCCTGATCTTTCCAAGACTTTTATCAGGAAGGGATGTTGAATTTTGTCAAATGCCTTTTCAGCATCTAATGAAATGACCATGTGGTTTTTTTCTTTCAGTTTGTTTATGTAGTGGATTACATTGATGGATTTCTGGGTATTGAACCATCCCTCCATCCCTGGGATGAAGCTTACTTGATCGTGGAGAATGATTATTTTGATGTGTTCTTGCATTCAGTTTGCAAGAATTTTATTGAGTATTTTGCATCGATATTCATAAGGGAAATTGGTCTGAAGTTTTCTTTTATCGTTGGGTCTTTGTGAGGTTTTGGTGTCAGTGTAATGGTGGCCTCAAAGAATGAATTGGGTAGTGTTCCTTCTGTTTCTATTTTGTGGAATAGATTGAAGAGTATTGGTATTAGGTCTTATTTGAAGTTCTGATAGAATTCTGCACTGAACCCATCTGATCCTCGGCTTTTGTTGGTTGGGATACTTTTAATGACTGCTTCTATGTCTTTAGGGGCTATAGGACTGTTTAGATGGTTTATCTGATCCTGACTTAACTTTGGTATTTGGTATCTTTTTATGGTAATTTGTATTTAGTATAGGCTTTTGTAGTAGGATCTGATGATTTTTTGAATTTCCTCAGAATCTGTTGTTATATCTCCTTTTTCATTTCTAAGTTTGTTAATTTGGATATTGTCTCTGTGCCCTCTGGTTGGTCTGGCTAAGGGTTTCTCTATCTTGCTGATTTTCTTAAAGAACCAGCTCCTGGTTTTGTTGATTCTTTGTATAGTTCTTTTTGTTTCTACTTGGTTGATTTCATCCCTGGGTTTGAATATTTCCTGCTCTGTACTCCTCTTGGGTATATTAGCTTCTCTTTGTTCCAGAGCTTTCAGGTGTGCTGTAAAACTGCTAGTATATGCTCTCTCCAGTTTCTTTTTGGAGGCATTCAGAGCTATGAGTTTTCCTCTTAACACTGCTTTCATTGTGTCCCATAGTTTTGGATATGTTGTGCTTTCGTTTTCATTAAATTCTAGGAAGTCTTTAATTTCTTTCTTTATTTCTTCCTTGATCAAGTTATCATTGAGTAGAGCATTGTTCAGCTTCCATGTGTATTTGGGCTTTCTGTTGTTGTTGCCATTGAAGACTTGCCTTATTCCATAGTGATCTGAAAGGAGGCATGGGCTTATTTCAATCTTCTTATATCTACTGAGGTTGGTTTTGTGAACAATTATATGATCAGTTTTGGAGATGGTACCATGAGGTGCTGAGAAGAAGGTATATTCTTTTGATGTAGGATTCTTTTGATTTGTTAAATCCATTTGGTTCATAACATCTGTTAGTTTCACTATGTCTCTGTTTGGTTTGTGTTTCCAAGATCTGTCCATTGATGATAGTGGGGTGATGAAGTCTCCCACTATTATTGTGTGAGGTGCAATGTGTGCTTTGAGTTTTAGTAAAGTTTCTTTTATGAATGTGGGTGCTCTTGCATTTGGAGCATAGATGTTCAGAATTGAGAATTCTTCTTGGTAGATTTTTCCTTTGATGAGTATGAAGTGTCCTTCCTTATCTTTTTTGATGACCTTTGGTTGAAAATCGATTTTTATCTGATATTAGAATGGCTACTCCAGCCTGTTTCTTGGGACCATTTGCCTGGAAAATTGTTTTCCAGCCCTTTACTCTGAGGTAGTGTTTGTCTTTCATATGGAGGTGTGTTTCCTGGTTGCAGCAAGATGCTGGGTCCTCTTTATGGATCCAGTCTGTCAGTCATTGTTTTTTTATTGGGGAATTGAGTCCATTGATGTTAAGAGATATTTAGGAATAGTGATTGTTGCTTCCTGTTATTTTTGAACTTTTTTTTATGTTTGTGTGACTATCTTCTTTTGAGTTTGTTGAAAGATTACTTTCTTGCTTTCTCTAGGGTGTAGTTTCCCTCCTTGAGTTGGCATTATCCATCTATTATTCTTTGTAGAGCTGGGTTTGTGGAAACATACTGTGCAAATGTGGTTTTGTCACAGAATATTTTGGTTTCACCACCTATGGTAATTGAGAGTTTTGATGGGTATAGCAGCCTGGGCTGGTATTTGGGTTCTCTTAGAGTCCGTATGAGATCAGCCCAGGATCTTCTAGCTTTCATAGTCTCTGGTGAGAAGTCTGGTGTAATTCTGGTAGGTCTGCCTTTATATGTTACTTGCCCTTTTTCCTTACTGCTTTTAATATTCTTTCATTATTTTGTGTATTTGGTGTTTTGACTATAATGTGACTGGAAGAATTTCTTTTCTGGTCAAATCTATATGGAATTCTGTAGGCTTCTTGTATATTTATGTTCATCTCTTTCTTTAGGGAAGTTTTCTTCTTAAATTTTGTTTGTTGGACCTCTGTGCTTGCGGAGCCTCTGCAGCCACCACTGCTTTGCAAGCAGCACAGCCTCTCATGTTCAGGGGCTGTGCTGCAGTTTCGTGATCTGAATGACACTGCTAGAATTGGGGCTTTCTCCATGGTAATGGCCCTTGGCACCCAGTCTAGGGGGTAGCAGGGCCTGAGGCAGCCTGTTGCAAGCTGCTGATGGCTCAGGGAGTAGAGCAGCCAGATTACTCTTTATAGGAGCAGGGACCACTGAAGGTCATGGGGCTCACCTCCCTGACCCATGGAGGGGAGCACTGCATGAAGCCTGGGGCTGCCCCAGCCATCGGGGTGGCATGCTGGGGCCCCAGGATCACAGCAGTGACTATAGCAGTGAGAGCTGATTCCTGATTCCTTGCTGACTTGCCTGTCTGCCCTCCTGCACTGGGTGCCATGTTGCTGAGCCAAGCTGGGGCTCTGGCAGCTCTGGGCCTGGGCTCAGAACTGGACCCTGATGGCGCAGCACTGGGGTGTTCTCCCCTTTCCAATGTCCTGAGAGCGAGAGGGTGGGGTCCTGGGAAGTTGTAGTCGTAGGCCCCATTATGACCCAGGTTTGGGCCTTGGGGACAAACCCGAGCCTGGCTCGAGTTCTGAGACCTGTGTCAGTCACTTCCACATAGGATGCTTGCATCTCTGACTCCTGATTTCTTTCCTAGGTTTTCTAACTCAAGGGCTGTCTCCTTTTTGTGATTTCTTTATTCTTTCTATTTCTATTTTTAGTTCCTGGATGGTTTTTTTCATTTTCTTTGTCTGTTTGATTATGTTTTCTTGTAATTCTGCCCATTTGTTTGTATTTTCCTATAATTCTTTAAGGGAGTTTTGTGTTTCCTCTTTAAGGGCTTCTAGTTGTTTACCTGTGTTCTCTTGTATTTCTTTAAGGGAGCTATTTATTTTCTTCTTAAAATCTTCTGTCATCATCATGAGATGTGATTTGAAGTCTGAATCTTGCTTTTCTGGTGTGTTGGGTTATCCAGAGCTTGCTGTGGTGGGAGAGCTGTGTTCTGATGATGCCAAGTAGTCTTGGTTTCTGTTCCTTATGTTCTTGCCCTTGCCTTTCACCATCTGGTTATCTCTGGTGTTAGCTGGTCTTACTCTCTCTGACTGTGGCTTGTCTTTCCTGCAAGCCTAGGTGTCAATACTCCTTGAAGAGCAGTTTGCTCTGAGAGGAATTGGGTTTGGAGAGCTGTGGTACAGGGTCAGCTCTGGGGTGCAGACAGATACCAGAAAGATCTAGTCCCAAGCTGTCCCTTGTTTCCTGTGTCCTGTTGGCTCTGCAAGGGTCCCTCTTGGTCCAGTGAATTTGAAAAGAAGTGATAGTCTTGCCTGTGCTTGAAGATGTGTTGGCACTCCTGGGATACCAGGTCTCTCCTGGTACTATTTGATTATGGAGTCCTGTGTCACAGGATCCACTCGCCGGCCACCGAAAGAAACCAGAAGACCACTCCTCAGTCTTTGTGTCCTGGGGATGCCAGGTGGGTCCTCTGAGCAGACAGGCTTGCCCACACTCCTGGGAGGCTAGCTTTCTCCCAGCACTATTTGTCTATGGAGCCCTGATGGCCCAGGCAGAGGTCTCCTGTTCATTGTTTTAAATAATGTAAGTCAAGCTCAACCAAGACAGGTCTAGGAGCACTTTAACATGTCTCAGAGCAATAGGACCAAAAGTACAGATGCTGTGCCATTTGAAATACTATTTGCAATTCTCATTTTACTGGAAACTTTGAGAACCATAAATCAAATAAAAGTTGTCCAATGTTGCACATTTAGTATGTTCTAGAGAAGACAAAACTACATTCTTCTCACATTTTTCTGCTGTGAAAGAATGTTTCTTGTAAGAAAAGAAATTGGCATCTTGTTTGTCCTCTGCTAATTCATTTAGTTCCTATGCTTTGAAGAAAATGAACCATTTCTAGCTCCATAGGTGGCCAAGGAATTGAGTTATTATTGTAGGGCTTACTATTCACCAGCTTACTTGCTTGCTTGCATGCTAAGGAACTTGTTGTGGCTTATGGATCTCTGTGCTTACAGATACTTCTATAAGTTCATTTTCCCTGGAATTCCCAAGTTTTTCAGCCTTTTCATTGAGACAGTTTTCCAGATCCACATACAAAATATGTCATCTTTCAGGAACTGTACACTAACTGGCTACTCTAGAGCTGAAGGCAGAAGTAGGTAACAAAGTGAGAAACTCCCAGAAGCAAGATAAGCCTAGGGGAAAGGTTTGTTTTTCACTCTAGATATTGGAAGTACTAGATATAACTAAAAAAGAAGAAATTTCTCCCATATTGCATGCTACATACTGAAAAGATTTTTTTAAGGGAGAAGATACAGCAGGTGATTCAGTGTGGAATCTGTGCCCAAGTTCTAAAAAGACTATAATACACTATAATCTACCTCCCTTGGGTAAATCTGGCAATACTGCTTATGAGAATTCACAAGTTGGGCACTAAATTGTTTATAAGTCTGTCTTCTTAGTGACCTCAATTTATCATCAGCCACCATTAGCAATTGCTAGGATTTAAGAGTAGACAATGCTCCTTTAGTGTTCCAAAGGCTATATCTGTCTAGCTATATTTGGAATGCTACTGGAACTCAGAGGAAAGAATAAGTGATAAAAATCCAGTCAGGTCAGAAGGTCTTTACTGAACTGGGGTTTGAAGATGGAGGGAGAGAAGGAAAGGACTTTGTAATAGCAGGAATAGCCTAAGGCAATATACAGAGGTGTGAAAATATATGTTTTGTTCAAGGACAGATAGTTAATAACAGCTACTTCAGTGGGACCAATAAAAACCTAAGGGGTGAACTATAAACTTAATGCCTGACAAGAAGGGGCAAAATTCTTACACTCCTTTATTTCATGTTATATGCAATCTGTTGGTTGTCCCCTCCTTGTCTACTCATAAGAAACTGCTGAATTACTAGAGTGGCTCTAGAGATCATCCAGGAAGCCCAGTGCACATAACAGAACTCCAAGAGGAAGAGGGTCTCAGTATTCCTGATACAATGACATATATTTTTAGCTTTATTGTTGTCCTTTTTAGCTCTTAGCTACATCTGCATGACAGCTTTGTGACAGATGGGATATTCACTTTCTGTGTGTTCTGGATGATAATAGTAGTTAAATTTCAGAAATCCATACAGATCATTGCCTCTGCTTTTAAAGAGGCACTGTGTATGATTTAAACATGCACATGCCACAGGGATCCCCTCACATCTAAGATGCTAGGTACTTACCCATATAGAAATTAATCCCATACATAGGAATATATGTTGAAGTGTTATCCCTGCTCTTGGTCTCTTTTCATTGGACCTGACCACTTTCTAAAACTTCACATCAAGTCCACTTTCTCTGAATCATCCAACTACAATAGCTGTAACAGCCATAAACCTAAAGTTCTTGAGAAATGTAATACAGTAGTTATACAGTAATACAGTAGTTACATTTTTCATTGTCATGATCATGTACCTGACAAGGAAGAAAGGATTTGATTAACTCATATCAAAGGTATAGTCCATCATGGTTGGAAAGTCATAGCTACAGGGTCTGAGGCATGGTGGAATGCAAGGCAGGTTGTCACATTACTTTTATAATCAGGAAGCAAAACTCTTTGAATGGTCACACTCGGGACACTTTCTCCTTTCTACCCAGTCTAGGAAATCCATGGGATGATACCATTATATTTAGTGTGACACTTTACTGCAATTGACCTAATCTAGACAGGCTCTAAGACATGCTTAGAGGTTTTTTTTTACAGTGATTGTAATCCTCACCAGGTTGATAATTAAGATTAAGCATTTTACTTCCTTTTCAAAAGAAAATACAGGGTGAGAGTTTTATTATATATGAGGGCTTAGAGTAATGATTTTTAATTTATGATTAGGATTTAACATTTTCTGGATATACTAGCAAATATAGTTATGGGCAATTTTAATTAAAGATGAATTTTAATTTTTGTGGAAGAAATAATGTCTGTAAAAAAAAAACCTATGGTCTAATTCCTAGAACCTATAACCATAGTAACTTCTGTGACAAGAGAATTTTTAACATTATACACTATGGAGTGGACCCAGTGAGTCCTTAAAATAAGAGAATTTTCATGACTCTGGTCAGGCAGATATAGAAAAATAGGACAATAGAAAAGGATTAGAGTTTTCACACTGATGAGTTTGATGATTAAATAACTGGGTCATAAATAAACCCATAACAATATGCTGTAGAAACTGGAAATGACAAAATAATATTTTCCTTAAGAACCCTCAGAAATAATTGCTTTTATTTGAACCTAATAAGATGAGAGTAGTATTAAAATTCTGGTACATAAAACTATGACATAATAAACTTATATTTTAAACCACTAAGTTGTGGAAGTTATGCCCATAACTACAGCAGATTTTTACATAGATTTGACTGTTGAATTCCAGCTCTGACAATGTGTTCAGTGATCTAAGTAAGAAAGGTGGGGTCAGTGACAATATAAGGCAGACACACACACACACACACACACACACACACACACACACACACTTGGTGGATGAAGCAGGCATAGCTCCTACCGCTTTAAATACAAATGTATGCATGAATTTGGTAGATGTACCATTTTTCATACACACATTTGGTGGATGGAGCAAGCATCAACCAGCTTACTCCAAGAACTTTATTTTTTTTCTCTTAGCCTATTTATACTATCTATGACAAAGTTCTTTATGTAAGAAAAAGATAACCTCATAGACACAAGTTATATATTCTCTGAAAACAATCACCACAAAAAAACATATTCTTCAAAAACAGATAAAAATCATTACACACAAAAGGAAGTTACAACAGGATCAATGATTATATATTCTTCTTTCAAAACTCATACTAATTAGATATTTCCCATCTATCTTTCTATCCACATGTTCATCATAACCCTAAAGCAATAATTCCTTTGCCATTGCTTAACAAAGTTTAAACAAGCCAGTCTATAGTAGCAAGTTTTTTTCCTATGTTTAGCTGACAACAATTTGTATTTACCAAGAAACAGATTGTCATCTACTTTAGTTTTCATTTTAAAATCTTGTTCAGCTAAACTAGATAATCATCTATTCTTATATTCATAATAGAATTACTTATTCTTTATTGATAATCCTGTCTTTTCATGGTGTACCTCAAAGCCTATGACCACATCCCTAGATCACAAGATCTAGGAACTCAAATTCAACCTAGAATGAATCTTATCCTTGATCATTAACTTCTGTGATAGCACATCCTGGAGAGGAGGTGGAAAAAGGGGAAAACTCTTCCATTGCTGGTGGGATTGCAAACTTGTACAACTACTCTGAAAATCAATCTGGCAGTTTCTCAGAAAATTGGGAATAGTTTTACCTGAAGATCCATTTAAACCACTCTTGACCATATAATCAAAAGATGTTCTACCATACTACAAGGACATGTGCTCCATTATGTTCATAGCAGTTTTATTCATAATAACTAGAAATTGGGAACAGCCCAGATGTTTCTCAGTTGAAGAACAAATATAGGAATTGTGGTTCATTAACACAATGGAGTACTACTCAGCTACTAAAAACAAGGACATTATGAATTTTGCAGGGAAATCGATGGAACTAGAAAATATCAACCTGAGGGAGGTAACCCTGACTCAAAATCATGTGAATTGTATGTACTAACTGATAAGTATATATTAGCCATAAACTACACCATATCCATGGTACACCCCACAGACTGAAAGAAGTTAAACAGGAAGGAAGGCCCAAGCATGGATGCTTGAATCACACTTAGAAGGGGAAACAAAATTGTGATAGGAGGTAGAGGGAAGAAGGAAACTGGGTGGGAGAGGGGAGGGAAGATGATCGGGTGTGGGGAGAGGCAGGGTAATGAATGGAAATCTACAACTAGGGAAGTCCCAGAGATCTGGGATTAGAAAACCTCCCAGGAATCAATGCCAATTATCTTAGCTGAGATACCTAACAGTGGGGACACGGAACCTGAAGAGGCCACCTCCTGTAGCCAAGCAGGATCCCCCAATGGAGGGGTAAGGACACTAACCCATCCACAAAACTTTCGCCTAATCATCACCCAAAATTTGTCCTGACTAAAAGAAATGCAGGGATAAAAATGGAGCAGAGACTGAAGAAATGGCCAGCTAATTAACCAGCCCCACTTGAAACCCCTCCCATGGGCAACCACCAATCTCTGACATTACTAATGATACTCTGTTGTGCATGTAGATAGGAGCCTAGCAAAACTGTCCTCTGAGAAGCTCTATCCAGTAGCTGACTGAAACAGATGTAGATACCCATAGCCAAACATTGGATGGAGGTTGAGGACCCTTATGGAAGAGTTAGGGGAAGCAAAACCCTGAAGGACATGGGAACCCCACAGGAAAACCAACAGAGTCAAATCTGGACCCATGAGAGCTCTCAGAGACTGAGCTACCAACGAAAAAACATACATAGGCTGAAACGAGGCCCCAGGCACATATATACCAGATGTGCAGCTCAGTCTCCACATGGATCCCCCAACAACTGGAGTAGAAGCTTTCCCTAAAGCTGTAGCCTACTGTGGTATCCATTCCCAACAGGGATACCTTGTCTGGCCTGAGTGGGAGAGGATGCAACTAATCTGGCAGAGACTGGATGTGCCAGGATGAGGGATACTCAGGGGGAGCCCTCTCAGAAGAAAAGGGGAGGGGAAGGGGAAGGGACTCTGTGAGGGGATTGTGAGAGGCAGGGCAGTGTTTGGGATGTAAATAAATAAATAAATAAATAAATAAATAAATAAATCACGTGTCATATTGAAACAAGAAGGGAAAGCATAGGAAATTTCTAAGCTCCTGAACAGATGACTAGGCAAAGGAACTCAAGGAGGAGCTTGAAGCAAAACAATGGTGGAATGAGGCTTACTGGCTTTCTCCCAGTCTTCTGCTCATATACCTTCTTACACAGCCTAGATCTTCAGCACAATAAGTTAACAGCTAAGAAAATGTTCCATAGCATGAGTACAGGACACTCAGATTAAAGCAATTTCTCAGTTGAAGTACCCCTGTCCCTTCCCAGATGACTGCATGTTTGTGTCAAGTTGACAGCTAAAGTTCTGACAGAGAGGGTACAACTAAAGCCAGGTTTCTGGATAGTTATCTATGAACAGATTAAAACCAGTGTCAATGACTGTGGCATTGATTGGGCTTACAAAGAACTTGATGCAATTTATAAAATATACTTATTTCCTATTTCTTCTTTTTCTGTATATAATACAGAAATATAAATAAAATGGCAGACTAGAGAGAAGGTAACTCCATCCCATGTTTTTCCTAAACTGGTATAAATAGAACAGATGCATTTCTCTGACCAAAAAAAAAAAAAAAAAAATGAGGGTAGCAGATAGAAATACTAAGCATGATTGTGATGTCTAAAGCCCACCTAGTGAGGAGACAACAACGGAGCCAGCCAGGAAGTAAGGTCAGAAGGTGATCAGGAAGCACAGGGAGGAGGTTTTCAATGTTACCAAAGTCCTGAGTAGACTAGTTTTAGGTGTTATGTAAGCACAGACTGAATTAACTATATTGTGCAATGTGAGTATATCCTGTCACAGAAGCCATTGTTAAAATTTAAACCCTACAGGGAGCAGTAGATTCTTTAACATGACAAGGCAATGTACATGAAATATTTTCCTTTTGAAAATTCCATTGCATCCCCACAGCTAGTTTGTAGTTTAGTGCAATTGTTCGTGTAACCTCTGCAGGAATGAATGTCCCTTCCAGCTCACCTCACACACTGAATAGTTCCCCTGTGTCAAAACCTGTCTAGAAGATAAAGAAATCATTGCAAATAATTTAATGTCCTTCACTTGTCACAAAAACATACACACACACACACACACACACACACTATACACACCACATAAACACACTCATCACACACACGCGCACGCACACACCACAAACAACAACAACAAAAATCAAAGACAACAAATAAGCTTTTGCTTAATGAACAGTTGTCAGTCAGATCAAGTAGCAATAAAAAAATGAGTATGCTAAAATACAATTATTGATCTTCAGTTAAATGAAGGAAAACTGGATGCAGGATAGCTGAGCACACTATTTTAAAAGACTGACTTTTTCTCCCAAGGTTTATCCACATAAATTGTCAAGCTTGTTGGACATAATCAACTTTCCAATTTCAATAAAAATAAGCACTGCTGATTCTGTCTTGACAACTTATCAATAAATAATGCTCTTATAAAATTTCTGGCACTTGGTAAAACAGATATAAGACTTCAGGCTCCTGAAATATTTGGTCCCTTCCTAATCCTCTGTCGCTTTTTGAAACCACAGTGACAGGAGAGACCATATCGATCTCTTTCAAACTTGTAATCCCCATGCCTAAAACTGTGTAACTATTCATAAGGAAGGAATAAGAGGGGAAAAAGGAAGGAAAAAGAAAAATATACAGATAGAACAGGGCCATGTTCAGACAGCATTAATGTTCGGTCCAAAGTGGGCCTACCCAGTGCCACTGGCAATGTTACAAATGAATGTCTGGGCTCAGTTCAGGCTGGACTTTGACCTGGGTAAAAGGAAGAACTGCTTACAGATAAACAAAGCCTAAATTTAGCATTCCTAAGAAACTGGTTTCTGTTTGTCTTGAAAAGCCATTATATCCCCTAAATGTTCCCTCTAGCAATAAGGCATCTAGTTCCCTATCAACACACACCTGTAACACATACGAAGTCCCTATGCGAACCTCAAACTTCCAAGCTGTTACCACTGTCCAAACAAACCCCCTTAAAATGGACAAGGTTTCCCCAGTCTTTTTTTTAATACTTTATTTACATTTCAAATGTTTCCCCCTTTCCAGATCTCCCCTTTGGAACCTCCCTATTCCCCCTTCCTCCTCCCCCTGCCTCTATAAGGATATTCACCCACCCACCCACCCACTCTCATCTTCCCTACTTGGCATTCTCCTATACTGGGGTATCTAACATCCTCAGGCCCAAGGGCCTCTCCTCCCCCTGATGGCTAACAAGACCCTCCTCTGCCGAATATGTGGCCAGTACCATGGGTCCCTCCATGTGTATTCTTTGGTTGGTGATCCAGCCTCCCGGAGCATCAGGAGGTCAGGCCAATTGACACTGTTCCTCCCTCCACTGGGCTGCCAACTCCTCAGCTCCTTCAGTCTCTTCTCCAACCCCTCCATCTGGGACCTCATGCTCAGCCCTATGGTTGCTGTGAAGTGACTCTTGGGTATTCCGAACTTTTGGGCTAATAACCATTTATCAGTGAGTACATACCATGTTCATTCTTTTGTGACTGAGTTACCTCGCTCAGGATGATATTTTCAAGTTCCATCCATTGCCTACAAATTTCATGACGTCATTGTGTTTAATAGCTGAGTAGTATTCCATTGTGTAAATGTACTACGTTTTCTGTATCCATTCGTCTGTTGAGGGACATCTGGGTTGTTTCCAGCTTCTGGCTATTATAAATATGGCTGCTATAAACATAGTGGAGTACGTGTCTTTATTATGTGTTGGAACATCTTCTGGGTATATGGCCAGGAGTGGAATAGCTGGGTCCTCAGGTAGTACAGTGACAGGCAGGAAGATCAATGGAATAGAACTGAAGACCCAGAAATGAACCCACACACTTATGGTCACTTAATCTTTGACAAAGGAGCTAAAACCATCTAGTGGAAAATAGACAGCATTTTCAACAAATGGTGCTGGTTCAACTGGTGGTCTACATGTAGAAGAATGTGAATTGATCCATTCCTATCTCCCTGTACAAAGCTCAAGTCCAAGTGGATCAACCAGATACACTGAATCTAATAGAAGAGAAAGTGGGGAAAAGTCTCGAACTCATGGGCACAGGGGAAAAGTTCCTGAACAGAACTCCAATGACTTATGCTCTAAGATCAAGAATCGACAAATGGGACCTCATGAAATTACAAAGCTTTTGTAAGGCAAAGGACACTGTAAATAGGACAAAATGGCAACCAACAGGTTGGAAAAAGGTCTTTATCAATCCTAAGTCATAGGGCTGAGAAACACCTTAAGAAATGTTCAACATCCTTAGTCATCAGGGAAATGTAATCAGGGAAATGTAAATCAAAACAACCTTAAGATTCCACCTCACACCAGTCAGAATGGCGATGTTGGAGAAGATGTGGAGAAAGAGGAACGCTCCTCCATTGTTGGTGGGATTGCAAGTTGATACAACCTCTCTGGTTTCCTCAGTCTTTTACTATCCTCTCAGTTCCTGGAGAGATGGAGAGATAGCCTCAGCAGGTTTGAGTTTCCCTAATTAAATCTTTGTTTCTCCCAAAAGGTGGTCCTGTTTAGTGGCTTCACTGCACCCTTGCTTACAATTATCATGACTTCTTGGGTTAATGATGTCAAAGATTATACTCAACTCCTATGTGATGGTTTAATTGAAGCTCTGTTTTCAGACAGCAATGATGAAGACAGTGTTCATAAGGTAGATGTAGTGTGTGTGTGTGTGTGTGTGTGTGTGTGTGTGTGCTGTGTGTGTGCTGTGTGTATATGTGTGGTTGTGTGTGTGTATGAGGTGTTCGTATGATGTGGGTATATGTGTGGTGTGTCTGTATGTAGTATGTCTGTATGTATGCTGGGTGTCTATAGGCACTGTGTGCATATGTGTGGTATATAGATGGTGTGAGTGTATGTTTGGTGTATGTGTGTGTGTGTGCTGTGTGTATATGCCATTTGTGTAGTGTGTGTGTGTGTGTGTGTGTGTAGTATGTGTATATGTGTAGTGTTTATATGTATAATATATGTATATATGTAGTGTGTGTGTATGTGTAATGTGTGTGTATGTGTGTGGTATGCATGCATATGTCCACTGTATCTATGGCGTAGGCATATGTGTGGTGTGTGTAGCATATGTGGGGGGGCATGCATATGCATATACATAGGATGTGTGTATGTAGTATGTGTGTGTATTGTGCTGTATGTATAAGTGTGGTGTGTGAATGGCATGAGTGTATGTGTGGTGTGTGTATAAGTCCATGTGCCTGTGTATATGTGTAGTGTGTGTGATATGTGTGTGTGTATGTGGTTTGTGTGTGGTATATGTATAGTGTGTGTGAGGTGGAGATATATGTGTGATGTGTGTTTGTAGTGTGTGGTGTGTGTGTTGAATGTAATACATTTCAAAGATTTCCTTATCAGTTGCAGCTTTTCATCTCTCTGTCTCTCTTTTTCTCTCTCTCTTTTTCCCCTCTCTTATCAGTCAACCATAGAACCCAATCAGCAACATAGCATCTTTATAAAAGCAACATCTCATTCACTATTTACAAAAAAAACCAATAAAACATTCTGATTATGCATCAAATCATTGCTGATTTTTCTTCCTACTACCTAAAGTTTATTTTAGCCATTTATTACCCATTTTTTTCATTT
Organism: Rhynchomys soricoides; assembly: GCA_019843965.1. Taxonomy (NCBI): domain Eukaryota; kingdom Metazoa; phylum Chordata; class Mammalia; order Rodentia; family Muridae; genus Rhynchomys; species Rhynchomys soricoides. The sequence continues at coordinate 1,130,194 of JADRCH010000075.1, forward strand.
TGTTTTTCCCATATCAACTTAACTCTGGACATTCTCACATTTCTATTTTATTGATCATCAGAGGAAAGGACAAACCCAACTTTTATTGAGGCAAATCTCTCCAATTTATTATGCTTCACACCTTAGTATCTCATTTTATGAAGTTCAAATCATCCCAGCAGCCATCCTTCTCCCTCTATTTCTTCTTCTCCTCTCTTTCATTTTCCTCTCCTTCTTCACCTCTTTATAAATATGTTTAAATTCTCATTTCTCTGAGTTCTTAATTTATATACAGTACTCTATGACTGTTGCTTTTAGTATGATCATTACAAGAATACATGACCACTCCTTTCATTATGACTCTAGATAAATGATTATTTCCATGATTAATGTGATGTTTTCTTCCATGAACCAATTCATTTATCTAAAAGATAGACAGATTGACTCAATTACTTTAGAATCTTTATAGAAAGAAAAGAAGAAACTGCCTACCACTCCACTACATGAATGAGTTGGATAATTTCATGTCATTTTGATACAGCTAGAGTCACCTGAGAGGAGCAAACATCAATTGAGAAAATGCCTCTTTAAGACTAGGCTGTGTGGAAGCCTGTAGGAAATTTACTTAATGTCTGATGGGGGTTGGAGCAACAATTGAGAGTGGTGTCATGCCTGGGCTGGTGGTTCTGGGTTCTGTTAAAAAAAAAAAAATAGCAGGATACACAAACCATGAGGTACAAGCCAGGAAGCAGTGCTTGTCCATGGCCTCTGCATCAGCTTCTGCCTCTAGGTTCCCATCCAGTTGGAGTTTCTAACTTGGCTTCACTCAATGGACTGTAATTCAGGATATGTGTGCCAAATAAACCCTGTCCTCACCAGCTATTTTTGATCGTGGTATTTCATCCAAGCAATAATAACTCTAAGTTAAACAATAGCTAAAGGAGAGAAATTAGAAAGAAAGAAAGAAAGAAAGAAAGAAAGAAAGAAAGAAAGAGGAGAAAGCTGCAGCATGAACCCCAGCGCTCATTAATGTGTGTGAAAACAGCTCTCTCCAATCATAAATCTTTCTTTTCCTCACCAGTGTTGCCTCTTTGAAAACTAGTCCTTGTTTAATAGGTGGAATTTCTTAGCATGGGCATCACTGCTTGTGTACCAGCCAAAACCTTCTTCACACTATAAGAACTGACTTCTAAACACATCCAAAGTTGACATTGCTCTATTAAAAGTTACCAGTGATGAATTGTGGTTTTCTCCCTCCGGTATCTCTCCCTAATACCTAGCCCAACTTATCACTCTTTTCTTGAAACTCCTTCCTCGTAGAATTTCCATGATACCTCAAGGACCTTCTATAGCTCTGTTCTTCTTCTTCATCTCCTTTAGGGTAGGCACTTCCAAGCCCCACTTTCATCCTGCCTCCTGTCAGTCTCTCTTGGTTTCAGCAATTCACATCCATTCCCATCCTTCAGTTTTTCTGAATGGTTCTAAATGTCAACACCACTGCTCAAAACCCCTGCACACTGCACACCTCCCAAGAGCTGAGCCACCAATCCAGTTCCCGTTTACACTACACTCTACTCAAAGCACCATCACTTTAGAAGTGGCGTGTATCTCAATATCAAGAAGTCCTGGCTTTCTCTGTAGTGGCGGACATGTTTCCACTTTCAGAGGCCTCCTTTCTTTATCTTGTGTCATTTCTCTCTACTCCCATTCAGAACACAAAGTAGAGCCCCTTATCACCATGAAGCAGTTTTTAGTGATCCGCTCTGCTCTGAAAACACTACACTTCAATCCCTTTTTAAGTTTCACCTTGGGCACATCCCCTCTCCTCTTTTCAAGCCTTCTATGGAATGTGCTTCCTAATGGTTCTCATTTCTCTTTCGAGTGGAACTAATCTTTAAAGGTTGGCATACTTTGAATGTCCATTCTTTGTATGTCTTTTCTTCACTGCCAGCTACTAACAAATATATTGCAACAAAATTGTATCTAGTTTACAGACCTAAACTTCCCCTTAGTTGGCTTTATTATTATTATTATTATTATTATTATTATTATTATTATTATTATT
>JADRCH010000075.1:1132247-1312525 GCA_019843965.1 Rhynchomys soricoides
TTATTATTATTATTATTATTATTATTATTATTATTATTATTATTATTATCATTTAGTCCAGATTTTGTCCCGCTCCCGGTCCACTCTCTGAATGTTCCATATCCCACACCTCCCTCCCCCAACCCCCATTTCCAAAAGGATGTGCCCACCCCACCCCACCAGACCTCCCACTCCCTGGGCCCCCAAGTCGCTCAAAGGTTGGGTGCATCTTCTCTGACTGAGTCCAGACCCAGCAGTCTTCTGTATATGTGTTGGGTACCTCATATCAGCTGGTATATGCTGCCTGGTTGGTGGTCCAGTGTCTGAGAGGTCTCAGGGGGTTCCAGGTTAGTTCAGACTGCTGGTCTTCCTATAGGGTCGCCTTCCTCCTCAACTTCTTCCAGCTTTTCCCTAATTCAACCACAGAGATCAGCAGCTTCTGTCCACTGGTTGGGTGCAAATATCCGCATCTGACTCTTTCAGCTGCTTGTTGGGCCTTTTGGAGGGCAGTGATGATAAGCCCCTGTTTGTCAGCACATCATAGAATAAGTAATAGTGTCAGGCCTTGGAGCCTTCCCTTGAGCTGGATCCCAATTTGGGCCTGTCACTGGACCTCCTTTCTCTCAGGCTCTTCTCCATTTTTGACCCTGCAGTTCTTTCAGACAGGAACAATTCTGGGTCAGAGTTTTTGACTATGGAATGGCAACTCAATTCCTCCACTTGATGCCCTGTCTTTCTACTGGAGGTAGACTCTACAAGTTCCCTCTCGCTACACTCTAGGACATTTCATCTAAGGTCCCTCCCTTTAAGCCCTGAGAGTCTCTCACTTCCCAGGTCTCTGGTACATTCTAGAGGGTCCCCCTACCTCCTGATGTTACCTGTCTCCATTCTTTCTGCTGGCCTTCGGGGCATCAGTCCTGCCCACCTCAATACGTGATCATGCTCCCCTCCCTGTCCCCTTTTCCCACCAAGGTCCCTCCCTCCCTCCTGTGATTGCTTTCTTTTCTCTCCCAAGTGGGATTGAGGTGTCCTCACTTGGGCACTTGGCTTATTCTTAAACACAGTCCACAGAACAAATAAGGGTACAGAATACAAGTCCTTCTGGTCTATTTTAGACACAAATCTGTAGTCCTGTTTAATGATTATCTCATTGTGTAAAAAAGAAAGATACAGAGATGGAGAGAACTTGTACTTTGTCCTCATCCATAAAATTCTTATGTCTTTTTATTAATTTAGAACACCAAAAGACAAAGAAAACTTTCGGTTTTTCCTCCTGAAAATGACAACACACTCAAATTCATATAATTTTCCTCAATGGTGTCTGTATATCAATACCAAAATTAGACAATATAGTAACTTCTTACAAATAGAGGGAGTGAAATTATTCTTCCTTAGTAACCTAACCCTATAATTAAATCTATAATTCTATAAATAATCTACAGATGGGACTGGAGAAATAGCTTGATTAAGAAAGTACTTGCCTTTCACATATAAGAACCTGAGTTTGCCAGAATCCAAATAAAAAAGCCAGGTGTGAGAGTATCCACTTGAAACTCTAAGACAAAAGAGACAGAGACAACCAGATCCCTAGATATCACTGGCCAGCCAGTATAGGGAAATTGGTGAGTTCCAGGCCAGTAACTCTTTCTTATAAAATATAATATATATTCATGGCCACCAACACACACACACACACACTAACACCCCCCCCACACTCACACACCTTAACCTAAGAGAGACTTAAGATTATATGACTCAATTCCAACTCAATTCACCTCATATGAATGAAGTGACTTGATTGCCTTCATCGAGCTGTTTAAATGGTCACTGGGACTAAGATTTCTACTTACAGTTCCATCCTCCCTTTACAGCATCTTCCCTTCCAGGTTATGGACATTCTCCTTTTAAATTGTACGTTTTCTTCACCTAACCCTCGAAAGCCTAGAGGCCTCAAGGAGTGGGGAGCTCTGGGGGTTGGGGGGAAGTGTGGACATCCTCTTAGAGATGGGGAGTAGGAGTGGGATGGGGAGCAGTTGGAGGGCAGACTGACAGGGAATAGCAACTGGACTGTAAAAAAAGATTAAAAAATAAAAAAATGGTAAAAACAAACTGTATGTCCTCTATGAAGGAATTAACCAGAGAGAACACAGGTAGGTTACATATATTGAGGAGTTGAAGGGACCCAGAAACATGTGTCTGAATCTTTACAAGAACTCTACTCTCAAATTACCCCTTTTAGTGAGTGAGAAAAAAAATCTACAAAATAGTTTCTGAAATAAGAATTTCTCATTTTGTCACACTAGTCTATTATATAAAATAACATATATTATTATAAAGATTATTTTTAAATTATTGAACATTTTTAACCCAGAATTAAATTGCATAGGTAGGGTATGTACTATAACCCAAACCCAGTATAGATGTACCTAAATAACATTTTTCTTTATGTTAACTAGTATTTGGTAATTAGTTGACCATCAAACACAGGACCATAATACTTGAATGGATGAAAATAAATAGATGAGTCTATTATATCAGGAAGAAACACTTTACTATAAAATGACTTTTTGTCAAAATTTTAATCAAACTAAAAATTGGCCTATTACTAGGCTGGCATTTGTTTCCATGGAAACTGGTTGAAGGGTGGTCCCTAAAAGGTTTTCTATTAACTGTGATTCAGCTTGTGTTCAGATTCAGTCAGATGTGAGAAGCAGATAACAGCTGGCTGAGAACAAAAGAATGGTAATAGAATCAATATGTGCTTCCTCTGAAGACATGTACAAAGTTAGACCTTGAAAGGGGTATCATTGGATAGTTTTAGGCACAACTAAGAGATGATATGATCTGACCTATAATTGCAGTTATACCACATGGACTTATCAACTGGATGTTTTATGGGTTCATATCATTTTGCAATTTAAATTTACAGTCTCTATCTTGTCTTCTGGGTGGGGATGGGGAGTTGTAAATGGGCAGGAGAATGGCTCAGTGGATAAAGTACAGGCCATGAAATCATAAGAGTCCTAAATTTATAGCTCTAGAACTCATTTAAAAGACTGGCATGTGTGATGCCCACCTGTAATCTAAATGGTCAAGTGACAGAGAAAAAGGCTCCTTAGGACAAGCTGGCTATGATAGCCAGAATCAGTAAGCTCTGGATTCATCTAGAGGGCACTGCCTCTCTAAATAAAGGGAGTTGGATCGAGAAAGACACCAATGCCAAGTTCTAGCCTTCATATGAACCCTCATACATCTGCACCACATAAATGCTAACATGTCTACACACATGCATGCATAGCACACATATGCCTACATTACAAAGAGTGTTAAAATAGTGCCTGCTTCACAGATAAACTGACTGCACTGATATATTATATGCCAAGTCCTCAATCAAGGCTGGTGACCATAAAAGAGCAAAACACTTTTTCTTCCTGAAGACAATGATATGTAAAGTTCAGATTAGTATGTGGGGTTCTTTTTAAGTCTGCTTTTTCTGCTGTTCTCTCAATAGGAGTTTAAGTGTATCCAGGCCTAAGGATAGCTAAGGAATGTCACCCTGCTGTTAAGAAGCCACATGCTCCAAGTGTTAATTTCTTGAATCGTCCCCAGATCACTGACAACTGACTACATAAGCTGAGCCCAAATGAGCTTATAAAAATCATAAGATGTTCACACTGAAAAAGAATTATGATTTCTAATGAAAACTCGTTTTTAAACTTAGGGCTCACATACGTGCAGGAGAAAATAGAGCCCTGGTTTAATAAATCCTACTCTAACTTCTAGATCATGCACCAAGAGCTGATCAGCATGCCAGTGCTCATCAACTTGTAAAAACTATAAACCAATAATTTGTTTGAAGTTCTATGACTAGAAAGTTGTACAGAAGAAAAAGAATGTTTTGATTTAATAATGTCTCTTTAAATAATTAAATATCAAGGTTTTTTATTTATCACTCTAAAGAGTTATTTTACTTCCTTTACAATACCATCATCAATAAATTTACCATCATTTCCTGTTCTCTTAACTTATTGTTTTTATTTATACTGTAATTTCTATCACATTTTTGTTCTTATATTAATCTTTACTCACAGTTTCTTATTTCTCCTAGAGATTTCACAATTATTCACCATTTTGTGAAATTACTTTTTAAATTTTACTTTACATATTGAACAGGTCTGAAATTAATGAATTTTAGTCTATTCCTTAAAACAGAAAATATGAATATTGCCTTTCCAGAGTAATAAAAAGAAAATTAATAACTGCTAAGGCTGAAATTATTCTAGACCCAATGAAAATACCCTTCAAAACTTAAAAAAAAAAAAAAAATTACAAAGACTGTACTAGTTTGTTTTTCTTTTACTGTGATAAAATCCATGACCAAAAGCACCTTGGAAAGGAAAGGGTTAATTGGATTTACATATCTGATCAATCACAGTCTACAGTTTGTCATTGAGAAAGACCAAGACAGGATCACAAGCAGTCCAGAATTCTGGAGGTAGAAATTCAAGCAGAACAATGAGGGACACCTCTTACTGACTTGCTCTTAGATCTTTCTCAGTGTCTTTTCTTAAACCCCCAGGACCACCTGCCTAGGGTAACACCACCCAGTGGGCTGGCTTCTGCTTGGTCTTTTGGTCTTATTACCTTCCCCACACATACAAACTTCATAGGAAATGGGTCCACACAAACAAGGAGGCAATGGCATGACAGCCACACTAAGGTTTTCTAAATCATTTCCAAGTGATTAGGATAATAGATGCTTTGAAACAACGTTGGGTGTAGTTCTTTATAGTGAGAGAAATAAGCTAACATCTACCACAGCACACAGCTGAACAAAACTATCTAATTACACTGAACCAAAAGGTAACTTAGGCACAGGTTATAGCCACAGATAAGGGGTTGCTATGCAATTTGAATAACAAGTTAGTAGGATAATAAATTTACATGTGTATATATAAGATATTAGTGAAGAGGGCTTGAGAGATGGCTCAGAGGTTAAGAGTGCTGACTGCTCTGCAGAGGTCCTGAGTTCAATTCCCAGCAACTACACAGTGGCTCACAACCAAAAGGTAACTTTAGAGCCAAGCTGTCAATTTGTCAAGCTGTCAGTCTGCCATGCTTTTGAGAACCCAGATTCCTTCCATCACTCAACGTCATCTAGTGAGTCCCTCAGAAAGCTAAGTGAATATGGCCTGAATAATGGCTGACTATGGGTTGGAGTAGCTAATGGGATACTGTCAGCAAAGAGAAATGGTCTCACTTCAGCCTGTATTCAAACTGCATAGCAACCCCTGTCTGTGGCTATAACCTGTGCCTAAGGGATAACCTAATAAAAGGGGAGCTTCTTGGGGTTACGTGAGAAGGGAAAGTGGGGATTTTCACTGGGAGCACAAATCTCAGTTCCAAACCATATCTTGACGAATCCTAAGCCGCACATGAGTCTTCCTAGAGTGTTTCCTCTGTAAGAGTCTTTTCACTGTCCTTTGAAATGTTACAATAAATCATTTCATGGACATCAGTTAAGCTCTTTGAGCATTCCATAATGTCTTTTTTATTCCTAATTACATAAAGAGAGAGGGGGTAGGCAGAGAAGGAGACAACAAAAGGGGCGAGGGTTAAGGAGGGGAGAGGCAGTAGCCAGAACTGCATTTTGCTGAAGAAGCAAGGGCTTTCAGATCAGATTCCTTGACTTGAACCCCAACCCTACCTCCTCCTCAGTAAGCATTTAAGCTGCCAGTCTCTGAATCCCATACCTGTAATATAGTGATACTTGTAAAACCTTCTACCCAGAGTCATTGTAAAAATCAAATAACATCTCATTTATAGATAGCCAATAGAGGGTGTTTAATAAATGTTGGTTTGCAATGCCTTCTTTTCTAATTAAAACCCTCATAACTGAGGAGATGCAGAAATGGAACTATGTGACATATGAGGTCTCTTGCAGTAGACATTTTGACCAATAAAATATTGACAATACAAAAAAATTACATCTATGGTTCTATCCTAGACAATCCTGTGGATAAAATAATAGCTGGCTAAGGATAGGTAGTAGTGGAATGGTAGCTTCTGACATCATCTGCCAAGACAGACATTTTTGGAGGACTTTCTGGCCACATATTTTGAATATGAACATAGAGCCAAACTGTGATGTCCTATCTACATCACTTCACATTTTCCTCCACAGCCATCTATGGAAGTGTGAGACTGTAAAGTTTGTGAGACTGTAGAAATTTTAAAAAAACTGCTGCCTTCCTTGAGAACCTAAACCCCTGACCTTGGGGGATTGCCACATGTTCTGAACATGCAGACATTTCTGAGAAGTCCCGTCCCTAACATTTCCAAGGATGACCACCTGCCTGCTATCACCCCGAGACACCTGGCCCAAGCCAATTAAACTCCACCACTAATGGAAAGTTCCTAACCCCTAGACCCCCACCCCGCTTGCGGTTTTTGAGCTTAAAAAGTGAGCATTCCTGCTGCTCGGGCTCCACAGGACTCTCCTGTGTGAGGACAGTGCTGCCTTGGTATCCCGAATAAAGCCTTATGCTAATTGCATCAAGCCGCGTCATGGGGGGGGGGGGTGCATCGCCAGGGGAGCCTATCAGAAGCAAGCAAGCACTTGCCTTTTTCTTCCTGGAGGATGAAGTGAGTCCTGGTGGGACAGAATGATGCTCTACTGTTGCAGCAAGTACAAGGCAGAATCTGAGTCCTACGCAGGCCTCTCTGAGGTTCTCTTGTCACTGTGTATCCCAGACAGCATTCCAGGCACAGAGAGGAAAATGAATTAGATGTTAGTAGTAAAGTGGTCGGAGAGTTTCCAGTAAAGTGTTGACCCAAATGAAAGCTTTCATACCAACCATAGCCATTAATGGTATCAATATCTGAGAAAATATCTAGGGTCCCCATGAGAAAGATGACAGTATAACCGTCCTCAGAAAGGAGGAAGTCTGTCTGAATGTGCGGTTATCAGCAGAATTCTGATAATAGAGCTAAGGAACCACCAGTCGATACAGAAGCCCACCCTTCCTTCTCAGGAGATGTTCCAGGGAGACAAGGAAGTTTATTCAGACCTCTACCTGTTCCCAGGCTTTCTCTCGTGTAGACCCAGCTGAAGAGGATCCTAGATATCTCCAACTTCTATACTGTGTATTGGGATAGACAGAAGGGTCTAGCCATGGCAAAGTTAAGAGGGAGGAAACACACACATCCCTGAAAAACCCCAGTGGCTGATGAGAAAAAGTTAACGATTGAAGTCACAATTTAATTGCACCAAGTGAATGTTGGAAAAAAATCCTGCTCTTTGTGAAGCTCCTAGGAATGCAAAACAATAAAGTTCATAAAATTTTTTTTAACTCATCTAGGTTATCTTAAGTGGTTTCACTCTCTTCTAGCAATTTCCTTCCCTACCAGTCCCATTTTGTTTCTTCAAAGGGCAAGTCAGCATCTCAGAACTTAGCTGGGGGATGTTTGTGGCTTTTCTTCCAAGTTCCACAGACAGGATGACATGGTGAACATGAGACAGGGAGGGAGGGAGCTCTATTGTTCTGCACAAAAACAAACCAGTGCTTAATCTAATGCAAACATAATTACTTTTAGCTAAACAAAAGGGGGAAAACAAATAAGAAGAAAAAAACCCTCACTGTTTACAGCGTGGGCTGTCTGCTCTGAAGTGAACAATTACGTGGGTATCCGATAGGCATCACGTTTGTCCTCTCAGCTGCTGAACTTTGAGAACAAATCTCAAAAGCATTTGCAGAGATGCCTGGGAATGGGGGCACTGGGTGTTCGTGATTTTCTTGTCTCCAGTATTTCCCACTTTAGTTTCACTTTAGTTTCACATCACGGATCTCCCCCTTAGTCTGAATATTAATGGTGGCCTGGCACTTCAAAAAAAATGATACTGAGGTCATGTGTCAAGAACTGAAATATTTAAATTTTTTCCCATTGACCTTGATGTGAGACTCATCCCTTCGATGTTCCCAAGCAGATATTAAGCCAGAAGAAATATTCATGGATCCATTCAGAAAGTATTTGTTGCTAAACTACTCTATGACAAGAGTTGTACTAGAGTGAGCAATTTAATAAATAGGACTTTCTCCTAGGCCAGACAGCACAGTGTGTGTCTGCATGTGTCTGTGTGTGTGTGTGTGTGTGTGTGTGTGTGTGTGTGTGTGTAAAACAATCAAACTAAGTGAATGAAGAAGGGAAATTTTACTTGGAACATACAAAAGTACTTGATTTAAATGTACATAAAAGTTGACATGATACAATACATCCAAGAAGCTTACATTGTTAGCTATGTAATTTTAAAAATAGAAAAAGAAAGAAAGAAAAGAAAGAGCTGTCAGCAAAAATATTTCTACCACTTTCAACTAAGCTAACACTTTAAGGATGTCCAGGAAGTAAAGACCAGGCAAATGAATTGTAAGAAAAGAAAAAAGAGCTGTAGGAGCAAACATAAACTCTATCACCTCCTCTGGATCTTGAAAACTTGTACTATTGGTTGAGATTTTATTAGTAACTATATCAGGGGGAGGTTTTGTTAGTATTCAGTAAGGAGTAATTAGTGGGTATACTGGCGATTTTCATATTTTAATGGCATAAAACAACTGAAATTCTCTTTCAGCCCTGAAAGAGGGTTAGGGTTAGGGTTAGGGTTAGGGTTAGGGTTAGGGTTAGGGTTAGGGCTAAAGTATAAAGGGCTACACTCCTGGAGGGCTGAAGGGACAGAATCTTTCCTTATCTCTTCCAGTTCCTAAAGGGCACAGGTGTCCTTGGCTTGTGGCTTGTGCTGCCATCTTTGCATGACCCTCTCATCTCTTTGCTTTCTTTGTCTCTGTCTCCTCTGTGTCTTATAAGAGTAGTAGACATTAGAATTTGGGCATACTTAGATAATCCAAAGGGACCTCAGTCTGAGATCTTTTATAATTCTGTAAAGACACTTTTTTTCCCCAACAAACATCATATGACAGAATTGTGGTCCTAGTGTTTAGAGATCACATTGTAATCTATGGAAAGCAGCCAGTGCTACTGACAGAATAAGGTAATTAAGAGGGAGAAGTGGAGAGATAGATGGAGCCTTCAGTGCCTCACTGTCAGCAGCAGCAACGACATGCCCCATTCTACTCAACAGACTGTACCAGTCTCTACTGCAGCTTGCCTTTTGTGTGTTTGTTTCTCATTTAGTTGTCTGTGTTACTCTTAGTATCTTTGCTTATTTTATGGTCCTTTTGCCAGTGGGCCCAATAGGCTGCAGACTCTGAACTCAAAACAGACCCTGATCATCACTGACCAGTGCTGGGCATATTCTCAACGTCGATCTTTGAAGATAATAACCCTCCCTTAATTACAATAAATAATGGGACAGGCTAACAGGAAAAAGTTGGACTCTCCCTCTCTACAGACTAGCCAGTGCAATCTGAAGGAAGACTAGAAGCTTGAAACTCTAAAATAAATTTCATGTGAAATTATCTGACCAGCTAATCTTAGATAGAACATTCAATACAAAATAGGATTAATTATTTTCCAGCTAGAAACAAAAACCTGTAAAATATTTTCCTTCCTTGTTACAAAAAGAAAAAAAAAAAAGTAGTTATCCTACTCTTGGCTTGTCTTCAATAACACGGCCCAATGGACTGTTTTCCTGGTATACACCAGTGTGCAATTGCTCTCTAGTGGCCTGGTAACATAGATATCAATTGCAGGAATTGATTCTCTGTGTGTTAAAATGCAGGTCAACCAGCAGAAGAGTGGATTGAAAACAGCATGGACTGATCAATTGTCACAGTATAAACTCAGCCAGGGATTATCTTGTTTGGATGAAAGTAGATTTGACTACTTTTCTCCAATGGAGTAAAAGCAAGCTCTCCATCCATCCATATGCACATCACTGATATAAATGCATAAACCTATGTGTGCAATCAATAGCTAACATCTGAGGGGAAGAATAGATTCTTGAGACAAGATCATCTACTGAAAGTCACCTCTATACTGAGCTACTTCCATGTTGAACACTGTCAATTCAAGATCCAATAAAAAAAATAATAATTTCTCTTTCAGAAGTCTCTGAACCCCATGTTTCTTTGGCCAATTTCAATAGAGTGAATAAATCAATCATGTGTCTACTCTTGCTTTCTTTACAGTCTTGTTTCTCCAACGAATTCACTCCTACTAAAACATAGAACCAGCTCTCTCTTCTTTAGATCCCTGTCAAATCACCTAGTCAGTTTCTGAGTTTCTATGTTGAATGAATTTATAACTAAATAACATTACATTTCTGCAGGACTGGGAGACCCTTGATCTTCTGGAACTAGTTTATTTCTGCTAGACCCTTCAAAGTAGAAAATCACTAGAAGGTCCAGCATATATCATCACTGGGCTCAGAAGCTCCCTCTGCTGGGGCCTTCACTAAAGTAGGAATTTGTACAGGCGAAATGTTATAGATACAGCACAGCCCATCATCATCACCATTGAGTATGACTCATGCAATGCAGTGAGATTAAATAAGGAAAAATAATCCAGATATACAGGATCTGACCATTACTTTCAAAGTATCAGAAATAGATTTTACCTTTAATTGCAACTTGAACAATAAATGAAGAGATAATGGGCTTTTTGCAGACATAGAACTGAGGCTAAGTAAGGCAGCTAATGGGAAAGTATTCTTCAGTACTAAAACGTGTTGCAAATCCTACATAGAATAAAGACAAGCAAAACATAAAAGTAAAACAGAAGGCCACATTGTTCATTTATGTGTTTTGTAAGTATGAAAAAACTCTTTATTTATAAATAACCTGCATCAGAATAGAAGTAATGTCCCATAGAAATCTGTGTTTTTTAATAATGTTTCATGAACCCATAAGAGCTGTTTTATTTTATGTTTAAATTATTCACCAATCAGCACTGTATCAGTAATAATTCACTATTTCAAAATATATTTCAATAATAAGGAAGTTTGCCAGGCTTGAAAGAAAACCAACTCATTTAAAATGGCACAAATCTCCCTGCTGGTTATTGTGGAAATTTCTCTGATCAGACATTATAAACAACTCTCAATGGGCCTCCAAATTATCTTCATAAGATTTCAAAATGTCTTAAATGTGTAGGTTTATTATATTGTAAGAGTATTCCCAAATACCTCACACTTACTTTTCTGTATGATTAGCATCTAATACCAGTATGCCATGTTTGTCATGGTTGATAAATATTAATATATTTATTATATAAGTTCTCCTAGGGAGACATAAAAATGTCTGTTTACCCCAAATAGAGCACCAATGAGAGAAGCAGTACAACCCAAGACTATCTTAGTGACTTAATGAGCCCACTGTGGTTATTTAAAGGGCATACGTGACATGCAGGCAGCTGCATCACTGAATACCCACTCTAGCATAGGTGGTGTCTCACAGGTTTCATTTCTGGGACTTCTTGACCCATCTACAGGCAGCTCTACTGAAGAATCTTCTCTCTACATTTTTACTGCATGTGTCATCCTGGGAAGGGGCCCCACGACTCTTACAACTTTCTGAGCCTTACAAGCTTCCTTAACTTCTTCAATCTTATAAGCTTCTCTTTCTTCACTCTCTTCCTCTGTGAAGGAAATGTTTTGATTCAGAAGAAACTGTTAAACAATGATATCATTACTAAATGAAGTATAGTATTTCAGAGCTCATGTAAGAAGAAATTTCAGTTATTGTGTCTCTATAGGCTCATCTTTATTGTAACACTTCTCAAATATTTCTTGGTTTTTATGACTTTGATGGTCTTACAAAATACTGATTAGATGTTTAATAGACTATCCTTCAGTTGATAATTGTCCATATTTTTCCTCATAATTAGAGTAGGTTAAAGTATTTTAATAACAAGAGTTCTTCAGAGACAAACCCAAATCAGTTTACAGACAAGAAGCTAGATATGAAGTAACCAAGAAAGACTATAGCTACAACTTGATAGTTGAGATAGTTATATCTCTCTCTGGAATGAGAAACCACAAGTGATTAGAAAAATGTGAGGACAATGAAAACATAGTCAAACTAATACCCAGTTAGCCCTTTACAGTGTTGACAATGAAACTCCAGGGAGAGCTAGCAGCTTACAGAAAGTCAAGGTCAGCAGCTAACAAAGCTCAAGTCATAGATGTACAGAGTTTAGCTTCAGCCATCTTTCACTGAATGAGCAGTACACAAACAACTTGTGATCATCTCCATGGTCAAGCTGAGGGACATTTGTAAAAAATGCGGAACCATTATTCTCAGCCCATGAGATCTCAGAGAACCAATGAATCTCATAGTGATTCAGCCTTTGTCTGGCTTCTGGAATAGCCCCATAAAACCCCTAGTCAAGAAATTTCAATGGCTTTTCATCTCTTAGGTATGTCTCCCACTTTGAGTAGTATCTCTCACTTAACCTCAATTTCTCTTTTTTTTTTTGTTATTTTGATTTTAAAAGCTCGCTGCTGCTCTGCTTATTTCCATAAATTCATGTCTTCATTGGTACAAAACAAGAAACTCATGAGCCAATGTCCCTGGTAAATTTTTGGTATGCATGAATGCCCAGTACCCTAGGTTATTGGGTCAAACATAACTGGGCTGAGAAAGGCCCCATCATGTTAAAATTAAAAATCTATATCAGAAGAAAGTCACTAGGTGTATCCCACAGTCAAGTTGGGGAAGGAGAGTGAATATGTTCCATATCTTTAATAATAGAATACCTCCATAAAAATATTTGAAATTCATGTACATAGAAAAATTGCTGAGGAATCATGGGTATCTATTTTATATTTTCAATAACAATGATATTTTATTTCCCTAATCAAAGTGTTCTGAGGACCATTGAACATTCTTTCATTTGGCTCCTATGTCTCTTTGACATGGTCACATCACTATAGGACTATTTATCTCTCCCTCTTTCTCTTTTTCCTCCTTTCCTCCTTCCCTCTATTTATAATTTCTTTACTACTAGAAACAATCTCATGCTCAAGTTACACATTTCCTGTCAAGTTCTAGAATCTGGTACTTCTTCAAAACATATGTAGTTCTTTTTATTAAAGAATGTGATTTTTAAATTTGAAAGGAAATGTCTGTAAAGGTGGCTATCAAAGTCAACTCATCCTATGGAATGAAATATTTTATATTTGTAAAATTCTTCCAAATTTTTAAGCACAGATGCATCCATTTGGCCCATTCTTCACGTAGAGATGAGCATTATTGTAGCATTGCTTCAATTCACCAAAGAAGTAACTGAGAACTTCAGACTTCTGTGACTACCAAGGTCAAAGAGTACATGACCAGATAAGATGAAGAATAAATGTCTTCCAATGGCCCATAGTAAAGTTCATTCCTCAGCTTGCAATATTAGGAAGTGTGAACTATACCACTGAGATTTAGGTCATTGGTGATGTACTTCTAAAACGAATTTGTTCTTCGATTCTTCCTCTTTTCTTCCTGACTACTGTAAGGTAGTTACCTAGAAAAGTTATAAGTCTCAAAGGGCTATAGTCAACTCTTCATATGTATAGAATTTCCCTTTGTTTCAAACCTCTACTGAAGAATTTTGTCATTCCCTCCTGACGTTTCCTTTCTTCTTCTTTTGTAGGTACATTGTAGAAAATTTGTAATAACTATACTCGTTTATTTTTCATAGAAGTCCCTAACTCCAGACAATAAATTCCAAGATAAGCTACACAGTGATAGCATTCTAAATACTTATAGAATGGACAGTGTTTCTCTTCCACACACTCCAAAAATCACCAAAGCCTCAAAATACTCTCTCAGTAGACCAACCCAAACTAATGAACTCTGCTCAACCACAGAAGTTAAGGTGAGTATTTCATTTGTTATGCATTATATCACATATAACACATTGCATGTATCTTACTTCCTCATTAGATTGTCAATTTCTTAGGGTCTAAACTGACATAAAAAGACTCCTTAGTTTAAAATAAGGATGATCATATCCTGCAAAGCTATCATGACATAATAGTATTACGCCATGCATTACAGAAACTCATGCAGAGAAAACAGATGCTGATTTTTATTTCTACTCTATTTTTAGTATTTTTCATTGTCCTCAGTTCTCAGTACATATTACATAGTAAGTACCCAGTATCTGCCCCACAACCTATTAACAGTGCTGAATGTTAAAAGTTTGTATGAGCCAGTGGTTAAAGGTAAGGTCTGAGAGTCAGTGACTAACCTAGAAAAATAGGAGTCCTACTCTTCACCCTGGATTTGGTAAATGCTCTGAACAGTGTGCTCTTGCCATTAAAGAACAAGTTGCATGGCAAATTGCTAACATACACTGGAAATATGGTATCTCAAAGAGCACCAGAAAGATAGAAATACGTCCAGTAGCAGATGTTAAGAAGAAAACATTGGAATTCTACCAAACAGAAGTGAAAATTCTGCTTCAAGGATAAAATGGTTAGGGTTATTAAATAGATACTGGTTTATATTTGACAAACAAGGATGGCAAGAGATCCATCTCTCTGAACCATCCACTGATAAATAAGCTATAACTTGCTGACATTATATACTGTACTATGTGGCACAGCTGGGATAGCCTCACTTTCTCTCCCCCATTCTCTACCCCATTGGGTAAACTTTTCTTGCTCAGTAACTTGTTGATGACTGATTCTATTACTAAACTAAGTACTGGATCTGAATGGAAATTTGACTCCCGTAACAATAACCAAGTAGTAACAATTAGCTTAATTCCCATAGTATGTCACAACTACGATTATTCTAGGCTTGTTATACAGTAAATATGAGTGTGGTAAAGGTAGTCCCAAAAATATGCAAATGAAATTCTAAGGAAACACACATATTTTGCTTCTAAAAGTTCTTCAAGCTTATCTGAAGAAAGAGCTGATAAGGTTTAAGATAAGAAAAGGTGAGGTTTGTTAAATTAATGCCAAATAAACTGCTGAAGGAATGAGAAGTAGAGACAAGAAAAGGCAGTATGGAGGGGGGTAGCTAAAATGAAAATGAAGGCACAATCTGTGAGATGTATTTAAATCTCAGAACCAAACCAGCTATCCAGGGGAAACTGCTTTTCATCTTCCAAGTTGACACAAGCCTTTTGAAACCTATGTGGCTTTGACCTTTCATTATTGCTGAACACAGCCACCTGCCTTCACCCCTCACCCCGGCCTCTCAGCCGGGCACAGAAGATGCCCTCGGCCTCTCTGCAATAGCATGAGGCTCTTGCTGTTTCCAAAACTGGCCAGATTGTGAAATCTGAGTCTTTCAAGAAGATCTCTCTCTCTGTGTCTTTCAAGAAGATCTCTCTCTCTCTCTCTCTCTCTCTCTCTCTCTCTCTCTCTCTCTCTCAGAGCCAGCATATTTTTTTTCTGAGAGATGTAATACATCAAAGCAGAGAAGAGATGCAATCATGCAGGGAATGATTTCAAAAACTTTAATGAAGCGTTTAAAATAAACTCATTTGAAGGTAATTTAACAACACCACTTTTACAATTAAAAATACTATTTTAGCATGCAAATGAAGAACATTACTCCCATGTCAGGATGGAAAATGAAGTGAAACTGAGGGGCCTCTGAAACATGAATGCTGTCTTGGTAATTCCCCGGCACTCTTGGGCAGCCTAATGAAAGAATGAATTGATTTAAGCAACATTTTGTTGTAGCAATGGGGTTTGAGGAATTAAATTATCTTGGTGGCTGGTTGTAAGAGCCAGGCTTAGAGTTGGCATTATGTTGTTACTAAAATTAATTCTCATCCTCTCATAAGCTTTATTTGGGTTTTTTTTACTCTCTCTCTCTCTCCCTCTCTTCAATCCTAAAATGCCAACCAAGGATTCCAACAATTAGCAGAATACTTCATCAGGCCTCTTCAATGTATTAACAGTTGTCTGAAGATATATATGTGAAGGCAAAATTACACTCTCTGGGAAAACAAATTGGACTCCAACTGCTGCCTCCAGAACTGCAGTTCAGCTGA
This sequence comes from Rhynchomys soricoides, assembly GCA_019843965.1. NCBI lineage: Eukaryota > Metazoa > Chordata > Mammalia > Rodentia > Muridae > Rhynchomys > Rhynchomys soricoides. The sequence goes on from JADRCH010000075.1 coordinate 1,148,184, forward strand.
CTCTTCCTTGGAAGGGAAAAAGCTGGCACACAGACTAAGCCAAGACAGCAATTCTCAATTTTCCTCTTCATCACAAAACAGTTGACACATAGTATTCACACAGCACATCCATGTCTGCAGCAGGCTGCAGATGTATTTCAGCATTGCTAATTCAGGCTGTCGCTAGTGGGTGAGCCCTGAATGACTGAAATATACAAGAGTCTTTCCACTCAGGAAAATGTAGCAGAACGCTGGTAACGGAGAGTGACCTTGCTCTGGAGGCAACCTTATATATAAGCTTGAATTTTTAAAGTAGGTCACAAATCTTGTTTCTTAACATCCATTAAAAAAATTAAAATGTTTTAAAGTAACAAAACAAACACAATGCCAATCTGACCATGGCTATCCCTTCCAAAATTCTCACATCAGCAGAATCAATGAACCATGGATCCAAGATACTTAGAAAAAAAATTATTTCCCCATGAACTCTTATGTCTTTTCTTGTTATTATTCCTAAGTAATATGGTGTCACGGATACTTCCATAGGATTTACATTGTAGTTGGCATTCCAAGTTATTTCGAGATGATTTAAATCATACAAGAGGATATACAATGCTTATATGCAAATGCTATGTTACTTTATAAAAGGGACTTAAGCATCCAGGGATCTGGAAGAATGACTATATTATGCAAATGCTCTATGCCTTGTTGATATGAGCATTTTCTGCTATAAACTCTTAATATCTTATTAATTTATTTATTTAAATTATTTACAATATATTTTGCTCATGTTTTCTTTTCCCCCATCTCCTCACAGATCTTCCCCACCTCCCTACCTACCCAGCTTCATTCTTTCTCTCTTTCCCTCTCTCTCTCTTTCTTTATCTCTTTTCTCTTTTCTCTTTCAAAATTATAAAATAAAAACAATAAGACAAAATATACCAAACAACACACACAAATAGAATCCATTTTTGTTGGCCAACTATATCAGGGCTTGGGGCAGTCCTTGGAGTGTGGTTGATCTACCCAATAACACTCCACTGAAGAAAACAAACTTTCCCATTTCTAGCAGGTATTATGATTTTATAGGGAATTATGGTTCAGAAATTGCATGAATCTCAGAAGAGACTTTGGACTTTGGAATTTTTAAACAAGGTTGAGCCTGTTATAGACTATGGGGATTTTTGAAGTTAGACTAAGTGCATTTTTCCTTATGATATGACTACAAGCCTATGGGGGCCAAGGAATGGAATATGGTGGTTTGAATAAAATACGGTCTACATAGGCCAATATAGAATGGCAATATAATGAGGTGTAGCCTCGGTGGACTAGGTTGGCTTTGTTGGGGAAGGTATGTCACTAGGGATGGGCTTTGAGGTTTTAGAAGCTCAAGCTCAGCAAATGTGTCACTGTCACTTCCCATTGTCTGTAGATCCAGATGTAGAATTCTCAGCTCCCTCTCTAGCACCATGTCTACCTGCATGCCACCATGTTTCCTGCCGTGATAATAATAAACCTCAGAAACTGCAAGCCACAATTAAATGTTTTCCTTTATAAGAGTTATCATGGTCATGGTGTCTCTTCGTGACAATGGAAACCCTAAAACAGCTCCAACAATTAATACTTGTTCCTCAGATGGTTGCACTGTTTGGGAAAATTGTAGAATCTTTTAAAGGCATAGCCTCACTGTAGAAAGTGGATCACTAGGGGTGAGTCTTGATGCTTTCTATCTGGCTCCAGTTCCTGTTCATACTATCTGCATCCTGATTTCAGATGCAATGTGACAAGCCAACTTCCTGTTCCTATCCACCATGCCTTCCTCACCACTGACATGCTTTCCCAATCACGATGGACTATAACTCCCAGAAACCATAAGCTAAAATAAAGCCTTTCTCTTTGAAGTTTCTTTTGCCATAGTAGTTTATCACAGCAACAGAAAAATAATGCATATACCAGATTTGAACAATACTTAGTGGCATGTGCCAGACATACATTCTCCATTCTCTCTTTTAATTCTCTTGTAAATTCTCCAAGATGGCATCACTGTATTCAGTTTCTTTTTAAGAGAACAAGCAGCAAGTATACAGCAGAACTATAGTCCTTCACTTATAAATTTATAGTTACTTTTGCCAAAGTCTATGCCTCATAAAAGGAAAATCTTGAGATGTGAATACAATACTCTAACATTTTTCTCTAAGAGAGACCTCATGCATCTTGCTAAGTACTAGTTCCTTTCAGAGTAATGCTGGCAATACACACTTAGACCCACCCCAGACACCTTTAAGCCCTGTTTATATGTCTAATGGGAAAGTATGTACCATTTTCTCCTAATAGTTCATTATTGTACAAATTAATTTTAAAATGTCTCCACCTTGTTTTGCCATCCAGTCTCTATAGAAAATTTGGAAAAGATTTGCAACATTTTTTTTTAAAACAAAAGTTAAAACAAGTACATAACATTTTGAGGAGACTATTTTGAAGGGCACAACAGATGTTCAAAATTTTAAATTCTAATATATCTATTTTTTACGGCTTTTACTTTTAGAGTAGTTTTAGGCTTACAGAAATACTGAGCAGAAGGTTCAGCAAACTGAGCAGAAGGTATAGAGAATTCTCAGAGACTGCTACCTTTGCCCAACACAGTTTCTCCTATGAACATCTGCATTAGTATAGCATATAGACACAATTCACAAACCAATATTGACACATTATTATCAACTGATATCTATAGCTTATGCCAGAGCTCATTCTTTGTATGTTTAATAGATTTTGGCACATGTACACTCTGAGAGCAGTGTACAGGACAACTTCAATAACACTGAACTTCCCATGCACCCTGTTTATTCCCAGCCAGTGTCAGTTCTTGGTCACCCTACTTCATTATCTTTATGGTGTTGTTCTGAATATATTCTGTACTTAGGTTCATATTGTATAGCCACTTCTATCTGGTTTCTTTCTTTTAGCTGTACATTTAAGTTTCCTACATGCCTTTTCCTGGCTTTCATATTATCTATTTATAATTTAGAAACATGTTAAAAGAAGTACAAAAAAGTCTCTCTTTCATCTTGTGATCTACATTTCAAAAATGTGCATATGGTAGAAGACCAAATGAAGCTTGGGCCAAATGCATCTCAACAGTGGAGATTATGGTATGGCATTTCTTTTCTCTAATTTCTGGATATTCAACTTTAATGGAAATATTCTTATATTATTTAAAGGGCAAGTAAGAAAGAAGTTCTTTGAATTTTTTGTTTTATTCTTATTATTTACTGTGGTTAAATGATTTTTCTACTCCCTCTCTGTTTCCTCTCTTTAATTTGAGTTAAAAAAATCTTTTGTCTTATATCTCAGAGACAAAGAAATATAAAAGGAAGAAAAAAAATAGGTAAATGAAAGAAACACATGTTGATGAATAAGTGATATTCAAGATACACCCATGACTATATGGGGCCCCTTGTGAATTTGTAAATATAGCCAAAGAATAAATTTCATGGTAATGAAATAAACTAAATCTATTCTTTGTGCCTCTGTTGCCCAAGTCAAGCATGCTGTAGTTTTCATGGTAGCAGTGTTGTGGTGAGCCTGTTCTTCATGGCAAGACATACACTCAGCATTCTACCTGAAGAAAACAATGCAGTAATTGAGGAAATGTGTACAGAGAGGCTGGAGAAGCAAAAGATGGGATGAAAAGTCATACTTAGATGATCACTATGATTATGTTCACTAAAGATTAAAAATACTCACAATATATAGAATTAGTATACATCCCTTTCACCAATTTTATTTCTCCTTCAGAGGCATGTAAGTGAGCAGAGTGTCTGAACCAAAAATCATATGGACTTTGCCTAGACACAAGTGTAAAATTTAGGAGATGAAAATACTTTACAAAGCCATTCAGATGCTCTTCATATCCAAGGCTCTCATGATTGGTGTAGCAGACGTTGCAGTTTCCTATTCCTCTGTGATTGCTCTGACCTACTTAATTCATTTTCAAATTGGGTATCAAATAAAAAGATTGTCAAACAAACATCTAGTTGAATATTTTTTGCCCATTAATACAGGGAACTTTATGGAAAATAGGGATGTGTCTGTCTCTTATACATGGAAGACTAGGAAGTTTATTCTTCAAGGATTTCAATAATTATTTCAGTTTCACTACTCTATAAAGCAAACACACACACACACACACATACACATGAATGATAAAGAGAGAGAATTGGCATTTCTACCTCATTAAATGTTTTTTTAAAATTTTATTAGCATCTATTATGTAATAAATGTATATGGTTTTTGTAAGGCTCTTTCTATATGAACTGGTGCCTGTTGGGAAGGGGCAGAAAGTGAATGACTAGGCTGAAAGTTCTAAGGCTGTTTCTATAATAAAAATGAATGTAATTTCATTAAAATAGTTATATAGTAACAAGAACAGGGTTGCTGCAGAGAATACTGAGGCAGGTTAGATTGAAGGTCAAGGTAAAAGAAGACTGTAAATAAGTCAGAGAAATTCATAGTGTCTTTGCTCAGAAACAGAGCTTAAAAGTGACAATATAAAAGGAGCTCAAGTGCACATCAATTGATAAACTAAAGATGAAAGGAAATTTGCTATATGATTTCCAGTATTCAAAGTATCAATAATACTCCCAATGCAGAATTGGGGGTGGGGTAAAGAAAGGTGTTTCCCTGGGACTATAGATAGGGACAATACAATTAATGAGCATGAAGTTTCAGTTTGTAATGGGAAGAGTTCCAGAGATTAATTATACAACAGTATGAATAGATTTAATACTAACTGACCTATTTAATACTTACTGACTGTACTGAAAGGGGTCAAGATAACAGATTTTATGCTATATATAATTCACCACAATGAATGCCTTTAGAATTTCTGTTAAAAGTTGACATGTTTCTACTTTGCATCTGAGTGTTTCTCCTCCTCTCTAGTCAGGTGTGTCTATCCCACTGAAGTGAAACTTAATCTGCTCTTGCTTCATGGGCATCACTACCACGCCCTTTTTTCTTATATATTTTATTTTGATTTTGGTGGAGTTTTTTGCAGCTTTTATTTATTTTTACATAACACATTCTGATTGCAGTTTCCCCTCTCTTTATTCCTCTGAGTTCCCACACACAAATCTCTCCGCCCATCTAGGTTGAAATCCTTTCTGTCTCTTTTTGAAAATAAGCATCTAAATAATAAAAATAAAACAAGATAAGAACAAAAAAAATTGGAATATGACAAAACAACCAAACAAGAAGAACCAAAGAAAAGGTATAAGAAGCACACAGAGATGCAGAAACACACACATTTGCAAACACAGGCATACCATAAAATAACCAAACAGAAAGCCATAATATGTATGCAAAGTACTTTTAAGGTAGAGGGGAAAAAGAAAGAAAGCTCATACAACATTATAAGACAAAGAACTTCCAAGGATGCCATTGAATTTGCTTTGTGTTGGTCATCCTCTGCAGGGCATAGGGTTTACCCTTAAGAATGATTTGTTTTCTCAGTGAGACTCTTGGAAAATATTAATTTTTCATTTTCAAGTGAAGGAAATACCTTCTAGGTTAGGGATGGGGCCATAGTCCACTTCTCCTTTCATCTTTTGGACCCCATCTGATATAGACCTGTAGACCTGTGCATTCTCAATGAATTCATATGTGTGCCAGTCCTGTCATATCTAGAAGGCTTGATTAATTGGTAGCTACCATCCCTTCTGGCTCTTATATTCTTTCTGCCTCCCCTTCTGCAGAATTCCCTATGCCCTGGTGGGAGGGATTTGATAGCAATATTCCACAGTCTCTCATTCTTTGCATATTGTCTGGCTGTGTGTCCTATATTCCCATCTGCTGCAGAAGGAGGCTTATCTGGTGATATTTAAGTAAGACACAGATCAATGAGTATAACAGAATGTTGTTAGGAGTAATTTTATGGCTATGTTCCTTTAGCAGAGCAATAGTTTTTGCCTTATGTTGAAGTCTTTGATTATTTTGAAGTTGAGTTTTATGCAGGGTAATAAGTATGCATCTATTTGGATTCTTCTACATGGAGCCATCCAGTTTGACCAGCACTGTTTCTTGAAGATTCTATCTTTATTCCTGTGTGTATTTCTGACTTCTTCATCAAAGATAAGATATTCACAGGTATATGAATTTATTTCTGGATCTTCAATTCCATTAATTCCACTGGTCAACGTGTCTGTTTTATGGCAATTTCATGCTGTTTTGTTACTATAGCCCTGTAGCATATTTTGAGATTGGGGATGAGTATACCTCCAGTTCTTTTATCATTCAGGAATGTTTTAGCTATCCTGGATTTTTAGTGTTTCCATATGAAGCTTAAATTGTCCTTTCTTTTTTTTTTTTTTTTTTTTCAGTTTTTTGAGACAGGGTTTCTCTGTGTAGCCCTGGCTGTCCTGGAACTCACTCTGTAGACCAGGCTGGCCTCGAACTCAGAAATCCGCCTGCCTCTGCCTCCCAAGTTGATTTTTGAGTATAGTCTTATTGTAAACTGTCAATATATGTCGCCATTACATGCCTATTCTCTAGGACATTTATCATAAAAGGGTGTTGAATTTTGTCAAAGGTCTTATATGTATCTAATGAAAAGATCGTGTGATTTTTGTTATTCAGGTTGTTTTATGGTAGATTACATTTATCAATTTACATAAGTTGAATTATCACTGCATCACTGGGATGAAACCTACTCGATCACGATGGATGATCTTTTTAAGGTGCTCTTGGATTCTGTTTGCAAGCATTTTATTGAGAAGTTTTGGATCTATTTTTATAAAGAAACTTAATCTACTATTCCTTTTGTTGGGTCCTTGTGTGATTCATGTATCAGAGTAACTGTAGTCTTATAAAAAGAATTGGCCAATATTTCTTCTGTTTCTATTTTGTGGAATGAATTTGAGGAATGTTAGAATTAACTCTTTTTTGAAAGTCTCATAGGATTCTGTGCTAAAACCATTTAGCCCTGGGTTATTTTGATTGGTAGACTTTTAATGACTGCTATATTTCACTAGGGGTCATAGGTCTGTTTATCTGATTTTAATTTAACTTTACTAGGTGGATTGCATTGAAAATTATCCTTTTCTTTTAAATTTTCTAATTTATGGAATACAGATTTTTAAAGTATGTGCTTATGATTCTTTGGATTTTCTCCATGTCTGTTATTATGACACCCTTTTGTCTTTAATTTTGTTAATTTGGATCTTCTCTCACTGCCTTTTAGTTAAATTGGTTAAGGATTTGTCAATCTGATTGATTTTCTCAAAGAACCAACTCTTTATTCCTTTGATTCCATGTATTGTTTTGTTTGTTTCTATTTTACTGATTTCAACCGAGTTTGATTATTTTTTGCCATCTGTTCCAGTTGGGTGCTATATCTTTTTTTTTGTCTAGAGATATCAGGTGTGCTGTTATGTTACCAGTAAATATTATCTCCCTCTTTTTATTTTTATTCAGGCAAGTAGTGCTACAAACTTGCCTATTGGAACCGCCTTCATTCTGTCCCATAAAGGTGGATGCATTGTATTTTCATTTTTCATTCAAGAAAGTTTTTAACTTCTTTCCTAATTTCAGTCTTTACAGACTTTTAATTCAAACGTGAGTTGTTCAGTGTCCACAAGCTTGTAAGCTTTCTGTTGTTTGTGTTGTTGATGATGTCAAGTCTTAATCTTTGGTGGTCTGATAAGATGCATGGGGTTATTTCAATTTTCTTGTACCTGCTGAGACTTACTTTGCATCAAAATATGTCATCAATTTTGGAGTTCCATGAGCTGCTGAGAAGAAGATATTTCTTTAATGTTTAGGTGAAATGTCCTGTAAATATATGTTTTATCCTTTTGGCTTATAATATCCATTAGCGCTAGCATTTTTCTGCTCAGGTTTTGTTCAGATAACCTATCTATTGGTGAGAGTAAAGCATTAAAGACTCCCATTATCACTATGAAGGGGTCAATATGTGACTTAAACTGTAGCAAACTTCTTTTCTTAACTTGGGTGCCTTTGTGTTTTGTGCACATAGTTAATAATTGCAATATCTTCCTGGTGGATATTCCCTGTGTTGAGTATGAAGTGTTCTTCTCCATCTCTTCAGATGAGTTTTGGTTTCAAGTTTATTTTGTCAGATATTATAGTAACTACATACATTTGCTTGCTTCTTAGGTTCATTTGCATGGAATATCTTTTTCCATTATTTTACCCTGAAGTGATATCTATCCATCTATCCTTGATGTTAAAGTATGTTTATTGAATACAGCAAAAGGATAGATCCTGTTTTTTTAATCCATTCGTTAATCTGTCATTCTATTAGAGAAAATCGAGACCATTGATTTTGAGAGTTATCGGTGAGCAGTGTTTGTTGATTCCTGGTATTTGTGAGGTTTTTACCCCCTTCTTCTGATTTGCTGGTCTGATGTTATTTATTCCTATTCTCAGCTTTTATCATTCTTTGATTTCATAGCATACTTTTTCAAAAAGAAATATTTATTCCATTTTCAACTGTAATTAATACTTCCTAAAGGAGCCAATGAGTAAAAAAGAGGGGCAGGGGAAAGTAAAGCAGAGAGAAGAAATTTTTAAAAAATTAGAAGAAAAAAATGAACTGAAAGCTACAAAAGAAATTAAGAGACTGAAAAAGACTTTGAAGATGAGTTTCCTAATGAAAGGGGCAGCCAGCTAAATGAATCATACTCCTAAAATACTGACCTAATTCCTTAAAGCCATCACTGCCCCTAGAGAAGAAAGAAAACATGTTAGCACAATTAGGTGAAATAGAGCCTATGAGGAATTACCTGTCCATCAACACCCACAAAAAGGATGCTGAGAGACTGAAACAAAAACACACCAACAGGTCTCAATGCCTTACTTACAGGCAACTTATTGAATTATCACTTAGGATTTCTCTACTCCAATGCTATATAAACATATTCTGAAAAAATCAGAGAGATGGAGATATAGAGTATCCAGTACAAGGTATAATTTGGGGCCTTGAAATTGTATACTTCTAAATCTGAGGATTCTAATAGAAATAAAAGAAAATCTATTCCTATTAAGGCCTTTATTAAGGCAAATGCAACCCTAAAGCTAAGGATGTGAGGTGGTGTGGGGTTTGGTTTTAGTCACATTGGTAAAAATAAGTGTTCATCATTGGAACTCCTATGAAGGGCCTGCCAAATGTTTTCAGCAATTGAACAGCAAGTTATATTCTAAGTGAAGCTTTCTAAGTGTTATTATCTCCTTTTCATATGTTACTAAGTTTTAATGTGCATTTTACTAAGTTGTGGGAGGTGATGAACAGAGAACTCTATCAGAAGCCTTGGCCCTTGTTGATAATCTCATCATTGTATTTTCAGTTGGTAGCTTGTCTATATCTCCTCCTTGAAACCTTGCTTCCTACTGCTGCACTTGATTTTTAATATCATTCACTATAAAATCACTTTTTATCTGGTATGATGGTTGAATAAACACACAATTCAATGGTATCTAGAGGCATAGGTTCCAATCCCAGTTCCTCCAATTACAAGCTGTGTACCTTGAGGCTAGTCCATTGACTTTAGTGTATCTATTTCCTCAGCCAGAAAATGTAAGAATAAGACCTATCTTTGAGAACTCTGAAGAGTAAAATCAGATAGTGCATATGAGCAGGCTAGCTATTCTCTAACAAGTATATATGAGAGGATAATTGCTGTTACTCTTGTTGCATTGATAAGTTTCTTCCTGGAGGTGGAAGGAAGGCTCTTAACACCAGGAAACTCATAAAACTTACAAGATTCAAGAAAGCACAAAATTTACAAGATCTGCAGGCTCCTTCCCAAGGTTATATAAACAGTAAACGATGGCTGGACAGAGAAGACTCCAGGGATAAACTTTTGTGAGCCATCACTTATGCTGGAGTGACAGTTTTGGTGATTCAGCTGACTAAGGGCCACCCATCTTGTGAAGACAACCCTTCACATACCCTCTGGTAAACAGCTGTAGTAAATTCATCAGTTCACTGAGTCAGACATGAGTGAAATCTTTTCTTGATTCATTGTCAGTGCCCTCTCTATGGGGAACAGATGCTAGTTAACATCGTTTTAGGGAAGCCAAACAGTGCCACTGATGTCTCAGCAGAAACTTGCACAACTGATGAGGAGATTGGGAGAAGTAGTGGTGTAGCACAAGCAATGAATGTATGATGTGAACTAAGGCTGACACATCTTAATGTGTAAAAATCTATGGGAGCACTCTAATGTAGCTACCTTCCCCAGTGTGATACAGGATGCTATGCCTCCTTCTTGGGTGTACTCCAATGTGGCTACTTTCTTCGGTGTGACACAGGATGGTATGCCTCCTACTTTTTAGTGGCAGTTGAATGTCCTTTGCTCAGGTTAATAAGACATGCAAGCAAATTTTGGAAAGGAGGAGACAAGAAATCCCATTTGGTTCTTTTCCTGTATGTGCTATGAGGTGACATGCTACCTTGATTAAGTAGATCAAACATACTAATTCAGGCATGTGTCTCAGATAGATGATAGAATAGAAAATATACTTCAAGCCCTGAAATTATTAGTATGGGAAGGGATGATAAGCAGACTACAGTAACATGTCGGTGGTTTCTACTGTAGCTGATAATACATGAAACTGAGGTCCAGGTGTCCACCCAGAGAATTTGCCTATGTAAAGAGGAGCCACAACAGCAAAAAGATATGGAGATATTATACTCTGTCACTAGCATTTGATTTAACAGGAATAGGAGGAAACGATGGAAGTAAAAATTGAGGTGGAGATACCACTGATGGGCACAAGGGAAAGAGAATATGGATTAAAACTTATGCAAAACACTTGCCATCGTGCAAAAACTTGAAACCCATGGTAAGAATCAGACAATGATGCTGCACAAAGCAAATAGAAGTGACAGAAGATGCCCCTGAGGAATAGCCCCAATGCATTGTAGGGGAAATGCACGATCCAGCATGTGTTAAGGGGCCTTAATAATGACCTGTTACAGGAAACTATGATAACCAAGAAATATTGAATTAATTTTAAGTAAAGAAATTACACCATTAGGTTTTACTTTAGAACTAAAGTTCTAAATATCCTAAATTCATTAGAGATGTCCAAATGGAGGGAAGGTTGTGAGTGTGGAGGCTCTTACAAGAGATGTCTGTGAGTTGTAGAAAGGCTCCAGGACTATCAATAGAAGAGAGTACTATCTTATGCACTAAAACTAATAGCACTTGCTATATGTTTAGTTGTCCAGTGAGTGTGAATTGACATCAAAACATCTACTGTAGGTAAGTGGGTGATAAAAAGGGAGAAGGGAAAATGAAGTCAGAGCATGCAGAGTCAGCTTTATAAAAGAACAATTGGACTTAATTCATTTTTTAAAAGTACATACACACACACACATACACACAGTGATTGCAAATGGTTATTTGTATTAAGCACCCTTGAGTCATTAATAATCTGAAAGTCAACAGTTCCAATGTTCCAGTTGCTCCTTCAGGTTGAAGATTGGAAACACAACACCAAGACACTGTCCACATACAAGAGAGTCATAAACTTTAATGAGCTTTGAGAAATAAATAACTGTTAATTCTTCTCAACAGTTAGAATGTTCCTTCCTAGAGTTGCTTAGTATTAAGAATATATTTTGATAAATAAATCCAGGGAAAAACCGGGAAGAAATTGTGTGAATCATACTAGAGAAGGTTATATGGTCATCCTCATGTGTCTATGGCATCTCTAAGGCAACAAAAAGTGATCAGATATCTGCATACCTCATCATAAGGTGGCTCCAAACTAGCATTTCAAGATACAGTTTGACAAGCCATGCAAGTTTTCCCCAAAACATTTCTCTTCCCTGACATCTGTCAGGTGTCTGTTTGGTAAAGCAAAAATAAAATAATAAAAAGAATGAGAAGTTATCATCGTATTGACCCAGATGGATGCTAAATTCTTTACATGCTCTGTCTTCGTTCTCATGTCCACCACCTTGTAAAGTAAATGTTGCTTCTATTCCCATTTCATTGATGCAGAAAATCAAAGCCTGAAGAAGAGAAATGGCCTCTCCAAAGCACCATGGTAAATGGTACAACAAGCTTTTGAGCAAAAATCTTGCTTCTGGGACCAGCTGTCTGAACCATATGTAACCATGAGCTTAGACCAATCTCCTTTCATGCTCAATTTTTACAACTTGGCCAGAAAAACAGTGAAACATGTGTCAACTCTACTCAGAAACTGTAATGAATCTACTTCAACCTTCCTTTTGGATCTGAACACATGACCATTTAGTACATCTACCTAGAGACAGCTACCAAGAGAACACATAATGTCAGGTACAGAGTTGGGCTATCATATTTACACAAGAAAGATAGAGAGAGAAATATTATTCCCTGGAGTCCTGCAGATACCAAATATTGAACATTCCCATAATATTTCCTTAGGGATTCTCCCAACAATGATCTATTATTTTATAGCAGTCCTACACTATTTGCTACTTTAAACTCTTTGGAACAGACCAATATTCTGACATGGTCAAAAGTGCTATTTGCTTTTACAGCCAAGGCTTTGTACAATGACATTTAACAATATAAATTATGTTTTATTTGAAGAGGACTTTATACTTCCTGCAACCTCTAGTGGGACAAGACACTTGAGCTTCCCCTGTAAATTTTGTCAGTTCCCCAATCTGGTGCAACTATCAAGCTCTTCGCTGGAAAATTTAAACCTCTGCTTAAAACATTAAATTCTTCTTCATTTAATTTTTTATTGCTAAGAGTTTACAGCTGACTTTATGACTCTAGGAAGATTAATTTTTAATGCCTTTCTTTCTGTATTCTTTGATCAACTTCACCCATTTCCAATTTGAATGCAATTGTACCTTTCTAAGAAGCATTTGACACTCGCTGGTTTGCATATTTGAGACAACCAGAAGTTGTTCCTGCAGAATGGAAGGCAGGCATTCCTGCAGAGAGTAACTGAAAGATAGACAGCCATTCTGTGCCTTTCATGTGACTCCTGTTGATAGCAAGCTCTCCAACATCAGTAGATCTTTCAGCTCTAGGTCTTGGCAGGCAATGAATTCCTTGAGAGGGTTATGGTGTTAAATTCTGTCATTGTCATGCATGAGTAAGAATTGAGTTGCATCTCTGAAGCTACTAAGCCTTATTGGAAAAAAACAAATAGGAAAAACACACATTAAAACAACTCATTTTCTCCACTTAACCCCCAAGAGTGCAAAGAAAAAAAGAGGTTTATTTTACAAATCTAAAGGTTCTGGGATTTTTATATTCATACAGGCTGTAGACAAATAAAATGATGTAGATTTAATGACATGGAAAACGTTCTTAGAGATTTGGTTAACAAGACAGCAGTTTCGAACACAGTGAGTATAGAATTAACTGTCTAGGTATATTCAAACCCAAAAGGACTGAGAATAGTTGGTAATGGTTACCTCAAGGACAATAAAAACAAAGGTTTATTCTCCACTTTAGTTTCTCTATTCTCTCCAACTTCTCTGCAAAACTATACTTTTTTTACATTAAGAGTGATCTAAACTAGAAACTTGTTACATTTAAAAGAAAAGTTGAAATTAAATAAATGATGTAAGACCATATTCTTGAGAATGTAGAGGATATGTAAACATTAGCAATGAACTGTTAAGATTTACTAATATATTAAGGACACCAATAGAGCCCTATATTCCTCATTATCCAAGTGTGTGCTGTTATCCACTTTTACAACAATGCAAACAGGGCTCAGAAAGTAGACATAACATGTACAAATCATCACAATTAAGGGAGAACAATCCTAGACCCCCAGGACTTCAAAATGTCTATCACTGTCATCCTGTCATCGTACCAGACTGATTTAATTGCAGTACCTTTCTACAGACAATTGAGCAACCTCACAGATCCAATCATTTTATAAAGAAAAGTAATGAGCCCTACCTCAAACCTAAATCAAGAGCATATTTCTAAACCATTTTTATTCTTGCTTTAAAAAATAGTATGTGGGCATGCATAAAATAATATATTAATTCTTGCCATCACGATTTATGAGCATGCTATACTTTATGATGCATTTTTCTTATCTCCTAGGCTTTCTAACCATCTGATTTATGCACTATGCCACCAAATATCAGAAACTATATTTAAAATATTTAGCAACCTTGTATAAAAATAAATTAAAATATAAATAAAAATTAAACCATATGTTTCTACTGTGTGTCTAAGTATATCACACTATATTTATAAAATTGTATAGCAAGTGATATAAGATATGACCAAATATATTCATCTAAATAAAATTATTGTTGTCAATGTTATGTTACTACTTTGTTTGTCAGACAGGGACTATAATTGACAGACCACACTCACACTCACACATAAATGATTATTAGGTCATTTATTGCCCTGAATTGAGGTCTTCTATTCCCAGCAGCATTGTTGTTTGTGATTTTAAATCCTCCCCATGATGCTGAAGTAACTTCTATCCCATTGTAACTTTTTTCAAGTCCTTCATTTAAACATTTTTATGTCTCCTAATATATTTTAATTGATTAAGTAACAATTTACTTATCTATAAAATGGGGATTGTAATGATTAGTCCAATACTGAAGTAAATTAATGTAAATCCAGAACACCCCCCCACATGAACATAAGCTCCCACTTTTATTAAATGGTGTAATTTATAAACGAGAATGATGAATGGTCTATGTGTTTTACAATATTTGTATCCTTAAGTCAAAATATAATACATCCCCCTGGCTCTGTCTAAACCCACTTATTCCCTCTTATCTTAGTGTCCAGTGTACAAGGACACCTGGAATGTCTAGTCACTGCTCTCTGATACCTACCCCCTCTCTCTCTTTTTAAGGAGCTTAGATCCATAATTCCACAATGAGGAAGATCACAGAGTGGGTACAAAGTTGGGCAGCCTCTACAGTAGCAGAGGACAGCTTCACCTGGCACTCAGGTGGCATGTGTTTGTCAGAGTGTGACATCACTTCCATTATCCCCCTTTCCTGCTGAGGTTTGATCTAGCACAGAAGCACTGAGGTAAAGAAATCAGGCAACATGAGCCTGGCAGGCTGTCTCCAGCAAAGAAGCAGCCTCTGAGTGACATTTCCTGAGTCACCATTGAGCATAAGGCTGTGCAACAGTTGAAAAGAAAATTATATGGACTCAAGAGAGTTTCTGAGAGACCTCCATCTCAAAACTATTGACTAAAGAATAAAACCGTGTTGAAAGATGATCCTTTGAATACAAACATTCCTGGAAGATTAGTGAATGCGCCCGAGATGAGCAAATCACTGTAATAAACTAGTTCATATTATTTTGGAGCCGAGGTCCTGCTATCATCAACCACCCACAGCTACATATGTGAGAAAACCCATGGTACACTTCTGAGACTAAGAAAGACAGTGTTATAAGTGCATACAGAGCAGACGAAGCATGACATTCAGACTGAAACAGAAAGAAAGGGTCCTTCCATCTATCTGTTCCGATCAGGCTATCGGGAGATTAAGGAATGCCTTCTCAGTTAAGGATCATTTGCCTTTGCTCCCTTGCAAATGCTAATCTGATCCAAAAGTGCCAAAACAAACCTACCAGATATAACCTTTAACCTAAACACCTCCTGTCCCACACAATTTGCAACATAAAGTTCACCATTAGTGCACTGCAGATGGAAGGATTAACAACCAAGATAGCTTGACAACTGGTGAGAACTTTGTAAGTTGGAAAGAGGCCTACAAGGGACAGAGAACGCTTTTCATTTTCCTCTAGCATACTGCTTTTCTCTGCCAACTCAGTACAAGTTGCAATCTTCCCAAAGGACTGATCACATAAGGTCTTTCGGTTCAAGGCCCTCCTCTGCTCATCAGTGCCCGGAGATAACCCCTGAGCTCCTTCCAAAAGGCTTGCAGCTGGCATCTAGCTTCCTTTCCACTAAATTCCAGCTACTCTGAATGTCCCCAGAACACTGTGGTCTGTTCTCTTTCTCATCTTACCCCCATCTCTGCTATGCTTTCTCCCACTCCTTAGAAACCCAGTCTCAATTAAAACCCAGGTTAAGTGCAAACTCCTTGGAGCCACATCCTCAGATGCCCAAGCAGAGCTGACAGTCCTTTTGTAAAGTACCACCATTCATGCCTGGTTGCACCATAATTCTTACGACTTTTTCTCCTTCTGAGGATAACGACAGTTCATTTTGATTTCTGAATATCCAGGCTGTAACACAACTTTGGGCAGAGTTTGTTGTTGTTTGTTCTATTGATATTGTTTTTATTGTTTTTTTTTTTTTTGGTTTGGTTTGGTTTTTTTTCCCCTATAAAAGGTGAGGCATTAGATACGTTAAGCCTTGTAGGTCACATGTTCTCTGTCACAACAGCTGAACTGTGCCTGAACAGGGGGAAAAAATAGTAGCCATTGCTATATTCAAATAAAGTTAAGTATGTCAACGCAAGGCTTGTAGCATAATGTCTAGCATGTAGTAGATGCAGGCTACTACCCAGTGAAGCTGGAGTCCACTGCCTTTTGTTTAAAGAGAATGGGGTCTAACTCACCTTTCTCTCATTCTGAAATACAAAGCTTGAAGCTTGATAGAGGGGAGCTATTTGCATAAAAAGGAAAAGGCCCTCCTTTGGCTCTCCTTAGGTTTCATTGGTATTGAAACAAAAAGTTTTAGAGATGTTGAGGTAGCCCTGTCCAATGACAAATGGCAGGAAAGGTTTAATAGGTCATCTTAGACTCTAAAATTGAGCACAGATATTGTTTTGGGATTTGTGAGAAGGAAAACTCCTCACTGTGTAGTCTAATCATGTGAGTATTTATAATGCACAGGCAATGTGCTGAGGTCATTGGAAAATCTGGCTGAGGAAATGACTCCTCCATTGAATTGGCTTTGGCATGGTATGTAAGCATTACTCAGATTTTATTTTATGATCCCCTAACAGTCACAAATCATTCTCCCCTTAACTCCTGTCCAATAGAGGTTTCACAGGGACTACCCTGTGAAGCATAATAGGTATCAATCGCACACATAGAGCACAGGCCTTCAGATAGAAAGGACAATCTATACTGACCATTTGCCTTCAGTGAGTTTCCTAGAATTTTGAAGCTATCAGAACAGCAAATCCTCAGCAGAAAAGGCCACATTCCCTGCTATCCTGCACAAATAAGAAGCTGCTTGTTAATATTGATGTGTCCCTTCCAAATGACATTTTTTTTTCAGTACTGGGAATCAAACCCAGGCCTCATGCATACTAAGCAAGTACTCTATCACTGAACTACATTCCTAGCTCCCAAATGATATTTATTTATCCTAACAATAATGCAATTTCCCCTTGATCACAAATTTATCAGTAAATTTCCGGTATGAACTGCTGAATGAATAATGGATCATGTGAATGATGCAAGAGACCTACATTTGAAACAGAATTCCAAATTTAAACTTCAAAATGCTCCAAATCAAATACCCTTCCCAACCACCCAGCTTCCTACACATGCCTTGCAAGGTTTTGTGCACTCTGATATGAAAATCATGGCAACCTGGTTACATGAGAACTGACACCAGCTAACAGCTTTTAGAAATTTCTCTTTCACCCTGGGTGAGCACAAGTTCACAGTCCATGGGCCCCTGCAACCCAAATATCACCACAGTAATGCTTTTGGCATAGCATTCAATATCTTTCTCCCAAACTGTCAAAACCAAGGCAATGATGCTGTTACATTTCATTACAGTGCATCTGTCAGGTATAACCCAATTGTTTTGCTCAGTGTCCACTAAATCTGTCAGTCAGTCTTAACAGGATTTGCTGGGCCACCTTACCCCTTCCTTACTCCAGCCTCTGACACCAGGAAAAACAAAAACAAAAACTGGAGCAGGCTGTGTCAAAGTACATCATATAAATATTAAAAAGGCTTAAGAGATTAACAGAACAGACATCTGATATTGTGGGATTCATAAATCAATTTATGAACTGTACGATACATGGAATCAAGAGACCATAACAGTCTTATGGGAAAGATCGTAAACCTGTCACATGCTTTGTCTCCTGTGTATAAATGACTTCTTTTTATAGCTTTTGTTTTTGTTGTTGTTGATTGTCAAAAAGCAATACTGTCAGAGACCTCATGCAAAACAGCAAATTTTACTACTAGTACTGTCTTTTAATATGGCCCCTCCAAAACTGACTTAGTTTATTTTTTTCCTGGTATTTCCAAGATGGTAGTTTACACAGCTGGTTGGAAGTCACTGATCCCTTGGGGTGAGAAGTCAACTCAAGAACTTTGGGATATTTCACCAGGGCCCCCGAGCACGTGGGCACCCCTTACCTCCTGTAAGAAACAGGTTAGAGAGCATGTAAGCTGGAAGGGAGAGGCCCCTGCTACTTCATTCCCTAAAGACCAATCAGTTTAAAAGTCACACTGTTCTGCCAATCACATTGAACCTAATGGCTGCTGCTCTAAAAACCATATTAAAGGTCCCTGAATGGGCTGCATGTGGTTATTCTCCCCTGCCTTGGTGTGCAGGACTACCCCAGCATGCTGGATCAATAAATTCCTCTTGCATTTTGCATTGATTCCTGACCCCATGGTGTTCGCTCAGAGGGGTCTCCAGTAAGTTAAGACTCCCCAGAGTCTTACAGGGGATTAGCAGAGATTTGCACAGCAATACCTACAATTGCAGGAGCCCCAGAGTCCCTGAAATCAGCACTTCTAATTCCTTAGTATGTCTTTTTAATCACTAGTTTTTGTGTTCCCATGTGCTATATTGGAGCATCTGAACTCACCTGTTTTCCAGCAAGCCATGTGAAATGCCATTCTGAGACACAGGAGCATGAAGGCTCCAGAGACTTTATGAAAACATACAGAATAAATGTCTCGTTATATAAAGGGTGCTGACTGTACAGAGAGTCTGCTTCATTTGGAGTCAAGCCTTATGGGCAGAATGCTGTCACCTTGAAGCCATCCTTACCATCATTACTGATGTTTTCAAGCCTCCATAACCATCAGATGTGTATGAGAGTCAGGCACATATGCTGCTTTCCCTGAGCAATTTTCTAGAGTAAATTTGTCAAAAAAAAAAAAAAAAAACCCTAGAGATATTGTTACCTTCCATTCCCCTAATGGGATGGATATAGTATCAAATGAGAAAATAGAATTAAATATATTTAAGTGTACAAAGAAAGCAGATAGATAGTAGGATCAAAAATATATAGATAAAATCTTGAGGTTAGGTGTCTATAAGCAGATATGTGAGCCACAGCTTGCTTGTGGATGTCATAGGACACCTCGTAGAAGTTACTTCTCTCCTTTCACCATATAGGTTCCAGGGACCAGACTCAGTTCACCAAGCCTGGCAGCTGGTACTACCATCTTATTGACCTCACCCAGAGTTCTAATAAACAGGCATACTGCTTGGGAGCTGGTACACAACACGGAAATGTGTTTTAAGTAGAGCTTTAAAATAGAACAAAGAATATGTTCAAATCTCAATATTTAACAAGTCTCTGGCACCCCTTTCTAAGCTTGTCCTCGTGATGTGCTCTTTTCTGTTGGGTAGAAATTGCGGTGGAAAGAGCATCCACCATTGTAGCACCTCCATTATCCCCAAACATATCCTTGTGCAAAATTGTAAAATGTCCGCCAAGGCAGTCATAATCTTAGGGATTATATCTTAGATTTCTATTCCCAGGGACCTCTACAAGACACAGCCTGAGCTATCACTTGCAGATTCCATGGATCATTTTGGGTGATACCCTTTGAATCTCAGAATAGAGCACAAAAACTTCCAAATCAATAGAAAGTTAATATTCCCCTTGAGCTCTCACTAGGAAACCTCTGACTGTTTACAGTTTGTAAACATCACCACACTGCCTAGCAATCCTTACTACTTAAAGGCCAGTCTTCAAGTAAAATGATCTTTTACTCTGACAGATTTCTCGTTAAAAACCTCTGACATCCTAAAAACCTTTCTGATTCTCTAGTCTGTTTTGTTTGAGGGCCTTAACATAAACAATGCATTACTTCTAAAGTTATAGATTTTTTATTTTCCTGGTAAAGGTGTAAAACCAAAGCACTTATTTTGACCAAAAGGACTAAAAGAGACAATGGGGCCCAGATTGCAAAGTCCCAGACACACTGAGACAACTCTCTTTTTCTTTGGCTTAGCTCAGAAAGATTGTTATAATTGAGTAAGTTGGTTTTAAGGATGATTGCCAGTCCTTTAAAATGTATATAATTAATAATTATTAGTATCAGTAGTATAAGAAAATAAATATCACTTGTTTTGACATAGACCATGACTGTTTCATAACTTCTACATCCACTTTTCATACAATTTTTAATGTAAGGAAACCAGGAATACTCTCCCCCAAACTGACAGAAACTGAGACTGAAAGAGGAGCCATCATTTTCCCATCGTTACCTGTCAACACCAGATTTAATCAAAACTTCTATCAGTTCTTGAGCTATAACAATGCAGTTCTAAGCCCTTAAAGATATGCTTACAAGTCTCCTAAAATGATCATTAACATTCCTTTAATTAACAATAAGAAAAGTGCATGAGTTCATAATGTAAACATACCCATTATCCATTTCCTGCCTTTAGACATTTGTCCTATCTTTCCTCTTGAAAAACCACCAAAAAAGAAGTCAGATTCAAACCAGTGATCAAACACAGGCTTTGTGATCTTCTTTGCATGAACTGCCCACCGATCTCAAAGCATTCTTCCAGAACAATGAATCTGCCACTGAACCAGTGAGACTTTCTACACAATGAAGCAGAAGTTTTATTCTGAAGCACACCACCACAGCACCAGTGACTCCGGCCCAAGAGGACAAACTGTTTTCTTTGAGGATGTCAGATAGATGTGAAGTGCTGCAAACAATATAGAATAAGTGCTTTGAAGCTTCCAAGGAGCTAACTATTTTATACTGCCATCAAAAACAGGAAGCATGTCATTAGGGGAACATACTATCAACTCGATGACAAAATAAAATGTGTAATTCATCTTTGGATTCAGTCATGCTGACAGCTAGTTTGATTTAACTTCTTTTTTAAAATCAATTCCACTATCGCACTCATAATGAATTACAGAAGGAATTTATAACAGCCTGGCAACACCAGTGTGCCAGTTAATGGCATGGGTAACACTTACTCAGCAGCTGGCCTCTGCGTATGCTGGAAGGCTACAGCAGTATCACTTAGAGGAAAAGCTATTGTGGTTGTTCCCATTTTGCAGATGGACTATTTGGCTACAAGCCATTAATTATGGCTGCTTGGCTACTTTGATTGCCAGTTGTAGCTAAGTTTGTCTGATGGCTATCCAAGTGACCTCAGTGTCACCTAATCTTTTTCAACATATTTGCTTGTCTATTACGTGAAGAGATTGCACTAGATAATCTCTAAAGTAACTTCCAAATCATTAGTTTAATTTTATGATTCTTTCCCAAGTCAACTCTGAAAAGTGCCAGATATACATCCAAGTGTACAAACCCCAGAAACGCAATCCAACTCATCCTTTTTCAATGGCAACTTCCTAGAAAGATGAGAAGCTCTACAAACCATTCTTCGCTACAGCAGCCACCAGCCACTGGTGAGCAGTTACACTCAAAATACAGCTAATTAGGTTTTAAAAACTCAAATTATTATTCAATTTCATTCAAATTTAAAGAATCAAATTTACCTATCAGCTGCAGGATTAGATGGCATATGGATCTGCCAAATGATTGATTAAAAAAAGGAAAAAGAAAAAATTGGAATTTGCAACTTGGATATTGTTCTTTTTTTTCCTATGGCAGAAGGCCTGGACTACATGGACATGCTCCTACCGTATCCATCTCTGATGCCCTTTTTTATATCCCCAAAAAGAAAATTCCTTGTAACAGCCTCCAGGGTGAGAGTTCTAGTCATGCAGAGTTAGTCCATAATGTACAACCCAAGTTATCACACTTTTGACAATATAAGAAGAAGATATTAGTAACGATACTATGTAACATGCACCAAATTCATCTCAAGGCAATCCTAGACACAGCCATCTAAATTCTATAATCAGGGATCCTCTGGATTTATGATACCAGACTTTGCTCTGAAAACTACAGGCCATGGACTTACACAAAATTATCTACAGCAGTGGTTCTCAACCTGTGGGTCATAACACTTTTGAGGGAGAAGTAACAACAAAGTGACTTTATGGTTGGGGGCTGGGGGTCACTACCATGTGAGGAACTGCATTAAAGGGTCCCAGCATTAGGAGGTTGAGAATCACTGATCTAGAGTGGCATTTCATATTACAACTGCCTAGGCTCCACCATAGAGCTAACAACCAAAATATCTAGAGTTGGAACCTCAAATTCTGAAGAACTGGACCTAAATAGAACAATGTTATTTTGCCATTGTGATTAATGAATCTCAACTAACACCACCAAGAGATAATGGTATCTGGTATTGTCATTTCCGAAGCATATTAATGGAGATATTTGAGAACTATCTTTGTCACACATCCTTCCTAATCTTTATTCATAGTCAAAGTCACAGCAAAGTATTCTCCTAAACAAAGCAGCCTGAATAAGCAGTGCTCACTCTGATTATTAATATCTTCAGAACCTTCCAACTTCTCTTTTGTGAGAATGTTCACCCTAAGGATACTGAAAAACCAAACCTGGTTTGTTCTTCACATTCTTTCCAGGACTATCATAGAAAGGAAAAACAAAACAGATAAACACAAGACAGCATAATTTAGTGATAGTTCCGTAAAGACATTCATACAACCTGATGAGACTCATGATATCAGGAATCACTGTTTTTGTCTTATGTGCTGCTCTCCTGCATGTAGCATAGCAGACCTCAATAAATACTCATTTTTGTGGGAAGACATGACTCAAGTAAAAGGAAGAACTAACCTTCTTGCCATTATGTTTAATGAATCCCAACTTAAATGGAATAAGTAGAGCCATCTGAGAAAATAGCGTTTAACTAAGTTTCATGCACATCAACCAAACTAGGAAACCATGGAAAAGACCTTTCTTGACAGAGAATCAGCAAGCTCGAGGTTCCTCCCTCTACAGGAACTTTTCTCAAACAGAATTAAATCCTATTTCTCAGCATGGTGAGGGACAAGAGTCCTGCTTTAGGGTGATGAGAGAATTTGGGGCTTGGGGAAAGCTAGTGTTTTCAAATTCAGGGAGTCATATGATCTAGTTTGAGTTATGCATGTACATTCACTGTCCTGTGGAGAATAAATGGTAAAGGCGTAATACTAGTGATATGGAGGCTGTTTGAGAGGCTATTGTGGGGCTACAAGTGCAGTATTTTAGAGACACTTGACTAGGGGCTGGGCAGAAGAGATAGAAGAAGTTAGAAAATCATGGCTATGTCTTAGAGGTAGAGCTAGTGGGAGTGGCTGGTGTTTTGTATGCAGGTATGGAAGTAATGATGTTCAGGTATGACCTGAACCATAAGCATTTCCTGTGCTACATTTCACTGAAATCTGGTCCTTCCTGTGGACATGTTTTCAGAGCTTATGACTATATATGTTTGCATGCTTAAAAACTCTCCCTTCCAAATCCTGCTCCCTAGACAAGGATAAGCCTATCACAAAGTACAGAAAGGTTCGTACTGTCAACATCACAAGGATCCTCACCAGAGTTAGAAGCTATAGACTCTGCTCTGAAGCATTGCATCTCCCTTAGTGCCAGATTCCGCTTAGTGGAAGAATCCAGCAACAAGAATCAACTGATGTCATTTGTAGGCATGTTCGCAGACAGCTCCAAGAATAAGAGTTTGGTTAAAAAAGCATGGAACTAGCACTGGTACAGTCCCCAGGACGGAAATACTGAGATTATCTAAGTGAGATCCAGGAAGCACTGAAATGAAGCAGAGAAGATGCCAAAGACCATGACCTAGCCTGGAAATTAAGAATGTGAAAACTAAGAAAATGGACAAAGTAAGGGATTCTGGGATATAATCGTAACCTCCCTACAATTTCCCCCAAACAGATTAAAAACTTACTGAGACTTCTCAGCTGTATTTTGGCTGAAGCCTCAAGGTCACTTGAATTACCTGCTTGATCATCACCTTGGCAACAAACAGAATGAGAGGGAGGGTTAAAGTGTTTT
Source organism: Rhynchomys soricoides (assembly GCA_019843965.1). Classification (NCBI taxonomy): domain Eukaryota; kingdom Metazoa; phylum Chordata; class Mammalia; order Rodentia; family Muridae; genus Rhynchomys; species Rhynchomys soricoides. Next base: position 1,172,282 of record JADRCH010000075.1, read on the forward strand.
CTATAGTAACAAATTAATTGTAGAAAACTGCCTTGGGTTTTATGTTTCTTGTCTCATCACATAATAGTGTATAAAGCAACCTTTCTTCCAACATGAACGAGTAAAATTGGATACTGCCAATATGTCACCTTTGTGTATGGAAAAGACTCGGCTGATATTTGAAGGATGTTACTACTGATTGCCTATTGTCATCACATGAGATTAGAAGGTAGTGTAAGCTTGGCTTCTGATTGTTACAGCCATGACAGGAAAGGCCTTCCGTCACTTCTTATTAATTTGCCGTGGAACAGAATGTCACATTGACATTTCAAATTATCCCATTGCTTTGTTCACAGGATTATTTTAAGCTTAAACTCATTGTATCTCCGGCTTGGCTGCTTAGATGAACTATAGCTCAAATCTTATGCTTTGACCTGAGCACAAGACCAGACTTTACTATTTATAAAAGAGATTAACTGTTTTGTCTTGGGAGTCAAACAGACCTGGGCTCAGATACCCCTTGCTCCATTTGGCAAATGATTTATCCCCTCTGGGTCTTAGTTTCCTCATTTGTACCAAGAGAAATAATATCTACTTTGTTTTCCTTAGCAAGATCAAGTAAATTATACACAAAAAGCACTTAAAAATAGACTTAAAAGTACAACTTGTAATAAAATAATAACAACAAAAAATGGTTTTAAGCCCTGCCTGGTTTCCAGATCTTTCTCCATGTAAATTAAGTATATTCACTCACTTAATCACCATAGCAGCTCCCTAAATTTGATACTATTTCTTGTTCCATTATACAGATAAAGATAGTGAGTGCACACAGACTGAGTATTTGCTTGCACAGACTGAACAATCTGGGTTCTAAGACAGAGGTTTTGTTTTCTGTTACTTTATATCTATCTAGATGTTGTAACATAAATACTTACCTAAGTGTGGACAACCAACCAAGATCTCTTCCTCTATTTCAAGGTCATATATTCAATATCTAACTACTCTCTCATCATTCTCCCTCAGCAGCCCCCAGACACAAATTTAACAGACTCCAACACAGCCCAATGCTGCAGCTCCTCATTCTGTGCCTGAAACCTGCCTGCACCAGGCTCTCCCTACCCCAGAGTATTTTATGTCAATATCATCCTTCCAGAAGTGTCAGCCCTCTCTGTGCTGCTTCCTCTCAGACCACACACTTGTTCCATCAGAAAGTGATTACTGAAGGCTGGAGAGATAGCTCAGTGGGGGAAATGCTTACTTTGCAAGCATTAGGGTCTAAATTTGATCCCCAGAACCTACTTTTTAAGGCAGGCATGGTCATTCTTGCCTATAATCCTAGCTTCAGAGAAACAGAAAATGGTAGATCTCTGGAACTTTGTCTAGCCTACTTGATGAATTTCATGCCTTTCTCACAAAAACAAAAAGGTGATTGGGGCCTGAGGAATGACACTCAAGGTTGTCCTCTGTCTTCCACACATACAATGTACCTGGAATGTATATTCACCAGCACACACACACACACACACACACATGCACATGCACACGCACATGCACATGCACACACACACACAAAGGAAAAACAATACAAAGAATAGTAAATAGTTTTTGGCTCTATTCAAAGTATTTCCAGGACTCACCCACTTCTTGACACCTGGTCAATAACACCTTGGCCAAGTGGTCATCTTCTCTAAAAGGATCACAATGACAACCCCAAATATGCTCTTTGCCCATTCATTTAAGCTTAGCATATAAATAGCCTCCAATAACTCCCCCATCCCACTGAAAGAAAAGGTCAAAATGCATACAGTATCAACAAAACCTGACTGGATCAGGTCTTACTACCTACCCTCTATGACCCTTTGCTCTCTGTTACTCTATTCTGGCCATAACTGTGAAGTACAAATGACACAGGTATTCTTAAGATGACTGCATATTACAGTCATTTACACAATATTATAGGATGTGTGTGTGTGTGTGTGTATGTGTGTGTGTGTGCATGCTTGATTTGTTGTGAGGGACCAAGAAATTGGTGAATTCATCATGTGATTATATAGTGCCTCAGGAATTGAGGGCAACAAAAAATAGAGCAGGCCAAATACCTAAAGAAGATCTGGGCTCAAGGTCAGGTCCCAGTGCCTGGCGTTTATGACACTAAGTCACTTGGTTTTTTAGAATAGAATCTTTGGTCAGAAAAATCAGCACTCTTATATCTTAGGATTACTGTAATATTGGAAAATAAATTTTGTAAAAATGTTCATAAAAAGCTATGTTATTTCTGGGAGAGAATTTAAAGAACACAACTTAGAGAAGCCCAGCTACTTCCTTAACTAGCGGTTATGATTACACAAAAAGGAATCAGTGGCCACTGGGCCATAGCAGGCACAGAACCTTGCAAATAGGTTGTTTCACAGCTATTAACAGTATTGATTTCTAACTATGACATTAATCTATATTCACTATATTAAACAGATAATTCTGAAAATAACTTTCCATCTGATACTATACAAATGAAATACTAACAAAAAATAAATAAACATTGCCTAGAAGACAACTAGCCATGGATCATCATTAAACATATTCTCTCAAAATCAATGCATAATACAACTGTACAATACCAAGGTCATACCATACATAATGTTCTTTCATACTTTTTGCCTACTTAATACAATACAAATAACTTTAATATCTGTAAACATAATTCTTCAGAGTATTCTTTTAAAGGCTATATAGTAGTGGCATCAGGAGATTCAGACTGCAATTGACCTCGATAGCTACACAGGATTATACAGACAATGCTGTGGAACTCAACATAGCATTCTACCAGCACAAAATGATACTCACACTGGTGGGGTTTCCACTGAAGTCCGAGTCATAGGAACTCTTTCCTGTGTAATGTTCCACCGATATTCTATCAAGAATACTAAGCAATCATTAGGGCAATTGTAGCCATTTCTCCAGCATCAGGAAGTATATCCCTAGTGAAGGCATCCTTCATGAATACTCAATGAAAGCAAAATAAATAAGAAGGACATAGCATAAAAACCAGGAAACATTCATTCCAACAGAGTTACAAAACATACGTGAGACAACCCTAAAGCATAGTCTGAGTCTCATAACTCCTCAATAATAGAAAGTAAAGACCCTATGATCACATAAATGTCAGAGGAAAAGTTGAGAGTCCTATTTTTTAAAAAGATAAATGGCATCCTTAATGTTATCTAGCGTTCCTCCCTTGGAGTCATTTTAAAAATTTTATTTTATGTTTACTTACAAGTGTGTGTGTGTGTGTGTGTGTGTGTGTGTGTGTGTGTGTGTGTTTTAAATGAAGTATTCCATTTCCATATGAGCTGACAATGTTCCATCCTAAAGCTATAGGTTATTGTACTGGCTGGTTTTGTGTCAACTTTACACAAGCTGGAGTTATCATAGAGAAAGGAGCTTCAGGTGAAGAAATGCCTCCATGAGACCCAGCTGTAAGGCATTTTCTCAATTAGTGATCAAGGGGGAGGGTCCATTGTAGGTGGTACCATCCCTGGGCTGTTAGTCCTTGGTTCTATAAGAAAGCAAACTTAGTAAGTTAGGGGAAGCAAGCCAGTAAGTAACATCCCTCTGATGGCCTCTGTGTCAGCTCCTGCTTCCTGACCTGTTTGAGTTCCAGTCCTGACTTCCTTTGGTGATGAACAGCAATATGGAAATGTAAGCTCAATAAACCCTTTCCTCCATAACTTGCTTCTTAGTCATGATGTTTGTGCAGGAATAGAAACCATGACTAAAACAAATTGGTACCAGCACAGTGGGGTATTCCTGTGACAACCTGACCATGGTTTGGAGAGGACTGTGGAAGGACTTTGGAACATTGAGCTAGAAGAGACATTGGGATGTTAAGAGGTATGTGAGATGTTCTGTATGAACTTGGAAGATAATGTTGAGAACAATGCAGAAGATGGAGGCCTGGCTTGTAAAATTTCGGAGAGAAGATTAAAGACTCTTATCAGGGATGTTGTTATTTTGATTGTGAAGATTCTGTGGTTTTGGTTAGCTGGGGCTGAAGAATCAGCTGTGATTAACAAGATACCATAACTACTAAAGCAAAACCTTTGCATTACTGGGACTATTGATGCTGGTTAGCTGGAGCTAAGAAATTAGTGCTGATTAAGAAGAGACCAGCATCATTGAAGTGAAATCTTTTGGGAAGTGTATTTTGAGAGCACAGAGTCTTTGTTCCAGAGATAGCCAGGGTTGTACCTTGTACTGTGGCTGGACTTGGTAATGTGTAAGAGTCACCCAGGTGGTACTGGTTTTGAAGGCATGAGAGGTCATGAAGAGCAGCTGAGGCTGTGCACTGTGAGAGAATATCAGTTGGTATTGAGTAGTGGTATAGATTTACAGTAACAGACATTAATTAATTTCTTCCTGTTGAACTGGTCTTAAGTCCTGCTAGTAACTGAGCTGTCCCTGAATCTCTTGTGGAATTTGTGGATCTCCTAACTGGGCCTCCTTGTCTGGCCTCAGCAGGAGAGGATATGCCTAGTCCTGCAGTGACTTGATGTGCCAGGATGGGGTGATATACAGGTTAAGGGGGACACCCCCTTCTCAGAGGAGAAGTGGAAGGGGAGATGGGAGCAGCAGAGGGGAGAACAGGGAGAAGAGCAGGAGCTGATATTGGGATGTAAAGTAAATAAATAAATTAATGAAAAAAATAGAGAAAAGAAAGAAAAGCATCAGTGACTATTGTGATAACTAGTTAACTAGTGTTCATTGTCATCTCTATCCCCTCCCTTGGTGGGTTCTGCACAGTTTTCTTTTTTTTTTCAATTTTTATTATTTTATTTATTTACATTACAGTCATTGCTCCCTCATTCCCCCTCCACAGTTCCTCATCCCATTCCTTGTTCCCCTTGCCTCCGAAAGGGTACTGCTCCGCTGTCACCAGATCTTCCCCTTCCCTGGGGCTTCAAGTGTTTTGAGGATTAAGCACATATTCTCCCACTAAGGCCTGACCAGGTGGATCTCTGCTCTGTTTGTGTCAGGGGCCTTGGACTGGCCCATGTACCTCACAATAATAACCTTAAGTATAAACGGACTCAACTTATCAGTTAAAGGATACATAATAACTAACTGGACTTAAAAACTGGATTAGTTAACTAAGACATCAAAATCTGGAAAACCAAGTGATGGAAACAACCCAGTGAGCAGACAGAAACTGTAAACAAGCCAACAGTGGTCCTTACATCTGATAACGCACACTTCAGAGCCAACCAAAAGAGATGAGAGAACACTATATAGTGTAAAAAAGCAGGGGGTAATTCATCTCCAAGCTATAAGAACTTTAAATGCTTGTGCCATTATAAAACATGAAAAGGTCACACAGGTCCTGAATCAAAGACTTCAAACCTTAGTCTCATATGTAAGGAGTTATTCCAAACCATCATCAGAAAAGAAACTACATAGCTAAATTATGACATAGATCATTATATTTAACAGACTACAGAGCACAACGTTCAACAGATTGGGGAATACACATTCTTCTCCACAGTACAAGAAAACTTCTACAAAACTGATCACATTAGAGACCAGAAAACAGCTTTAACAAATAGGAAAAAAATAAAATAATTCTTTATATATTACCAGATCAGATTGGAATGAATCTGGGAATCAATATTAAGAGAAAGCTCAGAAATTGAACAAAGACTTGTAGACTAAACAATATACATTTAAGAATGAACAAGGAGTCCTTGAGGAATTCGGGGAGGAAATGTTTATACTTTTAGAACCAAATAAAAAAGATAGCTAAGCATGTTCTTCCAAAATTCAGCCAAGTAATCCTGAAAGGAAAGTGTAGTTTAAAAATGCTCACATTAAAAAAATAAAAAATATCTCAAATAAATAACCCAGTGGTATACCTCAAGGCTCTAGGAAATCAAGACACGAAACCCATTAGAAAGCAAGAAAATAGTAGATTAGGACAAAATTCAAATCAAAAAAGACGGAAAAGACAATCAAATGAAGAGCTAGTTCTTTGAGAAGATTAATAAGATTGAAAAATCCATAGCCAAATTAACTAAAGAGAGAGAGATAAGACCCAAATAAATATATATTAGAAATGAAGGGGGAGTTTTTATAATAAACTCCAGTGAAATCCATAAGATCACTAGGGATTATTTCAAAATTTTGTTTTTTGAAAAGCTAGCAAATACAGAAAAAAATGAATATATATAGAAATATAAATGACCAATAAAAATTAGGTCTGTAAGATATAAATAATTAAAAGAGGCCCATAACAAGTAATAAGATTAAAGCAGTAATTAAAATCTCCCAACCAATGGCCCCAGGGCTGGATGGATTCACTGCTAAATTCTACCATTTTTAAATTTCAAACACACACACACACACACACACACACACACACACACACACACACACTGCCACAATGCTGAATCTGTTTTTGGTGTGTGTATACTGTTTAAGGTCTGTCCACTTTATGTGACAACCATTTGAGAGGCTCACCTCAACAGTCATTAGTTATTTGTAGTTCTTTGGCTACAGGAATGAGATTTTGTGTGTGTGGGGGGGTGTTTCCTCCCTTCAACGTTAGCATTTCTATTTATACTGTCATTGTTAATGAAATGCCAATACCAATATGTCTCCAACTCTCCCGTGACCTAGAAAGAGAAACTATACTACTGAGCTCATTTTTTGAAGCTAGTATTACCAGCATCAAAACAAGAGAAAAGCATAACAAAAAATGAAAATCATATATTAATTTCCTTAATGGATGTAGATGCTATAATTCTCAAAATATTTTCTGCCCTTAGGTGCTCAACTACTGTCAGTGTTCTAGTTAACATCTCTGTTGCTGTGATAAAACACTGACCAAAGTAAATTGGGGGACGTGTGTTTTCATTTCATATTTCTAAGCAGTGGTCCATCATAGAAAGAGGAAACCTGGAACCCAGAGATGGAGACTGCAGCAGAGGACATGGAAGAGCATTGCTTACTGAATTGTTCTGCATAGTTTTCTCAGCCTGCTTTCTTACTCAATCCAAGACCTCCATCTCAGGGGCAGCACCCATGGACTGGCCCCTTTCACATCAATGATTTAAAGAAACTACGGCCACAGACGAAGAACAATTAAGGTTCTCTCTTCTCCAGAAACTCTAGTTTGTGTCAAGTTGACAAAAATGAACTTCCACACTCTGTACCATTCAGAAAATTTCAGCTTGGATGTGTACATGTATATACTGCAAAAATAGAATCACATAGGACATAATTTTGAGATTATTTTGATGAATTGAGCAACAGTTTTATAGACATGCATTCATATAGTCAGACAGCATTCTAAGACTTGACAAAAGTAACAGTTATCTGATTTGGAGCTTAAATAAAGAGCTGCAGGCAATTAAGGAATGCTGGGAGTGGAAGAAATAGTCTTCCCCGGGGAAAGCACACCAATTTATTATCTAATACCAAATAGGTATTCTAGAAAATATACAGTAGTGTTGTGTAGACTGAGTAGGCTGTGTGTATATATTTTGGGGATGTAACATTATATAATAATGTTTAGAAAAGAGAGGCCATGAATTTGAAATAGAGCGAGTAGACATATGTGAGGGGTTGGGTGGATAGAAAGAAAGATGTAATTATATATAATTAATCTCAAAGAATAAAATGTGTGTGCATAATTAAAAGAGCTGTGTGATAAACCTGCAAAATTATTTTGCTTCTCAAAAAGCATTTTACTTAAAATTCATCAGCGATGTATAGAAACGAGAGCTTTTACCACTGCTCAGAACCATGTGGAGAGAATGTCTACTCCAGAGAGTGAGAACAGAGGCACAGGAAGGAGCTTCCTGGAAGTTTGGACAAGAGTATGTGTTCTCTCTGGCCTTCTTTTTTGGGGGGGGTGGGTGTGTGGCTGATATATGTTAGCATTTATAACATTACAATAAAAAGAAAACATTTTTATAAAAACTTTTTTAATGATACAATTCACTTGACAAATGTTAGTATAAACATACTCTTTTTTAAAATTGGTTATTTTATTTATTTACATTTCAAATGTTGTCCCCCTTCCTAGTTTCCCTTCTATAAACCCCCTATACCATACCTCTTCCACCATGCCTCTATAAGGGTGCTCCCCCACCTACCTACCCACTCCTGCCTCACCACTTATCATTCCCCTATGCTGGGGCATCAAGCCTCCACAGGACCAAGGGCCTCCCCTCCCACTGATGCCAGATAAGGCCATCCTCTGCTACATATGCAGCTTGGGCCATGGGTCCTTTCATGTGTATTATTTGGTTGGTGGTTTAATCCCTGGGAACTCTGGGGGGGGGGGGGTGCAGTTAGTTGATATTGTTGTTCTTCCTATGGGGTTGCAATCCCCTTCAGCTCCTTTAGTCCTTCCCCTATTTCTTCCATTGGAGACCCCAGGCTCAGTCCAATGGTTGGCTACAAGCATCCACATCTGTATTTGTCAGGCTCCGGCAGAGCCTCTCAGGGGACAGCTATAACAGGTTTCTGTCAGCAAGCGCTTCTTGGCATCAGCAATAGTGTCTGGGTTGGTGTCTGCAGATGGGATGGATCCCTGGGTGGGGCAGTCTCTGGATGGCCTGTCCTTCAGTCTCTGTTCTACACTTTGTCCCTGCATTTCCTTTAGACAGGAACCATTCTGGGTTAAAATTTTTGAGATGGGTGGGCAGCCCCATCAACCCATCCCTCAACTGGGGGCTGTGACTACCCACTGGATAAGGTCTCTACAGGTTCTATCTCCCCTTTGTTGGGAATTTCAGCTAATATCATTCCTGTTGGGCCCTGGGAACTTTTTTCTTCCCTGGCATCTGGGACTTTCTAGTGGCTACCCCTAATTCCCCATCCCCCACTGCTACACACCTCATTTCAATTTCATGACCCTCTACTTCTCCACTGTCTCCTCCCACACCTGATCCTGCACCCCTTTCCCCATCCCCTCCTCTCTCCCTCCCAGATGCCTCCCTCCCTCTTATCAATACACCTCAGATTTCAGGATAGACCAAAGAGACATATAAGTGCTAGCAAGCAACTGATACATTACCATATGTTTACTTAGTTGTTGATCGTTCTTATTTATATTTATTTTTAGACATTCCTTACAAAAATTTCTGGAAAAAGACCTGGTACCAGATAATCTACTTTAATCAAATATTCTCCCAGAAAGTAGTATTGACCCTGGGTTTTTAGAATACTGTTGCCTTACTAATGCATTTCTAAGTGAGCTTAAGGATACCTGTACTGTCTTACAGTTTGTAAAGGTCAAATCTGGTTTTGCCTAATCATTCACAAATTCTCCTGTAGCATGATACACTCTGACAGCTCATGGTATTTTAGTGCTTCTGGGAAGTCTATCAACACAGATGTGTGGGCATAGACACACACACACACTCGCTGCCTGAGCAGAATGCTCACTTCTGTGTTCTTGTGGACCTTTGCAAGTACTGAGGTTCAACAAATCAAATTAATCTTTTAAAATGTGTAGGTCTTTTGGGTCTGAGTTACCTCACTCAGGATGATATTTTCTAGTCCCATCCATTTGCCTTCAAAATTCATGACGTCCTCATTTTTAATAGCTGAATAGTATTCCCTTGTATAAATGAACCACATTTTCTGTATCCCTTCTTTGGTTGAGGGAAATTTTGGTTGCTTCCAGTTTCTGGCTATTACAAATAAGGCTGCTATGAATACAGTGGAACACTTGTACTTATGGTACAGGGGAGCATCTTCTGGGTATATTCCCAGGAGTGAGATAGTTGTGCCTTCAGGTAGAACTATTTCCAATATTTTAAGGAACCACAATATTGATTTCCAGAGTAGTTTTGCAATTCCATCAGCTATGGAGGACTGCTCCTTTCTCACATCCTCACCAGCATGTGTTCTTGCTTGAGTTTTTTATCTTAGCCATTTTGATTGTTGTGAGGTGGAATCTGATATGCATTTCCCTGATGACTAAGGATGCTGAACATTTCTTTAGGTGCTTCTCGGCCATTAGATATTCCTCAGTTGAAAATTCTTTGTTAAGCTCTATACCCCATTTTTTTATAGGGTTATTTGATTCTCTGGAGTCTCACTTATTGAGTTCTTTGTACATATTAGATATTATCTCTCTATCAGATGTAGGATTAGTGAAGATCTTTTCCTAACCTGTAGGTTGCCATTTTGTTCTATTGATGATGTTCCTTGTCTTACAGAAACTTTTCAGTTTCAAGAGCTCTCATTTGTCAATTGTTGGTCTTAGAGCTTGAGCCATTAAGGTTTTCCTCTGTTCCAATGCATGCGAGGCTACTGCCCACTTTCTCTTCTATTAGATTCAGTGTATGTAGTTTTATGTTGAAATTGAGAGGCTCAGCAGCTGACGGAGACAGGTACAGATACCAAGACAGATACTTACAACTAAGCATTGGACTGAGGACAGCAACCCCTATACAAAAGATAGGAGAAGGATTGAAGGGGCTGAAGAGGATGGCAACCTCATAGGAAGAACAACAGTGTCAACTAACCTGGACCCCTAGAAGCTCCCAGTGACTAAGCCAACCTAAAAGCATACACAGGCTGGTCCGAGGCCCCCTGCACATATGTAGCAGAGGCCTGCCCTGTCTGGCCTCATTGGGAGAGTATTGCCTAATCCTGTAGAAACTTGATGTCTCAGGGGAGGGGAAGAACACCCTATCAGAGGCAAAGGGAAGGATGGGGTGAAGAACTCTGGAAGGAGAGACCAGGATAGGGGCAAAAAATAAAGAATGTAATATTCAAATAAATAAATAAAATGTACAGGTCTGCATGTAGGTATGTGTACATAGATTCAGATTCTCATGGAGGCATGAAGAGAGCATCAGATCTCCTAGAACTAGAGTTATAGGAAATTGGGAGTCACTTGGCTTGCATGGTGGTAATCAGTCCTCTGAAGGAACAGCCCATGTCCTTAACTCTGGGCCAACTTTCCAGCCACAATCAAGCTCATTTTGGTTACAGACAACATTTGCACAGGAAACCTCAGTGCCAGACACTGTCCTAAGCATTTTAGGTTATGTTATATCATTTGAATCTAAATTCAGCTTTACAATGTAGGTACCGAGGCACAGTTTAGTAATTATCTAGTGTAAAGCAACTAGGCCAGCTAACTCAGAGGCCAGCTGTTTAAAAACATACAGTCTCTTTCAGGTTCCATCTGTGGCTGGAGACCTCTGCCTGGGCCACCAGGGCTCCATAGCCAAACAGTTCTGGGAGAAAGCTAGCCTCCCAGGAGTGTGGAAAAGTCCAGGAGTGGGGCTAAGAGAAGCAACACTGCTCAGCAGGACTCTCCCAGAATCTTTGGGACACAGGGACTGAGAAACAGCCCAGGGAAGGAGCCTTCTGGTTTCCATCTGTGACTGGAGACCTCTTCCTGGGTCACCAGGGCTCCATAGGCAAATAATGCTGGGAGAAAGCTAGACTCCAGAAGTATGGGCAAGCCTGTCTGCTCAGAGGGACCCAGCTGGAATCCCCAGGACACAGGGACTGAGGAGTGGTCTTCTGGTTTCTTTCAGTGGCCGGGGAGCAGATCCTGTGACACAGGGCCCCAGACTCAAATAGTGCCAGGAGAGAGCTGGTATCCCAGGAGTGCCGACACATCTTCAAGTACAGGCAAGATGACCACCTCTGTTCAAATTCACTGAATCAAGAGGGACCCTTGCAGAGCCATCAGGACACAGGAAACAAGGGATAGCTGGGGACAGACTCTTCTGGTTTCTATCTGTACCCCAGAGCTGACCCAGTACCACAGCTCTCCAAACCAAAATTCCTTCTCAGAGAGAACTGGTCTTCAAGGAGTGTTGACACTGAGGCTTGAAGGAAGGACAAGCCACAGTCAGAGAGTTAAGACCAGCTAACACCAGAGATAACCAGATGGTGAAAGGCAAGGGCAAGAACACAAGGAACAGAAACCAAGGCTACTTTGCATCATCAAAACACAGCTCCCCCACCACAGCAAGCCCTGGATACCCCAACACACCAGAAAAGGAAGCCTCAGACTTAAAATCACATCTCATGATGATGATAGAAGATTTTAAGAAGGAAATAAATAACTCCCTTAAATAAATACAAGAGAACACAGGTAAACAAATAGAAGCCCTTAAAGAGGAAACACAAAAATCCCTTAAAGAATTACAAAAAAACACAATCAAACAGACAAAGGAAATGAACAAAACCATCTAGGAACTAAAAATAAAAATAGAAAAAAATAAAGAAATCACAAAGGGAGAGACAACCCTGGAGTTAGAAAACGTAGAAAAGAAATCAGGAGTCGTAGATGCAAGCATCACCAACAGAATACAAGAGATAGAAGAGAGAATCTCAAGTGCAGAAGATATCATAGAAAACACTGACAAAACAATCAAAGAAAACACAAAATGCAAAAAGCTCCTAAACCAAAACATCCACGATATCCAGGATACAATGAGAAGACAGAACCTGAGGATAACAGGTATAGAAGAGAGTGAAGATTCCCGACTTAAAGGACCAGTAAATATCTTCAACAAAATTATAGAAGAAAACTTCCCTAACCTAAAGAAAGAGATGAACATAAATATACAAGAAGCCTACAGAACTCCAAATAGATTGACCAGAAAAGAAATTCCTCCTGTCACATAATAGTCAAAACACCAAATGCACAAAACAAGGAAAGAATATTAAAAGCAGTAAGGGGAAAAGGGCAAGTACCATATAAAGGCAGACCTATCAGAATTACACCAGACTTCTCACCAGAGACTATGAAAGCTAGAAGATCCTGGGCAGATCTCATACAGACCCTAAGAGAACACAGATGCCAGCCCAGGCTGCTATACCCATCAAAACTCTCAATTATCATAGATGGTGAAACCAAAATATTCTATGACAAAACCAAATTTACACATTTATTTCAACAAAACCAGCCCTACAAAGAATAATAGACAGAAAAAGCCAACTCAAGGAGGGAAACTATACCCTAAAAAAGCAACAAAGTAATCTTTCAACAAACCCAAAAGAAGATAGCCACACAAACATAAAAATAACATCGGAAATAACAGGAAGCAACAATCACTATTCCTTAATATCTCTTAACATCAATGGACTCAATTCTCCAGTAAAAAGGCATAGACTGACAGACTGGATCCATAAACAGAACCCAGCATTTTACTGCATCCAGGAAACGCACCTCCATGTTAAAGACAAACACTACCTCAGAGTAAAGGGTTGAAAAACAATTTTCCAGGCAAATGGAACCAAGAAACAGTCTGGAGTAGCCATTCTAATATCTAATAAAATCAACTTTCAACCAAAAGTCATCAAAAAAGATAAGGAAAGACACTTCATGCTCATCAAAGGAAAAATCTACCAAGAAGAACTCTCAATTCTGAACATCTATGCCCCGAATGCAAGGGCACCCACATTCATGAAAGAAACTTTACTAAAGCTCAAAGCACACATTGTACCTCACACAATAATAGTGGGAGACTTCAACACCCCACTATCATCAATGGACAGATCTTGGAAACACAAACTAAACAAAGACACAGTGAAACTAACAGATGTTATGAACCAAATGGATTTAACAGATCTCTATAGAACATTTCATCTTAAATCAAAAGAATATACCTTCTTCTCAGAACCTCATGGTACCATCTCCAAAATTGACCCTATAATTGGTCACAAAACAAACCTCAACAGATATAAGAAAATTAAAATAATCCCATACCTCCTATCAGATCACTAAAGCTGGTCTTCAATGGCAACAACAAAACAGAAAGCCCATATACACATGGCAGCTGAACAACACTACTCAATGATAATTTGGTCAAGGAAGAAATAAAGAAAGAAATTAAAGACTTCCTAGAATTGAATGAAAATGAAAGTACAACATACCCAAACCTATGCGACACAGTGAAAGCAGTGTTAAGAGGAAAACTCATAGCTCTGAAAGCCTCCAAAAAGAAACTGGAGAGAGCATATACTAGCAGCTTAACAGCACAGCTGTAAGTTCTAGAACAAAAAGAAGTTACACCCAAGAGGAGTAGAAGGCAGGAAATAATCAAATTAAGGTCTGAAATCAACCAAGTGGAAACTAAAAGAAATGTACAAAGAATCAACAAAACGAAGAGCTGGTTCTTTGAGAAAATCAACAAGATAGATAAACCCTTAGCCAGACTAACCAGAGGGCACAGGCGCAGTATCCAAATTAATAAAATTAGAAATGAAAAGGGAGATATAAAAACAGATTCTGAGGAAATTCAAAAAAACATCAGATCCTACTACAAAAGCCAATACTCAACAAAATTGGAAAATCTGGATGAAATGGTCAAGTTTCTAGACAGATACCAAATACCAAAGTTAAGTCAGGATCAGATAAACCATCTAAACAGTCCCATAACCCCTAAAGAAGTAGAAGCAGTCATTAAAAGTCTCCCAACCAAAAAAAGCCCAGGACCAGAAGGGCTCAGTGCAGAATTCTGTCGGACCTTCAAAGAAGACCTTATACCAATACTCTTCAATCTATTCCACAAAATAGAAATAGAAGGAACTCTTCCCAATTCATTCTATGAGGCCACAGTTACACTGATATCAAAACCTCACAAAGACCCAACAATAAAAGAAAACTTCAGACCAATTTCTCTTATGAATTTCGATGCAAAAATACTCAATGAAATTCTTGCAAACTGAATCTAAGAACACATCAAAATGATCATTCACTATGAACAAGTAGGCTTCATCCCAGAGATGTAGAGCTGGTTCAATACCCAGAAATTTATCAATGTAGTAATCCACTACATAAACAAACTCAAAGTAAAAACCACATGGTCATTTCACTAGATCCTGAAAAAGCATTTGACAAAATTCAACATCCCTTCATAATAACAGTCTTGGAATGATCAAGAATTCAAGGACCGTACCTAGACATAGTAAAAGCAATATACAGCAAACCAGTGACCAACATCCATCTAAACAGAGAGAAACTTGAAGCAATCCCTCTAAAATTAGAGACTAGCAAAGGCTGCCCTCTCTCTCCCGAATTATTCAATATAGTACTTGAAATTCTAGCTAGAGCAATTAAAAATCAAAAGGAGTTCAAAGGGATACAAATTGGAAAGGAAGAAATCAAAATATCAAGAGCCCTCCCTAGCAACTTTGTCAAAAATTGTCCTCTGCAATGCAGTATCCACTCCTTACCACAGGGAAGATAGCACTGAGCATATACTCCCAGACCTTTATATGGTCCATAAGCACTGGTTGTTTCCATTGCCACAAGCTTTCTCCACTGATTCAGAGTAAGCCAAGCACATCACTCCTTCACTGTATGAGTCATTTTTCCAGACTGTTGACTGAGCACCTGTTAAGTTCTTGAGAATTTGCATTATGCAAAAGCTTTAACCTTGTCTTTCTCACTTGGAATGCAATCCATAGGAAAGGATACGCTCATAGGAACAATTAAGGATGGGACACAAAAGTAGGTAGCTGTGACTAAGCATCTTAAAGAAGCATTGTAAAGAGGAAGGATTTGTTTGGCTCCTGGCTTCAAATGTAAGAATCTATCACTGTTCAGAAGGTGTGGCAGCTAAGGAAGCTCTCTATGTCAGTAGGAATGAATGACATGGCTTATTCACACCACGACATGTCAAGAAGCACAGCGTTCAGAACAGAAAACATATCAATAAGTCCATCTATCTGAATGAATCCTCAGGGACCCACCCACTTCTGATAAGTAAGCGTAATATCAAAATTTAAATACTCCAAAACAACACTACTAACTGTTTTGTTAGTAAGCAAACTAAATCTTTAAACATGTGAGCCTTGTAAGGGCACAACACATGTATTTAGGCCTTAGTGATGTCACCATCCTCTTCTGGCTCTGCCTTCTGTACAGTCAAAACCCCACCTCAGAATCTCTCTTGTAGCTCAGCTAAGCCTTGTGCCTGCTCTCTGTCTTTGTGTCCCATCCCTGTTTTGAGTTTCATCCTTCCATTCTAATGTCTTTACCAGCCAGAGTCCAGTTCTCCTCACTTCCCCGGAGTCAACATAGTCTCCACTTCTTTTGAACACCTAAATAAATTGATAGATTTATCAATTTCTTAGGTGCTTATCTTAAACTGTCATAACAATATTTAAATCTTCCTATGACTGTATTCTTTCCTTCCAGTTTTGTTTCAGGTGACAAGGACATTGGGAAAGTTTTTGCATTCTTCACCATTGCAAGAAACTATGAGGTGCTCAGCTAAAAGTCTGAGGTGAACTTATGTTTCCTAATTATTCATCTATGATATTTGAGGGAATGATAATGGAAAGGAAAATTTGAAACATATAATTCATCATCCCCTGCTTTGTGAGTCACTGCAGAATTTTAATTAGAATGACTCTTAGTGTTACACATGACTGTTCAGAAAAATCACAAAGGAATTTTAGCTCAGAATTTAGTTTGTCTGAGACTGAAAGTAGATGACTATCTTATGATAAACCAAATATAGTAGTTCAAAAAACCTTGGTTTTGAGCCCTGTTCATTAATGCTTATCTCATCTAGCTGGGAAGACGTATCAGAGCAGTACAAATCTGACAGTCCATTTTTCACTACCATTCTCTTCATCTACTGCAAAACAAACAGGGATGTGCTAAACTGAGTGTGCTCTCTCAGTGAGACAAGTCTGCAACAGTGGACTTTCTCAAAACACATCTGTTTCTTCAAAACCTACAGAACATATCACATCCAAAGCCCTTGCACCTGGGAAATGAAAAATGAAGCAAAAAGTCAGTTTTAATGACTGAAATTTCAGAACACTAAAATACAGCAAAATAAATCATGAAAGCAATCCATCAGGGAGGGTTGTTAGAATCACACAACAAGTTCGGGTTGATAAAAGACTGCACAATCAGATTCTGTAATATATCAAGTAGTCCCTAGAATTTGAATATTTAACAATCATCACTTCATTGCTGTGCCACAGTTATGATTCAGTACAAATGGCAAGCAGTCATTCTCGTGTTCCGGAAGCACGTGCTACATCATGAGAGCTGGAGGGATTGCAGGGTTTTGCATGATTTTGTTCAGTTTCCAAATGTCTCTGTCAGATAGGTCCTACAACACCTGACTTTACAGATTTTAAGAATGTAAAAAGCTTATACTATTAATTTGGGCGTTCCCAGACTTGCCTGCTCTGCTCCAATGCCAGTCTAATATCCAAGATAAGGCATCTCATCCACGAGCCTCCTTAATGAGAGTTTCTCTTGTTTGTCTTTGGCTCTTGCAATGATTCATCAAGTTTTCTTCTCTTCCACATGGGTGAAGATTGACACCATCACAGTAGGGGATTTGTGTTATTTTGCTTAGGAACAAAGTTCACTCTGTTGCTGTAAAGCTGTTATCTGGCCTATCTAAAGTTCATGAGCCAATTTGCATGTAGTGAAGAGGGAAAAATGGCAGTGGCGGCTGTAAGAGTTCTCAGAAAGGCAGCCTCTCTATCTCCAGTGCACTTTGCTTTAATTAGGCTCATCCAATAAAGATGAACACTTGCCATTCCAAAGACTGTAGATGCTTCTTAGTGACTCTGAGATATGACTAAGAAAACACTAGGCAGAATGCAATCTGTCCAGCTACCAAGCCTAGGTGGGTAGTTTACTCTAGCTGGCATCTGGGTAGTGTCTATTGCCCTAACCGCATCCACCAATCAACTTAGGGGATGAAGTTTGAAGTCCACTATAAGTGAGTAAAGTTTGAGATAAGAGTGTCATTGTTAAAGATGGTATAGGTTGCTCAAATGATATCAGCTTTCTAGAAAGCTAGATGGACCTGAGGATGCCCTGTTCTGACCCTATGTCCCAACATGAGATAGAACACATCAGCATGTATATTAGTCAGGATTTTCTGGGGGATCATAGTTAATAGAATAAATAAATATGAAGGGCCAAGAAACCAGTAGTTGTTCAGTTAATAAAAGTAAAGGTCTCTGCAGTCCCAATCTGGTGCTGGAATCCTGAAAGATTCATGGAAAGCTCCAGGCCTTGGTCTATGTTGAATCCTGAATAAGCCGGGTTGAATACTGACTGCTCCAACAGATTAGATGAACCTGCCACCAAGAGTGAGAGGAAGCAGGCACAAAAGTAAACTTTCTCTCTTCCATGTCCTTTCATGTAGGATGTTACTGAGAAGTACCCCAGACTTGGGATGGTCTTCTTGTTACAAATAATCTTATTAAGAAGATTCCTCACAGTAGTGTGCAGCATCTTGGGTTAGTTTATCCAGATGTGACCAAGTGGACACCCAAGATCACAACCACAGACATCACAGAATGTTTCTATAATCCAATGCATTGCCTTCAAAGTTTTTCTCTGGAGATTGAGGATAGGAAATAATCTTGACTAGGTTATGTCCAAAAATTAAACAAATGTATTGCCTTCTAGCTAGGCATTTTATTCCACCTTTGTCAGGAAGACATAAAGGAAGGCTGGGACAAGATCCCATGGGAGGCTGCCTTGGGAAAACCACTTTTCATCAAAATGAGAAAAAGAGAACAATATTGTTTTACCACTAATGGGCTTGTCACCCAGGAACACATACAGCTTCCCAGAGACCAGCCCTCAACCAATCTACAGCCATCACCCTATGAAAGGGGATGCATAGCTCAACCTGTGGTTTTACACCCATCACTGCTGGGTGAACAATAATATAGAGCCGATGTGAAAATTAGAAAATAGGAGCATCTTAAGACCTACTTTATCTGAAAGGGCTTTTATATTTTCTGGATTATATTAAATAAACATAAAGATATGAGTCTTCTGTGAGATATTTTCAGTCAATACAAAAAAGAAAACAAATGAACTTTCTATATTTAAGCATGAAGAGCAGCAACATATAGTTACCAGATTGTGGTGGTTTGAATATGCTTGGCCCAAGGGAAGTAGCACTATGAGGAGGTGTGGCCTTGTTGGAATAGATGTGACCTTGTTGGAGAAGTGTATCGCTGTGGGGGCAGACTTTGTGAGTCTCCTTCAGGCTGCCTTCCAAAGAATTCTCAGCTCCTCTGGCATCATGTCTGCCTGCACAAAAACATGCTTACAACCATGATGATTATGAACTGAACCTCTGAAACTGTAAGCCAGCCCCAATTAAATGTTGTCTTGTATAAAAGTTACCGAGGTCATGGTGTCTCTTCACAGCTATAAAACCCTATCTAAAACACAGATACAGCTTATAAAACTGGGAAGTAAAAAATAACATAGGCCATTCATTGAAGAAGAGCAAAGAGGTTTATATTACTGTACTCTAAGATAATTATTAAAGCTGACCCCTTCTCTAGGTTTCCTAGAGAACTGAGTCAAAAATAATTTTCAACATGTGAAAAAAAGAAACTTCATGGGTATGAAATCCAGTGACTTTATGTATGACTTTCCTCTATCTATTAATTTGCTGTCTCATTTTGAAAGTTGTGATTTCTTAATTTCGAGATTTAAAGGGAGGAAATTTTCTGGATCCAGATTTAATAGTGTTGAATGTCCTCCTTGACTTTAAACTGAAAATCTCTAGGAACTAAGCTAACATTCAGGTCACCAGGGTACAATTTAGGAAATTATTCCTTCATAGCCTCCAGTAGTACCCCAATGGAACAAAAGATTACTCTAAGTCTATGCTTTATTAAACTGCACCTTGGAGTTATGTACTATTGAATGATGCCCTTCAGGTACTGGAATTTACCTGTTTGTTATTGGTCTCTGTAGGGCTGAAAATAATTATCTATTAGGACAAGCTTAGAAGCCAAACATTTTTTAACCAATCTTGAAGAAGGAAAAAAAGTTAAGTCTATATGAATGAACAAATACTGTGTTCCTAATTTGCTTCTTACTGGGTAGCATTTAATGAAGCTAAGTATAATAGATTAATTTCTAAAAGTGAGTTAACATTAAATATATACAAAATGATTAATTGGTAAATTGAGATGGATTTTGTTTTGCAATTTAGGGGGCTTAGGCTAATGAGATCAATTTGCTTCCTGGTTCTAGGATTCAACAGTATAACCCTTAAATCTACATGTGAATACTAACATTCCTAAATACTAGAGACAGTTTTTTTCACTACCTAATATGGAGGCTCCAGGAGATATGCTTTTCAATTTTAACTAAAAATTAGTTACAGTTAAATAAGACTTAAAAACCCCAGTTCAGCTGTCACTGTGCTAACATTTCAGGTGCTCAGCAACCTTAAAGACTATTGGGCACTATACTGTACAGTATAGGTACCATCATGAGATTCTGTTGACAATATTGTGAAAGTCTGCACCAAGTTTTAAAAGTAGATATCCATATATTTAACAATGAATCAAAAGTGAATTTTATCTGTTTCTTATCTGTTAAGGGCTAGAGAATTTGTTTTAATTAAACATCATGTTCAGAATTCTAAGTTTACACTCACTCATTCTGAAGTTTATATAGATCTATCTTGGAAAACCTACATTGTCCTTACCTTTATGCTAAGTGATGTGGGGGTGAGATCAGTCTAGTGGCAGAGATGGTCCAGAAGTAAGTGAGTACAGTCTACTTAGACAGCAACTATAAAAGAAAGGTGCAGATACATGAACTGCTATGGAGTAGGGGTCATGAGAAAAGTGATGTTCATGCTAAATATTTAATAGGACTAGGGTTTCCTGAATTCAGTAAGAAAATAATTACAGGAAGAAACAGTTGGTGCCAAGAATGGAGATACCCATGACTATGACACACTTGAGAACTGTGTGAGCCTTTCTGTGTCACAATGAAAAACACACACAAGAAAACAACTGGACAGAGGACTTGTTTCTGTTTAGTTTGTATAAATCTCAGTCCATAGACACGAGGTTCTGTTGTTTCCCATTTGTCATGAGACAGGGCATCATGACAGAGAGCATTATGCTGTTCAAAGTGGTGCACCTCATAGTGGACCAGAGGAAGAAAAAAGAAGAGGTGTCTGGGACAAGATACACCCTTAAAAGGAACATGTCAGCTACCTACTTCCTCCTCACCATCCAATAATACATTCAGCTATGGATCAATCCACTGGTGACATGACAGCCCCTCATGATTCAGTCAGCACTGCCACCTGGGACTGAATCACATGAGCCTGTCTAAAACCACACAGGTTTGCTCCCTGTTACTGTGATTAAACCACTGACCTAAGACAAGGTGGGGGAGAAAAGGGTTATCCGGCTTACAATTCCAGATCCCAGCCCATCTGAGGGAAGTAAGGACAGTAACTCAAGCACAAGGAGAGAGGAGAACTGGTAAAAAGACTAAGAAGGCACACTGCTCCCTGGCTTGCTCTCTAGGCTCACCTCCAACCACCTTTCTTATCCCTCTGAGGGCCACGTACCTTGTGGCAGCACTGCTCACAGTGTGCTCCCACATAAATCATAGTAATCTATTTTTTTAAAATGCCCCATAGACATACCTACAAGCTAGTCTAAAGGAGATATTTTCTTAGTTTATATTCCTTTCTTCTCACATAGCCCTAGTTTACGTAAATTTGCCCCTCTCCCCCCCCAAAAAAGTAAGCAGCACAGAGTGGAAGAGAAATCTGTGGCACCATGAAAGCAAGACTTGCTTTTCAGGGACTAAGGAACCGATGAAGCTCGGGACACACAGTTTAAATATGCCCTGAAAAACAGTCCCACATATATATCACATAACACCTAACTAACTTAAGGGCCACCATTTTCAAAAACATGGTTAAATGATAACATACGAATTTAAAGGAAGTAAGAAGTTTGGGGCTGGAGAGATGGCTCAGGAGTTATGAGTATACAATGATCTTGTAGGGGAACTGTGGTTCAGTTCCCATCACCTACATAGGCAGTTCCAATCACCTACATAGGCAGTTCCCATCACCTACATAGTCAGTTCCTGACTCTAGCTCCGGAGACTCTGACTTCTGGCCTCTGTGAGACCTGTACACCTATGTGCACATGCCCGCGTGCGCACACACAACCTAAAATAATGAAAAATAAATTATTATAATTTTTATCTAGAGAAAAGGCTCTGACTCTCAGTGATTTTATTTTTAAAGTCTATGCACCTGACAAAATATTTAAAATAATTTAAATAAAGATACATCTTCGGAAAAGAAGGGACTCCATGTTCTGAATTTTAACTTCCTTTCTAAAACCCTATACAGATGACATAAAAGTGAAACAATACCTTACAGATTCTTTTCCACATGCACTTCTTCCCCCCACCCCACCCAATGCCAACCAGAAGGTAAAGAATCCTCTAAAGTCACTGTGCCTTCCCTTCAGGACTTGATAGCAAGAACAAAGGTTCCCTCTGGACTGGCGAAGCACCAGGGTTCCCTAAGCAACAGCCATGCAGCTAGTTAAAAGGGACAGCCTGAGATGGCAGTCAGCTCTGTGGGGACAATGAATACAAAATAGCCTGAGAGCTGGAGGATGGAGTGGTGGTGAAAAAAGAAGCCATGTAAGATAGTGAAGAGACAGAAATTCTTCCCTTCATTAGCAGCTCAATTTTAGGGACAATGGTTTGGGGAGTTTGTTATTGTTGTTGTTAATGCTGTTGTTGTTGTTGTTGCTCCTGCTGCTGCTGCTGTTTGGGTGTAGGGGGTTGATTTGCTTTGGTTTTCCTTACGTAAAACAACACAAGAAAATGTCTTCTAAGCTTGGTTGAGCACTGGCAACACATTGACAACTGCTTTGAGTAACAGCTTGTCTTCCTCAGTAGCTTTTCAATCCTGAGGAAGGTCATGCCTTTTGAGATTTCTCTCACATCAGGGTTAATTATATTGAACAAGAACTTGGCCTGGAAGACATCTAGGTCCTCCTAGATATCAGGAAGTTTCATCACCTCTTGGACATCAGGAAACCTGCCACCCGGATGCCCAGGTACCATGCTTCCTCAGATGTTAGACCTAAAACACAGATGTCAGTTCATCGCACTACAGCTCTAGGATGCCAGGAGGGCATGACAATAAAGGAACTGGGTACCACTCACAGGTGCAGCCTCTGTAAGACAAAACATTGAATAGACCTTGTTCTTGGCATTTTGATCTTGTTCACATGAGCACAGCCCTTCCTTCTTTGGGTTGTAATAATCCAGCATCTCCATGAAACTTGGGATAATTCATCAACATCAGTCAATTCGGCTCCACTCCTCGGGAAAGGGATAAATGTATATAGTATTTGCTATACCTGAACTAAACACAGCCCAAGACAAGAACCTTAGCCAAAAAATCACATAAGTTCCGGAAGAAAAATAAGCTTTGGTATAGACAAAGGAATGGCCATTATTACAAATATCTGGGTGGGTATTCACAATGCATGCATGCACACACACACACACAAACACACAGAGAGAGAGGAAGGTGAAGTTTCTTTAATATAGCAATTTTTATTTCAGAAACGACTTGGAATTAATCTCTTTCCACCCAAGATAGACCTGAAATCCCACACAGCCTGTTACCTTGAATTAGAATCAAGTGCGTTGCTACTCTCTCCTACACAATCAACAGTATTGCAGGATCCCCTACAGCGTGCCATGTACCAGGAGAGGCAACAAGGTCTCGGTGAGAGGGAATGCCTTAAAATGGTGGCCCACAGTCTGATACTAGAGTGCAGGGAAGATAAGAAGGAAGTTTCCCAGCTTTCTGCTCTTGTATTCTCTCCATCATATCATACTGTCCGGAACAAAATAGAAGAAATCACTTCCAAGAAACAGAAGGACAAGTAATAATGGGCTCAACCAAGTGTCACATCTAACTAAAGTTCTGGAAGTAGAAATTTTCTCTCCAGCTCAACGCTCAAGGCTAAGGTTAGATTTCTTTTTCTTTCTTCATGTTTACAGCAACAGTTCATCCTCTCTAGAGCAGACATGAGAGTTAAATGAAGAGCCAGCTGCACGTTCATCATCATCTGGAACAGAAGTACTCCTTCGGGAAGACTGCACAGCCTCCCGCTCACCATCTCAAACCCACCCACTTTGTGGTACAGTGGGTGGGTATCATGAGTACCATGCTGTAGTAAGAAATTCCTCAAAGCACTGCCTCGCCTGTACAAGGGACAACAGACAATGAGCAATGGTTTTAGTTGCCTGATTTTGTTTTTGATGGAAAGTCTCAATGGCCAACCTAAAATTTCAAAGAAATCATATTTATCCCTCTTCCTCTCTCTCTCTCCCCTCCCTCTAAAAGTTATTCATCAATATAAAGGAAAATTCCTTGCTATAGGATCAAGGCAATTTTTAAAATTTATGAGGAGATAAATGAGTTTATTTTTGTGTATGGATGTATACAGATGTGTGTTCACATGTGTGTTTTCACATGTAAGGGTCAGAAGCCAGCCTCCAGAGAGATTCCTCTGGAGCTGTGCATACAGCTTATCTTTTGAGACAATGACTCTCACCCTACTGGGACCTCACTGATTATACTAGGCAGGATGGCCATTGAGCTTCAGAAAGCCTTCTGTGTCTGCCTCCCTAAAACTGGAATTAGTGCCATTTTGGCTTTTAAGATGGATATCAATCTCAGGTTCTCGAGCTTGCATGGTAGGGATTTACCAACTGAACCAGTTCCCAACCCCTGGAGACTTATACACCAATTACTGTGTTTGGAAGAGAAATGAGTTGGCAAATTGGTCTTAAGAGTAATAATCAACCTCATGTTAAGAATTTATAAGGCCACCCATTTCTGCTTTTAAGTTAGAGGAAAACAGAAGGATATATACAGAAATGCTATGTTACATGAATATAGTAGTCATCGTGCCACCTTAGGCCATCTGCTTGTTTGAGGAATGGTAGACCTGCAGCCAACTGGCCTCTGTAGCCTTATTAAAACCTGATCCAGCCCCCACAGAAAGCATTTTTCCACCAGCCATAGTCTCCCATGATGACGTTAGTAGCGGGAATGTCATTATTCAATAAGAGAGTCAACCTGTTCGAGGGTAATTGGCCTAGTGTGTTGAGAACACAGAGGATTTGTAGGTTGCAAGGGAATCTGTTACCAAATTGCAAAGCCCCAGGGAAACTGTGTTGAAGTCAGTCAGTGTGAGAACACAGTGGTCCATGTTACTTCAATCCCAACTCCAGTTCTACCCACTGTCCCCAGCCTTGCTTAGTGGGAAAGGGATAAAGGAAGTACCTCGTAGCATAGTATCAAACCCAGTGACCCCAGTGAGTGCCTGATTCCATGAAACTTCTCCAACATATTTGTAGTTTTCATAACCGATTCTTACACAGCATCTGCTTCCAAACTGAGAAGTAGGAACGTCATTCCTGAGATGCATCATGTGCCTTGAAATTGTCCTACAGTCTGACCACCTGCCTCATCACGACAAGCCACATATAAACACATTTACCCCATCTCTTTCTCCAGTAGTCAGAAGACAGATGTGCCCAGTGCATTTGATTTGTTTTGGCAGTTTGGGCACAAACTTAATTATGACACACCCGTCCAGATTTCTTTTCTCATCCACTTCCCTTCTCTGAGTGGATCACACTGATAAAGTGTGATTTAAGTACGTTTTTCAGTAATTCTAATAATTGACCCGGGGAAATTAAAATAATATTTTCCTGTTCTACTTGTCATAACCTGTTGAAATATCTTTCAAAATGCGCTACTGTGGGGAAAAGAGAAATTTCATACACATATTACTGCTGAAATTTCCTGGCTCTTGGCCTCCCAGAAGAGCAATGCATAAAATATTTATTCAGAAGTGGAAACATTAAGAATTAAATGAGTTTAAACCATCCTAATTATTTTATGGGCATTTCCCCACTGCTTAAAGACTCTCCAAATTCTCTTTAGCTCTACATAGGCTAGGTAGACTAGAATATCTTTCTGAAAATGCAAAGAAACTGTTAAATTTGACTGATTTGATTCTATTTAAATAACTGTCAGGACAAAGTCACTGGTTTAGGGTTGAACAAACAAAGTCAAATGAACTAAGAAATTTAAGCTTTGTGAGACCAGAATTCATTCAAGTCTTTCACTAAACAAGTGTTATTGAACACTTACTATACTCTGAGAACTTTTCTAAGCGCTCTGAACAAATGATGCTACAACAGTGTCTCTCCTTCATGGGACTTCTGTTCTAGTGGGAGTTTTAGATGACTTTCTGCTCAAAAGGGATGATAAATACACTGGCGGAAACTGACAAAGGGAGCACCCTTTTAGTGTCTTCTAAAACTCTGACATCTACGTTAGGGTCTAAATTGACAGGTGAAAACTGTCTCCTCCAACATCTTTGTCATTTTTTCTGTATGCCTGTGGTTTGCGTTTGTCATGGGTTCTCACCATGCAGCCCCAGCTGACCTGGAGCTCATTAGGTAGTCCAGGATGGCTTCAAACCCACAGTCTCCCTGTCTCAGCTTCCTTAAGCACCGAGATCACAGACATGACTCTATCGTCATCTTTATATGTCTAAACAGTGGTTCTGAAGGTGCACCTACTGAGATCCAAGAATGCTCATAGGTACTCTGCAGCCTCTAATGGGACTCTGGAACTTGGGCTCCATAACCCAATTAGCCTGGGAATGAGCCTTTCAGGAGATGGATGCAGGCAGCACTGTGATTGACTGCTTCGGCGTTCCTATCTGGTAAGTCCTCCCTCATCCATGAAGCCTTCCTGTCTCTGAAGCCTTGCACTATGTTACAGATAGCCATTGAGAGGAGTTCTGACTCCACTCTTTGTCTTATTCCCAGGCTGCCCATGCTTCTAGAGACCCAATTTGTTTCCATTTGGCATCTTAAAGGTAGACATGTGGCAACTGTTTCCTCATATCCCACCCTGCCCCACAATACAGCAAAGTCCATGATACAAAGGAAACCTCCAAATTAAATAAGGACATGATACTACTGAGTTCAAAATGCCGAGATCCCAAAACTTGAAAAATGTAAATGTTGTCACCCATGACAAAACATGTGATAAAATTAAGTAAGAGATGTAAGATAGAAGATTGTCCAGTGTTGTCAGAGAGACACTAAATGTAACAAATGTCCTGGGAAGAGAGAAGCAGAAAGATTCAGCATATCCACAAAAGAAAGCAGTGTGGCCATGGAGACAGAAATGGCCTGGTGAGACCAGCACAAAAAAAAAAAAAAAAAAAATCACAAGAAGCAGATTCTATTCTAGAGCCTCAGGGAAAGCACAGATTTCCTGACATGTTGCTTCAGCCTATTGATTCACACTTCAAATTTCTGGACTCCAAAAGTGTGAACAGCATAAACACCCATTGTTTGAACTAACCAGGATTGTGTCTATTTGCCATAACAGCTACAGGAAAATAATGCATATGATTCAGCAAGCAAGTGAAAAGAGCCTTCCAGATGATGCTTTGGTCCAGTTGGAGTGCCAGTTACTCAGTCCAATGCAAATCTAGGTGGTGGGATGAAGGAGATTTTTCAGATGTAACTTAAAGCTCCAAATTAGTTGAATTTTAGTACAGATATTACTCTGGGTAAATTAGCTCACCCAGTTGGAAGGATTTAAAAGCCGATATGAAGATTTTCAAGAGACAGGGGAGAAATTCTGCCATTAGGCCACCATCAGCCTTTGTTCATGAAGTTCTGTGATCTTTCTGCCAACCTCTGAATCATAGCTTCAGTTGATGCGCATGGGCTCCAGGCTCCACTGGCTGCCAGTGTGAAATCCTGACTATAATCATGGGTCCAGCCTCCACTCAGCTGGCAGTCAGGGTGCCCTGTATTATCAGCCTCCACCCAGCTGGCAGTCAGGGTACCCTGTATTATCTCCTCCCCACAACAACCTTAATAGGTAGGTACAATTATGTCTCTATTTGATAGGGAAAAGTACGTACACTTAGAGGGTCAACTGAACTGTTCAAGGTCACAGAGCTGAAAGAAAGAAAAGCTGGCATTCCAACCCAGGCTGTTTGATCCTGAGACTCACTTTAAATTCATGCCATGAATCTATACTAGTCACAGGAGAGAATAATTGCAGGATTTCTGTCCCTCTTATTGTGGAGAAATAGCAAGTAGTGACTTCGTCTAAAATGAACACAAGCCCATCAATTGAAACATTCAAGGCAGAGCTGGATGCTTTAGAGGGATCTTGTTGTCTAGGTTGCTCAAAGTCATCTTAACCCTTCTCCAACAAGTGGAATCACCTGACTGACCTTCCTGTTGTACTTGCTTCTTGGAACAGAAATCAGAACTGGAAAGATGTTTGACAGACATGGTTTAAGACAATCAGCTGATAAGACTCTGAACTTCAGAGGATACCACAAGGCTCCCAGATACCTACTGCCCCTTCATATTCATGAGAAATAAAACTTTATTCACATCATCTGTTGGGTATTTATTAACATAATCAAAGTAAGATTTTCACATCTGGCATTGAGAAGCTGAGGAGAAAATTGTCCACTATAAAAGAAATGTTTTGTCCAGTTGAGAAGCTAGTAAAAGCTCACTCAACATTCTTCATGCTGGAGAATTCAGTTAGGGTGGTGGGTTCTAAGTCAGTCAGGAGTAAAAATGGAAACTTCCCAAACATCCAGAAGGGCCTTAAGAGGGGAGTTTCTTCTCCAAGCCAGTCCTACCTGCATGAAAGCAAAGAACATGGACTTGGGAATTAATCAGAGCAGGATTCCTGGCTCAGCTCATTAAACACATAACTTCAGAAAATTATTTTACTTCCACACAAGGAAAATAGGGCACTTGGTTCTGTTTTTATATTATTGCATAATATAGCTTATCTAATCAATTCAATACAAAAAAAAAACAAAAAAAAATTATTAAGGTTATCTTGAACTCTCACAGCCTAAAGAGAACTGCCATTAATGATTGCTTAGATAAGTCTGCTAACCTGTTTCCTTCATAACCAGCCTCATCAAAAAAATAGATCTGAAAACAAATTGAGTCTTCCTCAGAAGTGATGGGGCAGACACATGGGATCAGTCAGGCAAAGCATTCAGCATAGGATATAACAACACTCTCTACACCAGTGTGAGCAGCCATTGAAGTTTGCTGGGATCTCTCTTTAGCATGGACAGTCCCACATCTCAGGAAACCATTTGGTCCCACACCAACTGGGATGGTTAATCACTACCCATGCCATAACTCTGCAGGAAAAAGAACAAAACACTGTCATGTTCACAGGAGTGCCACAACGCTGGGTAGTGAAGAACAGCTGCCTTACCCACAGGAAGTCATTGTGTGAGTTGCTTTAAATTCATTTTCATTATCCAACATGGGTTTTCTTTGGTGCTGTTGTACCAAATGGGAAAATCTCAAAGTCAGCAATCAGCTGTAAAAAGCCATTGTCCTTGCACAGAACTGTTATTCATGGAGAAGCAGTTCTGTGATTCTGTCAAATTACATCTCCTTTCTGATCACCTTCATCTTCAAGCTGAAGAAATGAGCACAAGCTTTCTTTTGGACTCCCTGAAGTGCTTGCCTCTCTTGACAAACCAAAGAGAGACTGAGCACTTAGCAGCCTGAGAACTTCTCCTCCAGGAATCACTGGTCCCCCAACTGCCCAATCAGGCTGAAAGTATTGGGCTCCATTTCATTTCAGCCTTTGAACTGCTACATTCTCTGTGCTGGCACAGTAGGACACAAGTTCCATCATCATGGTATATGTTCTGCTTTCAAAAACCCAGTCTGTGAGAATTAGAACCAGCAGAGATTAGAAAGGTGTTTTCTTAATGGCCACAGAGCGTGCTGATCTTGGTTCACCTGGGGGGACATCCCTCTTAAGAGTTATATGACACTTTCTGAGCCTTCTCCTGAATAGACTACTCAGTAGAGACACAGCATTAAGTATTTGAATGAAATTTTCTTTAGCTACAACATCCCTTGGGTTTTCTAGTTAAAAACTTGGGCCTTTTACCATCTAAAGGACCAGCCAACGTCTTGTGAGTTATGGTCCTTCATCTCCCTTGCTTCCCCATTATTTTTCACTTGGTTTCTCTCAATTACTCTTCTCTGTGCTCTCCTGAAGATCCTTAATTATCTTGCCTCCAGTGTATTCAAACCTTTGGACTAACAAGTGCTCAGAGCTGTTTGCTACCTCCTGGGAGACCAACTGAAAGTCATCCAGACATTCGGCTCTAGCTATATTTGCAATACAGAAAAGCTGAGCCCAAGCTTAAGTTCAAGGGTCTCTAGAGTCCTGAGTACATAACCTTGAATTTATTGTACTTACACACACACACACACACACACACACACACACATTTCACAACCTAAAAGTCCAAGTATCATTATAGGAATCGTAAAAACAATTTCTTTGTCCTTGTCCTCATCTGATCATGTAAAATGTCAGCCACTGACAAAGACCTTATCTTCCATCATCATTTGTAGGGATCTGTTTTTATAAATATGCAAATCCAGAAAAGCAACACATAGCTTTTCTGTTCATGATACTAGACCACTGTTCCTGCTGCCTCTTTGACATTATGGCTTCTGAAAAGATACGCTCACCCCCATTCCATAACAGATCATACTGATATATGGTTGGTGCTTCACAGGATGAGATAACCGGCTCAGCCCCACTGAGCCCCTCTGAATACACCAAGTAGAAAACATTGTAGTGAAACAGCAAGTCAATGTCCTTCTCTCCCAATATAGCCGATCTGAATCCATGAAAACAAACTGGCCAGCGATCAGAGGGACCGGCAGCCCATTCAATTCAGAAACTTTCTTCACTGCCCTAAATAATATGTGAATGGGTCAAGATCTCCAAGTACAGATATCTCTTAAAATGAGTTCTAACCCTAGGTTTTGCCTCAAACATATAGACCTCTAAAAACCATCTTCATATTCCAGGCATAGACAAATACAAACATACAATCTGTGCATAGGTTCCACTACATTTCTACACAAAGTATCACTTTAAATCACAATGTCACAATAATTTATTTTAGACACCAAGCATATAGTTATATACAATGGAGTTTTTTAAAATGAATGAGCTACAACACATCTTAAAGGATTCTATTTTCATGAATATTTCCCATCATCTGAGATCCACCAAACCTCCAAATGTACTAGAGGACATAGCCCAGGAGCTGAGGGGCTCTATGCCACACTTTGCTGGCATGGATGCTTTTGTGAATTTTCCCAGAGTCTGAATCCTAAGACCTATGGAACCCATAAAACAGAAATCAATCCTAAAGGTATGCATAATTACTACAATAAGGGAAGGACTGAAACAAATGGATCTTGACACCACACTAATGGCTTTTTCATAGGAGAGAATAAATTCTGGAGAAAATAATGAAAATTAATGATGGTGTCCTAGGCAAATTCCTTATCTTGCACATAGATGGGTGAATCTAATAGTCAGCCTTCATCCAAAGAGGGCCACGTGTACTATTGAGAATGCTGGGAGATGATGTATACTTCGAAGAGGAAGAGAAGTTTCAGAAGACTCCATCAGCTCCGGGCATTTCTGCACAGAGGACATTCCCCACAGCCCCCACAGATCACTTATCTTATATTTCAGTATCTACAATCTAGGTCCTTTAAAGGTATGTATTGCTTTAATGGCATTAAGAATGCACTCCCATGAGGATCCTGAACTTTTATCTGTTGTGGAAAAGCATTAATCATCTCAACACCACATTAAGCTGTACCCCCAAAACAAATGCTACATCCCTCAGCTACCTCCAGTTCTGTAGCTTTAGCCCAAGCAATGCTGGACCAGGAGAGGTGGAGGCGTACCCCCTCTAAAGGAACAACCATCTGGGGTGTGTGGGTATAAGGAGGATGTAGACTGCTCATCCCTTCTTGGTCTGATATATTCCTGAAGGGCCAGGTCATCAACGTGAATATTTTCCAGTAAGGGACTGAAGACATCTAGTGTTATAAAATGAAAACACCCCTTCTTTCCAAAACCCATTTACTGCCACATTTTATTTATCAATGTGGCACTCACCACTGTGTGATGTACATAAATCATCTCCAGAGTTCTTTTTCTACTATAAAACATCCTGATATCTCCTGTGAGTACTAAGTCTGAAACTTGGTAGATTCATGAAGAAAATGTTGAACAAATGAATGAGAAAGGGTAATGAATGAATGGCAACAAGC
Organism: Rhynchomys soricoides; assembly: GCA_019843965.1. Lineage (NCBI taxonomy): Eukaryota > Metazoa > Chordata > Mammalia > Rodentia > Muridae > Rhynchomys > Rhynchomys soricoides. The sequence continues at coordinate 1,204,317 of JADRCH010000075.1, forward strand.
ATGGGATATGAAGGCTGAAAGAGAGCTGCGAAGACCTGATGCCCAACCTCATCTCCTTCACTAGCTGCATCTGGATGCTCAGGGAATGGCACAAGAAATAGTACACACAGGCAGATGGAAAGTTTGCACCTAAAAAACCTGGATCTTCCTTACCAGGAGAGAAGAGGAAAATGGAACTTAGGAGGTCACAGGACACAGCCAGCCTCTGGTACTGGTCTTCCTAGTAAGCAAATCCTAAGTGTACACACACACACACACACACACACACACACACACATACAATAACATAAAACTAGATTTTGCCATATTATAGACAAGATGATTTTCTTGAGTGGCAATTATTTCACAGTGTATTATGTATACCAAGATAGCACATTATATTTTTTAAACACAAAATTTTGGTCAGTCAACAAAGCTGAAAGTGGAAATATAAAGATTTCTTGAAACGGCTGAATTTACCGAAAATATAAAACTTATGGATGTTTCATTACAGAAAAAGAGATCTGAAGATGATGATTTATGTATATCACACAGTGGTGGGTGCCACATTGATAAATAAAATGTGGCAGGGGATGGGGTTTGGAGAGAAGGGGTGTTTTCATTTTGTAGCACTAGATGTCTTCAGTCCCTTTTGTTTTCAAAAAGGAAAACAAAAACAGAGTCCCTTCCATCAAAGAATACCTAGAAGGCATAATGAGCAGGGTACAAGCTATACCAAATAGCAGGCTTGGCACTATTGCTTACCAATCTTATGACTTTGATCAAGGTTTCTCAAACTCTCTGCACTACTATTTTCTCATCACAAAGTGATAATGACAGTAGCATCTGCTGCATAAATGTCTGGAGACTAAGAAAGACAACATGTGAAACACACTAGGGACTTAGACTGTCTCTGGCACAAGAAAAGGGCTTAAGATATTGAAATACCATTATTAAGGTGTAATACATGTGTCTTGATGGAAACAGAACTGAGTAAATAATGGGAAGAAGACATAGGCTAGTCCAAAATAAAATGAAATTAGGAAAAATTAAAGCATAAAATTTCTTGGACCCTTCTAAAGATCATAAACTGGAGGTTTGTCTTTAAGTTTAGAAACAATAAGAGGAAAAAGCTAAAATAGTGTGCACAGCCCAATTGACAAAGAATCTTTAAGCCCTGATAAGAAATTTGGACTTCACTTCAGGGCCATCTTAAGAAAGACAATAACACTATCCAATGTTCATTACATATATACAGTATTTTCTGATACAAGTTATGGTCTCCCAGGAAACAGCATGAAGTTGCATATTAGCTTGTTATTTGTTAGTGAGTGCCTACAGGATCAACTACTGATTGAACAAAGGAGGGAGTCAGGCTGCTGTGCCTTCTGTATAATACCTCACACAGTATAATCAGGAACCACTGCAGAGATGCCCCACATTGGTGTTCAAGGCTAGGACATTATACACTGCATCAACCATCCTTAGATAAGAATCATCCTGAGTAAAAGGATTGACTTTAGAGGAAGCATTTCAAATATTGGGGGCAATAAGTCTTCAGTAGAAGGCATGTGCTTCTCCAGTACATCTTTCCAATTAAACAAAAAAGCCAGGAAACTAAACTGAAAGAGTCCTAGACCTGCTAGGAGTGTACATCCAGCTAAGTAATATGTGTATCAGCAAACACACACACACACACACACACACACACATATACACACACACATACACACACACAGAGACACAGTGTCTAAAAATAAAGAATTCCTAGGAGAAAGCTTCATTCTTTTATTTTGACTAACTATATCCAACAGTTCCCCCGTTCCTCCCTAGGCTTTCCAAGCCTTTCCTGTAGAGACTATTTTATTTATGATACCTAACCACACCTGTAAAGAAAAGCAGCCCAGCCAGGGGAAAATGAGAAGCTCAGCTAGGGATCTTCAAGGCTCCTCAATATATTTTTTTACTCATTTTCTGAGGCAGAAATATCCACTTACAAAATTCTTACAGCTCAATTTGTCTTATGTTAGTTTTTCAGTATTCCTATTTTTTAAGTACACACGTACACATGATAAATCATCTTTTTCCCTGATTAATGTGTTCAATTAGTGTAGATATTAACTTGAGCTGCCTGACCCATGGCAGTGAGTAAGCAGGTACTTTCAGCTGAAGTTACCTAAATGCCCCAGTATTAAATTAGCCTTTAACAGACATCAAATGGCTGGCATGGAGGATGACTTCTTAATGTTTCTATGCCTGTGATATAGAAGCCTCAATGAGGCTGATTCACTGAAGTTTGTAAACTTAGTACAATGAGCTGAATGACAAGTGACAGCTCAGAGGAGTAGGACACAGCACCGGTGTCAGAACTGAGATTTCAAAGACAAGAATGAATAAGACTGAAGACCTTAGGGACCTGGTGGGACATTTAAGAGTTGGAAAACTTTGAAGACAAGATATCCCATTCCTTCATTTCTCAAAATGATGGGAAGCTAAGCAGAGAAAGACAGAGTTAATGGCCCATATGTGCATGCTCTTAGTGGCGGGGATTCAGTACTAGTTTCTTAGCACCCTAGCTGGGATTCTCCTCTGTTCTACCTAAGGAGAGTAGTAAAAGAATATCAGGACATTTGCCACAGTTGGAAGCATTTCAAGATACATCTCAGCAGGAAGTTCTCAGAAATGTACTAAAGTCATTTTTATTTTTATTTTATGACTCACCAGTGAAACATTGACCCCACTATGATCACCCTCTTCTATTCTATGGATTATTTAAGGCTATGATATGAAGGCTCATAAAGGGAAGGCTACTTATGTCAGAGAAGGAGAAATAAATGATCCTGTTCTATCCAGGAGCCCAACAGGATGTATATCCCTGCCCACACAGGCCTTTGAAAACCACACCCTTATCACTTAGAAACTCACATTAATTTCATTATTCATCACTTCACTCTCTTATTTATTTTCACTTTCACAGTGGTTGTTTCATACTGACTATTCTAGTCTCCAAATTAGAAGATCCAGAAGGACAGAGAATTGTGCCTTAGTTGGTCTCCTGTACTCCACACATAATAAATTCAAAGGGGAATACTTGTTGAATGCATGGATAATAACTGACTGGACAACTGAACTTCATAATGATTATTAGCTACTTCATGTACCTTATTTCTCTGTCAAACCATGAAGTACATTTGCCTGGCCATTTCCATCTCCTCTCCTCACTATTCCTGGTACTCAAATCTCATAGAAAATCTCAAGAATCACAAATTTGTATTTCTGTCCATTCTTATACAACTAGTCAGAGAAATAGCTAGACTAAATCATTAAGTTTTAGGAATTCTATCTCTCTCCGTGGAACCACACTACTTTGTATGTTCTTTGAGTAACCTCCTTTGGACACTCATGTATATTTAGGTATTTCTTTCGATAAACAGGTACCCATAATAATTTCCACAATGTAAAATGGAGAACACTCTCAAGTACATTTGTTTTGTGAGCCATGAAGTCTTATATAAGCTTTACTAGGAAAAAATTTAAAGCCATCAAAAAGTTTGAGAAATATTACCTACTTTGTGCCCAATGTGGACATTTACAATGTGCTTTGGAACCTTGGGCACCATGTCATGAAACTAATTTCATTTTGTTAAATTCCATTTCTCCAAATTTATTTTATCAAGGGACACTTTTCATGAACCAAATATCCATTCATTTCACATATAACTAATGTTCCAAGACATAGTTGAGGTAAGGCTAAGACAGAAGCTTTGAAAATGATTTGGCAGATCTAGTTAGGAGACTCACATAAATTCTGAAGCTACCTGCTGAAGGAAATTTTACCCTGTGATAAAAGCTATCTCAGCTTTCAAGGTAAGCTAAGCTCCAACCTGAGTACCTAAGACAAAGGGCTAAACAAAGAAAGACAGCAATTTTACAGACAGAAAAGGAATATGCAACAAATCCAATACTGTCTGTTGATTTTTTAGCCACATTCCAGTTGAGATGTAGGTGATGCCTGTCTGGATGCTGGGATTTGTTCTTTTTCCTCCTATTAACCCTTTGGTGATCAGAACATATCCCCAAAACCCCAAACCACGTAGGCTACCATCTTGAAATTTGGACCATGTGCATAATCTTACATTTTATATTAAGTATTGTTTTTAAAATTGGAATTTTCTATTTCCAACCTTCTGGCTTCCTTTGCTAGAATTGCAATACAAATGAGTCTCCTGGATTTGGAACATTTCTCAGCATCTCAGTCTCTGCTCTTTCTCTTTCCACTTCTATATGTAACCTTGGATGGGCTAATTAACTTTTATGTGCCACATTTTCTCATCTGAAACTTGGGTTATGCAAAGACTAATTATGTATCACATGTGAAATGTTCATACTGATGTCTGATGCATGATTAGCTATCACTAAAACAGCTGTTAATTTTCCAGCCATCAATCCTCATCATTGTTGTGCCTAACTCTCCCTATATGACTAGGGAGAGTATTTCTTACTTCAATATTCTCTTAGCCATTTAAATAGAAGCAGGAGTATCATCCTCATTTTAAAGAATGTGTGTGTGTGTGTGTGTGTGTGTGTATAAGAAAGGGGAACAAATGAATGATTGCTTGAAATTTCTATGGAAGTATAATGGTCCTAATTAAGGAATTAATTTGCTTACTGTTCTTTTAAATTGCCAGGTTTAGTCCACAAATAAAGATTCATTCTCATTATTAACATAGGCATTTAAAAGGAAAATCACTATGTATCAAAATTGTTGAGAGCATAAATTTTCTTTAATCAGTCATAATCTGTCAAAGCATCTCTTCAAAGCAGAACAATAGTATCCAAAAATCTACTACACACCATTTAATAACAATTATACCCACCCAGAATATTGCTGAGAGTCCTAATCTTCAACAAGCACACTGATAAGAATATTTTGTGTCTGCCTGTATTGAGTATTACCAATAATTAGCCAACACCAAGATAGGCACACAAGAGAACTATAAATTAGGCCAACATAATATGACTCCTATGAAGCACAACGTGTATTCAGAGGGAGAAAGACAATTAGAACAAGATATTTCAATTGGTGACATGGGACTACCCATATCATGTTTAATTATATCTGTTTCTATTTGTTTAATAAGAAGAAGTGTCTATCTCTCAGAAACAAAAAGGTCTAATTATATTAATCTATTCTTAGGACTTGCAATTCACATTCTCTATTCAATTCTCTCACTAAGGGACAGGATGTTCACTGGCATCCATGAGACTGGTGCCCATATTCTATCTTCTACATTGATGAAGACCTGATAAGTATGCTGATCCCTCAAAATACATCTCCCAAGGACAGATTCAAATAAACCCTGGCATGTTCCATGTAGTGCAGTATGACAGTGATGAAAGCTGGGTAGGATGTATTTGCTCAAGAAGAAAGATTCCTAACTTACTGATTTCAACTCCTAAAAGAATACTAGAATGAGGATATGATGACATTATTTTCCAAACCAAAAATCAGGACACAGAGTCTAACAAAGGATTTTTTTTCCACTTCTGGGAATTAAGCTGTCTGAAAGATATAGCTTAAATGCCAAAATATTGGCATTTCTGGGACATTGAGAGTATATGGAAACAACAGAAAAAAATAGTTGAAATCAGGACTGCCCTGGAAAACTCAAGAAATAAATATCCCCCCTATGGGAATGTGCATGAAAGACCAAGCCTTAAGACATATAAAGGCTAAAAACAGGGGTTAATGTTTATCACAATTTCTGAATTCCAAGAGTGGACCATTAGAACTTGATCATCATAAAGTGCAGAAAGAAGAGCCAAAAGATGAATTTCACAATATAATTAACTCTTCTAGCTTTATTCCACTCACCATACTGAGAGTGCTGTATACTTCATAATGAAAGAAACAATGTTCTGTAGTAATCAACCATTTAAATGGAAGGAAGTGAACATCTCCTTTGTGTGTTGGGTGTTTCAGTCATATGTATCAAGAGGCCACTGAGGTTAGCTAAACATGAAACATTGAATGTGTGCAGATTGTGAAGGCTTTTACTTCTGCTTTCGTTTCATTACAAACAGAAACTGATTTAAATTAGCAAAATGGCCCAAGTCTTAAATACAAATCCTCAGGAGAATATCTGATCATCCTTCTTATTTTTGCATACCAGTTCACACCATGGCTTTGTGGTATAATAGTGGCTCTTGTAAATTACACCATGCTCAATAGTCTGCGCTACATATGTTTGCTAAGAAAGGTGTCTTAGGATTTCTATTGCTGGGAAAAGACACCATGATCAAGGCAACTCTTAGAAAACAAAACATTTAGCTGGCACTGGCTTACAGTTTCAGAAGATTAGTCCATTATCATCATGGAAGGAAGCGTGGCATCATGTAAGCAGACTTGGTGCTGGTGAAGAAGCTGAGAGTTCTACATCTTGATCTGAAGGCAGCCAGGAGGAGACTATCTGTATTTCGAACTGGGAGTGACTTGAGCATTTAAGACCTTAAACCCCTTCTTTTCCCTCTAAGAAGACTTAGACACACCTGCTCTAAGAAGTCCACACCTCCTCCAATAAGGACACACTTTGTAATAGTGCCACTTCCTATGGCAATGAATTCAAACATATGAATCTATAGAAGCCATACCTATACAATGTAATACAAGCAACTTAGCTCTATAAAATTGCCCAGAATCATTCCTAAGAAACAGTTACAAGTGCTTAAATGTCAAAGTCAATATCTAAGCTCTTCTTGTACTCTAAATCCACTCAGATATCCCAGGGTGGTACCAGCCATTATTTTGAAAGGTGTTTGGTTGTATGCCCCTACATCCTCAGAGTGGATGATGAACTATGAGTTTTGTAGTTGGAATAGGTAGTCTGTTGTACCTTCTCTTTTATTCCCTTTTAAATTCTGTTTGTTTGTTTTTGTGGGTTTTTTGTTTTTGATTTTTTTTTCTTTTTTTTTTTTTTTTTTTTTTTTTTTGGTTTTTCAAGACAGGGTTTCTCTGTGTAGTCCTGGCTGTCCTGGAACTCAACTCTGTAGACCAGGCTAGCCTCGAACTCAGAAATCCACCTGCCTCTGCCTATATGATACCCAAATAGTGCAGGGAAAGAGCTACCCTCCCAGGAGTGTGGACAAGCCTGTGATCAGGGGGTAAGGCCAGTACCTCTGCTCAGAGGAACCTGCCCAGAACCTCCAGGACACAGGAACTACAAGCAGCCTGGGACAGCAGCCTTCCAGTCTCCTTCTGTGGCCGGGGACCCCAGTCTGTGCCACAGAGCTCCATAACCAAATAGCCCAGGGAGAAGGCTAGCATCCGGGGAGTGTGGACAAACCTGTGAGTGGAGGTAAGACGGGCACCACTACTCAGCGGGACCGCCCAGAATCAGCAAGACACTGGAACAGAGGAACAGACTGGGACAGGAGCCTTCCGGTTTACTCCTGAGGTCTGTGTCGTGCGGCTCCATATCCAAATAGCGCAGGGAAAGAGCTACCCTCCCAGGAGTGTGGACAAGCCTATAATCATGGGAAAGGTCAGCATCTCTGCTCAGAGAGACCCGTCCAGAACATTCAGGAAATAGGGACTGAAGAGTGGCCTTCTGGTTTCCTTCTGAGGCCGGGGAGCTGATCCCATGAAACAGGGCTCCATACTCAGTGCCAGGAAAAAGCTGGTCTCCCAGGAGAACAGACATACCTTGGAGTACAGGAAGACCACCACTTCTGTTCAAAAGAGGGACCCTCACAGAGCCATCAGGACACAGGAACCAAAGGAAAGCAGGGGACAGGATCCTTCTGGTTTCTGTCTGCACCCCAGAGCTAACCCTGTACCACAGCACTCCAAACCCAAATTCCTCTCAGAGAGAGCTGGTCTCCAAGGAGTACTGAAGAAAAAGATTACAGGAGGGACAAGCCACAGTCAGAGAGAGCAAGACCAATTAACACCAAAGATAACCAGATGGCGAAAGGCAAGGGCAAGAACATAAGGAACAGAAACCAAGGCAACTTGGAATCATCAGAACCCAGTTCTCCCACCAAAGCAAGCCCTGGATACCCCAACACACCAGAAAAGGAAGACTCAGACTTAAAATCACTTCTCATGGTGATGATAGAAGACTTTAAGAAGGAAATAAATAACTCCCTTAGAGAAATACAAGAGAACACAAGTAAACAGCTAGAAGCTTTGTCAAACAGACAAAGGAAATTAACAAAACCATCCAGGATCTAAAAATGGAAATAGAAACAATAAAGAAATCTGAAAGGGAGACAACCCTGGAGATAGAAACCCTAGGAAAGACATCAGGAGTCATAGATGCAAGCATCACCAACAGAATACAAGAGATAAAAGAGAGAATATCAGGTGCAGAAGATGCCATAGAAAACACAGACACAACAGTCAAAGAAAATGCAAAATGCAAAAAGCTCCTAACCCAAAACATCCAAGAAATCCAGGAAAAATTGAGAAGACCAAAAGTAAGGATGATAGGTTTAGAGGAGAATAAAGATTCTCAATTTAAAGAGCCAGTCAACAAAATCATAGAAGAAAATTTCCTTAACCTAAAGAAAGAGAGGAACATTCAAGAAGCTTACAGAACTCCAAATAGATTGGACCAGAAAAGAAATTCCTCCTGTCACATAATAGTCAAAACACCAAATGCAAGGAAAGAATACTAAAAGGAGTAAGGGAAAAAGATCAAGTAACATATAAAGGCAGACCTATCAGAATTACACCAGACTTCTCACCAGAGACTATGAAAGCTAGAAGATTGTGGGCAGATCCCATACAAACCCTAAGAGAACACAAGTGCCAGCCCACACTGCTATACCCAACAAAACTCTCAATACTATAGATGGTGAAACCAAGATATTCCATGACAAAAGCAAATTTACACAATATCTTTCCACAAACCCAAACTTACAAAGGATAATAGATGGAAAACACCAACACAAAGAGGGAAACTATACCCTAGAAAAAAGCAAGAAAGTAATCTTTCAACAAACCCAAAAGAAGATAGCCACACAAACATGAAAATAACATCGAAAATAACAGAAAACAACAACCACTATTCCTTAATATCTCTTAATATCAATGGACTGAATTTCCCAATAAAAAGACATAGACTGACAGACTGGATCCATAAACAGGACCCAGCATTTTGCTGCAGACAGACAACACACCTCAGGATTAAAGACAAACACTACCTCAAAGTAAAGGCCTGGAAAACAATTTTCCAGGCAATTGGTCCCAAGAAACAGGCTGGAGTAGCCATTCAAATATCGGATAACATCAACTTTCAACCAGAAGTCATCAAAAAAGATAAGGAAGGACACTTCATATCCATCAAAGGAAAAATATACCAAGAAGAACTCTCAATTCTGAACATCTATGCCCTGAATGCAAGGGTGACCACATTCATAAAAGAAACTTTACTAAATCTCAAAGCACACATTGCACCTCACACAATAATAGTGGGAGATTTCAACACCCCACTGTCATCAATGGACAGATCTTGGAAACACAAACTAAACAGAGACACAGTGAAACTAGCAGAAGTTATGGACCAAATGGATTTAACAGATATCTATAGACTATTTGATCTTAAATCAAAAGATTATACGTTCTTCTCAGCACCTCATGGTACCTTCTCCAAAATTGACCATATAATTGGTCACAAAACAAACCTCAACAGATATAAGAAGATTGAAATAAGCCCATGCCTCCTATCAAATCACTATGGATTAAGGCAGGACTTCAATGGCAACAACAACAGAAAGCCCACATACACTTGGAAGCTGAACAACGATCTCCTCAATGATAACTTGTCAAGGAAGAAATAAAGAAAGAAATCAAAGACTTCCTAGAATTGAATGAAAAGTGAAAGTACATAATAACCAAACTTATGGGACACAAGGAAAGCAGTGTTAAGAGGAAAACTCATAGCTCTGAGTGTCTCCAAAAAGAAACTGAAGAGAGCATATACTAGCAGTGTAACAGAACACCTGAAAGCTCTAGAACAAAAAGAAGCTAATACACCAAAGAGGAGTAGAAGGCAAGAAATGATCAAACTCAAGGATGAAATCAACCAAGTAGAAACAAAAAGAACTATACAAAGAATCAAGAAAACCAGGAGCTGGTTCTTTGAGAAAATCAACAAGATAGATAAACCCTTAGCCAGACTAACTAGAGGGCACAGAGACAGTATGCAAATTAACAAAATCAGAAATGAAAAGGGAGATATAACAACAGATACTGAGGAAATTCAAAAAGAATCATCAGATCCTACTACAAAAACCTATACTCAACAAAATTGGAAAATCTGGATAAAATGGACAATTTTCTAGACAGATACCGAATACCAAAGTTAAGTCAGGATCAGATAAACCATCTAAACACTCCCAGAACCCCTAAAGAAATAGAAACAGTCATTAAAAGTCCTCCAACCAAAAAAAGCCCAGGACCAGATGGGTTCAGTGCAGAATTCTATCAGACCTTCAAAGAAGACCTAATACCAATACTCTTCAATCTATTCCACAAATAAAAATAGAAGGAACACTACCTAATTCATTCTAGGTATAGAGGCCACAGTTACACTGATACTAAAACGTCTCAAAACCCAACAAAGTGAGAAAAGTACAGACCAATTTCCCCTACGAATATAGATGCAAATTTACTCAATAAAATTCTTGCAAACTAAATCTAAGAATACATCAAAATGATCATTCACCATGATCAAGTAGACTTCATCCCAGGAATGCTGGGATGGTCAATACCTATAGATCAATAAATGTAATCCACTACATAAACAAACTCAAAGAAAAAACCACACGATCATTTCATTAGATGATGAAAAAGCATTTGACAAAATTCAACATCCCTTCATGATAAAAGTATTGGAAAGATCAGGAATTAAAGGCCCATACCTAAACACAGTAAAAGCAATATACAGCAAACCAGTAGCCAACATCAAACTAAATGGGAAGAAACTTGAAGCATTCCACTAAAATCAGGGACTAGGTAAGGCTGCCCTTTCTCTCCCTATCTATTCAATATAGTACTTGAAGTTCTAGCTAGAGCAATGAGAAAATAAAAGGAGAGCAAAAGGATACAAATTGGAAAGGAAGAAATCAAAATATCACTATTTGCAGATGATCTGAGCATATACTTAAGTGACCCAAAAAACTCCACCAGAAATCTGCTACAGCTGGTAAACAACTTCAGCAAAGTGGGCAGTTAAAAAATTACCCCAAACAAATCAATAGCCTTTCAGTACTCAAAGGATAAACAGGCTGAGAAAGAAATTAGAGAAATGACAACCTTCATAAGAATCACAAACAATATAAATTATCTTGATAACCAAATAAGTGAATGAACTGTATGACAAGAACTTTAAGTTTCTTAAGAAAGAAATCAAAGAGGACCTCAGAAGATGGAAAGATCTCCCATGCTCATGGATTGGCGGGATTAATATAGTTAAAAGGGTCATCCTGTTAAAAGCAATCTACAGATTCAATGCAATCCCCATCAAAATTCCAACTCAATTCTTCATAGACTTAGAAAGAGCAATTCTCAAATTCATATGGAATAACAAAAAAAAAAAACCAGGATAGCAAAAACTATTCTCAACAATAAAAGAACTTCTGTTGGAATCAGCATCCCTCGCCTCAAGCTGTACTACAGAGCAGTAGTGATAAAAACTGCATGGTATTGGTACAGTGACAGGTACATAGATCAATGGAATAGAATTGAAGACTCAGAAGTGAACCCACACAGCTACGGTCACTTGATCTTTTACAAAGGAGCTAAAACCATCCAGTGGATACAAGACAGCATTTTCAACAAATGGTGCTGGTTCAACTGGCGGTCTACATGTAGAAGAATGCAAATTGATCCATTCCTATCTCCCTGTACAAAGCTCAAGTCCATGTGGATCAAGGACCTCCACATAAAACCAGATACATCGAATCTAATAGAAGAGAAAGTGGGGGGAAAGTCTAGAACACATGGGCACTGGGGAAAAGTTCCTGAACAGAACACCAATGGCTTATGATCTAAGATCAAGAATCCACAAATGGGACCTCATAAAATTGCAAAGCTTCTGTAAGGCAAAGGACACTGTCAATAGGACAAAATGGCAACCAACATATTGGGAAAAGATCTTTACCAATCCTACATTAGTTAGACGGCTACTATCCAATAAACACAAAGAAATGAAGAAGTTAGATTCCAGAGAACCAAATAGCCCTATCAAAAAATGGGGAAAAGAGCTAAACAGAGAATTCTCAACTGAGGAAATTCAAATGGCTGAGAAGCACCTAAAGAAATGTTCAACATCCTTAGTCATTAGGGAAATGCAAATCAAAACAACCCTGATATTTCACCTCACACCAGTCAGAATGGCTAAGATCAAAAACTCAGGTGACAGTAGATGGTGGTGAGGATGTGGAGAAAGATGAACATTCCCCCATTGCTGGTGGGCTTGCAAGCTGATACAACCACTCTAGAAATCAGTTGGTGGACCCTCAGAAAATTGGACATAATACTTCCTGAGGACCCAGCTATACATCTCCAGAAGATGCTCCAACATGTAATAAGGACACATACTCCTCTATGTTCATAACAGCCATATTTATAATAGCCAGAAACTGGAAACAACCCAGATGTCCCTCCACAGAGGAATGGATATAAAAAATGTGGTATACTTACACAATGGAATACTACTCAGCTATTAAAAATAATGACTTCATGAAATTCTCAGATAAATGGATAGATCTTGAAAATATCATCCTGAGTGAGGTAACTCAGTCACAAAAAAAAAAAAAAAAAGAACATGGTATGTACTCACTGATAAGCGGATATTAGACCAAAAGTTTGGAACACCCATGATTCAATTCACAACAACTATTGGATTGACCATGTGGTCCCAGATGGAGGAGTTGAAGAAAGGACTGAAGGAACTGAGGGAGTTTGCAGCCCCATGGGGAGGGAGCAACAGTGTCAACTCTTCAGGCCCCCCAGTGCTCCCAGAGACTGGACCACCAACCAAATAATGCATATGGAGGAGCCCATGGTGCTGGTCACATATGTGGCAAAGGAAGGTCTTTTTGACCACCAGTGAGAGGAGAGTCCCTTGGGTCTGAGAGTGTTAAATGCCCCAGTATAGGGGAATGCCAGGGAGGGAAGACAGGAGTGGATGGATAGGTGGGGGAATACCCTCATAGAGGCAGGAGGAGGGGGAATGGAATAGGGAGTTTCCAAAGGGGAGACCTGGAAAGGGGAAAACATTTGAAATGTAAATAAAATGTTAAAAAGTTCTTAAAATATGCAACCTACATCATAAACTATTCATACCATTGCAAGCTATTCATATAATCCCACTCCTCAGAGTATGCCAGATCAAAATCCCTACATGTATCCATATGGATTCTTTTCACTCACTGCAAAGTTACACCCCTATCTTTAAATTATGCCCAGTCTTTCTAGCCTAATATAAGATAGATCACCAAGAGTTAGTGCTTACAGCAATAGTCCCCACCAATGATGTGCAAAAACTACTGGATAAATATTTTCTTTTCTTTTCTTTTCTTTTTTTACTGTTTTTTTTTCCCTACTTTATTTACATTTCAAATGTTTCCCCCTTTCCAGATCTCCCCTTTGGAACCTCCCAATTTCCTCCCCTCTCCCCCTGCCACTATGGGGGTATTCTCCCACCCACCCACCCATCTACTCTCATCCTCCTTCCTTGGAATTCTCCTCTACTGGGGGATCTAACACTCTCTGGCCCAAGGGCCTCTCCTCTCCCTGATGGCTAACAAGACCCTCCTCTGTCACATATGTGGCTAGCACCATGGGTCCCTCCATGTATATTCTTTGGTTGGTGGAACAGTCTCCAGGAGTATTGGGGGGGTCAGGCCAGTTGACACTGTTGCTGCCTCCCTGGGGATGCAAACTCCCTCAGCTCCTTCAGTCCCTTCTCCAAGTCCTCCATCTGGGACCTCATATTCCGCCCTACTGTTGCTGTGAAGTGACTGTTGGGTATTTCAAATTTTTAGGCTAATAACCACTTAACAGTGAGTACATACCATGTTCATTCTTTTGTGACTATGTTACCTCGCTCAGGATGATATTTTCAAGATCCATCCATTTGTCTGTGAATTTCATGAAGTCATTGTTTTTAATAGCTGACCACTATTCCATTGTGTAAATGTACCACATTTCCTGTATCCATTCCTCTGTGGAGGGACATCTGGGTTGTTTCCAGCTTCTGGCTGTTATAAATATGGCTGCTATGAACATAGTGGAACATGTGACTTTATTACATGTTAGAGCATCTTCTGGGTATATGCCCAGGAGTGGAATAGCTGGGTCCTCAGGTAGTATTATGTTCATTTTTCTGAGGGTCCGCCAAACTGATTTCCAGAGAGGTTGTGTCAACTTGCATTCCCACCAGCAATGGAGGAGTGTTCCTCTTTCTCCACATCCTAGCCAACATCTGCTGTCACCTGAGTTTTTAATCTTAGCCATTCTGACTGGTGTGAGGTGAAATATCAGGGTTGTTTTGACTTGCATTTCCCTGATAACTAAGGATGTTGAACATTTCTTTAGGTACCTCTCAGCCATTTGAGTTTCCTCAGTTGAGAATTCTCTGTTTAGCTCTCTTCCCCATTTTTTGATAGGGTTATTTGGATCTCTGGAGTCTAGGTTCTTGAGTTCTTTGTATACATTGGCTATTAGCCCTCTATCAGCTGTAGGATTGGTAAAGACTTTTTCCCAATCTGTAGGTTGCCGTTTTGTCCCATTTACAGTGTCCTTTGCCTTACAAAAGCTTTGTAATTTTATGAGGTCCCATTTGTCAATTCTTGATCTTAGAGCACAAGCCATTGGTGTTCTGTTCAAGAACTTTTCCCCTGGGCCCATGTGTTTGAGATTCTTCCCCATTTTCTCTTCAATTAGATTGGATGTATCTGGTTTTATGTGGAGGTCCTTGATCCACATGGACTTGAGCTTTGTACATGGAGATAGGAATGGATCAATTCTAAATCTTCTACATGTAGACCGCCAGTTGAACCAGCACCATTTGTTGAAGATGCAGTATTTTTTCCACTGTATGGTTTTAGCTCCTTTCTCAAAGATCAAGTGACCATAAGTGTGTGGGTTCATTCCTGGGACTTCGATTCTATTCCATTGATCTACTTGCCTGTCACTGTACCAATACCATGCAGTATTTATCACTACTGCTCTTTAGTACAGCTTGAAGTCAGGGAGGCTAATTCCCCCCAGAAGTCCTTTTATTGTTGTGAATAGTTTTTGCTCTCCTGGGTTTTTTGTTATTCCATATGAATATGAGAATTGCTCTTTCTAAGTCTATGAAGAATTGAGTTGGGATTTTGATGGGGATTGCATTGAATCTGTATATTGATTTCGGCAGGATGGCCATTTTAACTATATTAATCCTGCTGATCCATGAGCATGGGAAATCTTTCCATCTTCTGAGGTCTTCTTCAATTTCTTTCTTCAGAGACTTGAAGTTCTTGTCATACAGATCTTTCACTTGTTTGGTTAGAGTCACACCCAGATATTTTATATTGTTTGTGACGATTGTGAAGGGTGTTATTTCCCTAATTTCTTTCTCAGCCTGTTCATCTTTTGAGTATAGGAAGGCTATTGATTTGCTTGAGTTAATTTTGTATCTGGCCACTTTGATGAAGTTGTTTAGCAGCTGTAGGAGTTCTCTGGTAGAGTTTTTGGGGTCACTTAAATATACGATCATATTGTTGTACTTTCATTTTCATTGAATTCTAGGAATTCTTTAATTTCCTTCTTTATTTCTTCCTTGACCAAGTTGTCATTAAACAGAGCATTGTTCAGCTTCCATGTGTATGTGGGCTTTCTGTTGTTGTTGTTGCCATTGAAGATCAACCTTAATCTGTTGTGATCTGATAGGAGGCATGGGATTATTTCCAATTTGTATCCCTTTGACCTCCTTTTGTTGTCTGATTGCTCTAGCTAGAACTTCAAGTACTATATTCAGTAGGTAGGGAGAGAGAGGGCAGCCTTGTCTAGTCCCTGATTTTAGTGGGATTGCTTCTAGTTTCTCTCCATTTAGTTTGATGCTGGCCATTGGTTTGCTGTATATTGTTTTTACTATGTTTAAGTATGCTCCTTGAATTCCTGATCTTTCCAAGACTTTTATCATGAAGGGATGTTAAACTTTATCAAATGCTTTTTCAGCATCTAATGAAATGACCATGTGGTTTTTTTTCCTTGAGTTTGTTTATGTAGTGGATTACATTGATGGATTTCCGGGTATTAAACCATCCCTGCATCCCTGGGATGAGACCTATTTGATCATGGTGAATGATCGTTGTGATGTGTTCTTGGATTCGGTTTGCAAGAATTTTATTGAGTATTTTTCCATCAATATTCATGAAGGAAATTGGTCTGAAGTTTTCTTTTATTTTTGGATCTTTGTGGGGCTTTGGTATCAGTGTAACTATGACCACTATGACCTCATAGAATGAATTGGGTAGTGTTCCTTCTGTTTCTATTTTGTGGAATAGATTGAAGAGTATTGATATTAGGTCTTCTTTGAAGATCTGACAGAATTCTGCACTGAATCCATCTGGTCCTGCAAGGATTTTTTTTTTTTTTTTTTTTTTTTTTTTTTTTTTTGGTTGGGAGACTGTTAATGACTGCTTCTATTTCTTTGGGGGTTATGGGACTGTTTAGATGGTTTATCTGATCATGATTTAACTTTGGTATTTGGTATCTGTCTAGAAACTTGTCCATTTCCTCCAGATTTTCCAATTTTGTTGAGTATAGGCTTTTGTAGTCGGATCTGATGATTTTTTTAATTTCCTCAGAGTTTGTTGTTATAGCTCCCTTTTCATTTCTAATTTTGTTAATTTGGATACTGTCTCTGTGCCCTCTGGTTAGTCTGGCTAAGGGTTTATCTATCTTGTTGATTTTCTCAAAGAACCAGCTCTTGGTTTTGTTGATTCTTTGTATAGTTCTTTTAGTTTCCACTTGGGTGATTTCAGCCTTTAATTTGGTTATTTCCTGCCTTCTACTCCTCTTGGGTGTATTAACTTCTTTTTGTTCTAGAACTTTCAGGTGTGCTGTTAAGCTGTTAGTGTATGCTCCAGTTTCTTTTTGGAGGCATTCAGAGCTATGAGTTTTCCTCTTAACACTGCTTTCACTGTGTCCCATAGGTTTGGGTAACTTGTACATTCATTTTCACGAAATTCTAGGAAGTCTTTAATTTCCTTCTTTATTTCTTCCTTGACCATGTTATCATTGAGCAGAGCATTGTTCAGCTTCCATGTGTATGTGGGCTTTCTGTTGTTGTTGTTGCCATTGAAGACCAACCTTAATCCATAGTGATCTGATAGGAGGCATGGAATTATTTCGATCTTCTTATATCTGTTGAGGTTTGTTTTGTGACCAATTATATGATCAGTTTTGGAGAAGGTACCATGAGGTGCTGAGAAGAAGGTATATTCTTTTGATGTAGGGTGAAATGTTCTGTAGACATCTGTTAAACCCATTTGGTTCATGTCATCTGTTAGTTTCACCATGTCTCTTTTTATTTTATTTGATAAATATTTTCAAGGATGCGTTCTCCATAATCCCACAGAGGTTCCATAGTGGTACTGAGTCTCAGTTGTCTACAATGGTAATATGGTCACCAATACATTCTTCATTTTTCCAGTTCCCAAGCCTTTCCCCTCATCCCTGTTTTTCTTTGTAATACACACACACACACACACACACACACACACACACACACACATACGAGTCCAAAACAAACAAAGAAAATATTTACATTCACTCTGCAATTGTCAAGAGAATATTTTTCTTGATATCTAAAATCTGCTACCATCAGTCCGCCCTTCACCTTCTGCAATGGCTCTAACCCTATAGTTTGCTTTGAATGATTCAGAACATAATCCAGACTCCCAAACTCATGTCAACCCTGTTCCATCACAAATCTCTCAGAAACTGTCTTTTCCTCAACATATTCAACTATCTAACTTTTCTTAGCTCAGTGGCATCTAGAGTAATAGTGCTAAAGTAACATGTATAGAAAGATTCAGCTGGGGCCCAAATCAGGTTGCTATTGCCTGAGATTCTTTTCTCTCATTCATCACATGACGTCATTAATGGGGTTGCTGAGAGGCTTGAATGAAATCACTTTGTTGTGTTTAAAATAAGGCACACAACATGTTTTTAGTAATTGAGCACATGTGTAACTCCTTGGATGTTCGGCAGAGAAACTGAGAACTCCCTCTTTCTATAAGTTAGTTTATATAAAGGGCCAAAATGCTTATCCAGCCACTGAAAAGAGCCACTGCAGGTCAGTAATAAGGGTCATTCAGATTAAACACTCAAGAAACCAATGCTGCTTCAACTCTCACCTTTCACAATCTCTTGTGGCTGCACCTGACACAGAAGTATACACTAGTCTTTTTCTCCCCTCCAAGGCTTGCATGAGATGTCACTCATGACAACTTACTTCTACTGGCAGAACCATGTAAGGAAAAGAGCCTAGAAGTAGCTTTCTTGAGCTAGCAATGACTCCAGAAAGCAGAGGTATTGCTACGTTAGCCTCAGAATATTGTTTATGTACAATGAGCATATCGAGTAGACACCAGTCCACACAGAGAAAAGAGGGAAAGGTCTACAGCTTTGAAAGAATGAAACATGCCTCCAAATTTCAGCTTTCCACTGATAAGCATTTTTAAGTGTATGGTGTTTTGCCTGCCTGAATGCATATGCACCACACAAATGCCTAGTGCCCACAATGGTAAAGGAAGCATCAGACCCTGTGGAACTTAAGTTATGAGCAATGTGAGCCACCATATGGGAGAGTGCTGGAAATCAAAACCAGGTACTCTTTCAAGAACAGCAAGTACTCTTACATCTCTCCAGCCCCAGAATTCTAAATGACTCAACTAGAAACACCACTATATTAAGTCTAAGCCCAAGCACCAGTCTCAAAATGCAGCATCTTGACAAAACATCAGATATATCAAATATTTTGTTTTTCTCATTGTTGAAACAAGAGTACCAAACAAATCAGAAGTAGCTGTTCATTATAATGATCCTTGACTACACTTTTCTTATTTGTCTTAACAAATATTCTAGGGGAGAAAATGACACATTATACGTGTATCTGTTTTATCATTTTAAAACAACTACTGCATTTATAGTCTTTTGATTGCCATTTCGAGTACAAGAAATTTTTGTTGTCTAGATGATCTCTCTGTGTTACTGACATTGTATCTGATAGCTATTGAGCAGTTACCACATGTCAGGGACCTAGGTATTTCATATGCATTTTATCATTTAAACTTCTTAGCTGCCATAGGAATAGGTATTGCTCTGCCCATTTTCTGATGAAGTTGCTAAGGTTCCAAGAGTTAAACTAGTCAAACCAGGAAGTTACTCTTGTAAGAGAGAAAGCTAGAATTTAAAACCAGTCTACTGCTGAGTCCAAAGCACATAATTCTAACTGCTATAGTATGCAATTCTGAGTTTAGTACAAGGAAAAGTCTGTCTACATGTTCTCATCACAAAGAGACAGATGACTGCTCTTTTTCTATTGTTTTGGTTTTGATTCTACAGCCAGGAAGGTCATGAACAAAAACGAGTGTGCAATGCCATTCATTCTAGGTTTTCTTCTGTTATTTTCAGTTTTACTTTTTATTCCTTTATTTATGCCTAAGAATACATCTACAGTCCTGATGATAATCATTATATATTATTAAACAATTGCACAGAAGTATAGACCATGCCTTTATTTCTCTTAACACTTACCTGTTTGAAATCATCACCATGTAGAACAGTCAGTGCATATAGAAAGTAATGAAAAAAAAGAAATATTTTTCCTTAATTTCCTAGACAATTTAATATTTTATTTATTAATTATTACTTTCCTGATTATGCATATTATCCATATGCATACCTAGAGTGTATTGCCTCTTAAAAGTATTCTAACAGAAAAAATATGCATACATGAGTCTGTGATAAATAATGCACATTGATCATAAGCACACATTCTGAAAACCCATTAAATATATTGATCTGACTTTAAAAGAGAGTCTGCAGCCGATGGAGCAGAGTGATTCACCACTTTTAAGAATAATGAAGACAGATGCAAACTAAATGAGTTGCTGAGCATCCCAAGGACCAATGGAAAAGTTTGAAAAGTAAAAGATGTCTAGAAAATCAGATTATATCCACTTCTATTACTGAGCTGGTGACTTGCAAATCATTAGGTAAACCATTTAGATGGAATTGGCTAATTTCTAAGACATCTTGCCTGCCATCAATAGCAAGTATATCTACAGAAACTGTAGTCAAGGAATGCTTGAAGATATAAGTAGCTATCCAGTTATCTTAGGAAAAGTCATAGCTGTTCCATCCAAACATAGTTTTTACTAAAGACTCCTATTGCTTTATGGTACAGTATCCCTATATTCTAAACTTATTCCTCCAACGTAGTCTACAGTGAGCTGCTTTTGGCTAGCTCCTCTGTAGCATGGATTGTGAACAATTGTATTTCTCAACTTC
Source organism: Rhynchomys soricoides (assembly GCA_019843965.1). Lineage (NCBI taxonomy): Eukaryota > Metazoa > Chordata > Mammalia > Rodentia > Muridae > Rhynchomys > Rhynchomys soricoides. The sequence continues at coordinate 1,224,874 of JADRCH010000075.1, forward strand.
CAAGAAATATCTCACCTTAAATTCACCTTCTTCTAGGTAACCACACCCCATCACAGCCCTTGTCAGTTGTCAGTCTTCCTTGAACCCTGGCAACCTTTTCCTGTCAATGCTTGCTTGCTTCTTACACTGTAAACTATCATCCCCTCCCCCCTTCGACATGACACTTTGACAGGTTCTAAAAGCACCTACAGCTGGGCCAGGTCCTCATGGTCTGTTCTGCCTGGGAATCTAGTCTTCTGCAGACCACACACTTCTCTGTCTCCTTTGATCATCCATGACCACAAACTCCTTGAATATGACTCCTGGGAGTTTTATAGCTGAAACCTCCATTTCATTTTAGGTTTGCCTATGATAGATTCCCTAATTATTTTATGCAAATTATACCATGTTCAGTTTCTAGATGAACACTTAAGTTTTTCAGCCACAATATAGTTCTCCTGTGAGTTTTTTATGCTAAATGGGAATGTGTCTTTCCTGCTGATTGAAATATCCATCTGTGCCCCCATCTAATAGGCCATATAAGTCACAGTATGTACATTTGAATTGACTCGTCAAACCTGCCAGGGGTATCAAAGCATCTCTCTGAGACCTGTGGGGACTGTTCAAGTTGACTTGGGTCCTATAAACTTGGAAGTTGGCTACATCAAGATTCTTTTAAAAATACTTATCTTGAACCTGATCCCTGTTATATATAAATTTATGCAACATTAAAGCTGGTCCAAACAATCCATATTGAAACCAAGTAGTTCATGAACTTATACAGAGGGGGGGGAGGGGGGAAGAGGGGAAGAGGGGGAGGGGAGAGGGAGAAGGAGAGGGAGAAGGAGAGGGAGAGGGAGAGGGAGAGGGAGAGGGAGAGGGAGAGAGATATATTTGATTAGAGTTACTCTACTTAGAGAATAATGTTCTTCCCAGAGGCTACAAGTTGCCATATAAAAAGCACAGTGCCATGTGTGGAATACTTACCTTTGTTTTGTTGGAATCACCACAAAAAATAAAAAAAATGGGACCCCAATGAGAAGTATAAAGGAGTAGCTATCCAGTGATCTTGGAAAAAAAAATCATTGCTGTTCCACCCACAGTTTTCACTAGAAACTATAGAGTTTCCTGTTGTTTTCTGGTACAGTGTCCCTGTATTCTAAGCTTGTTTCTCCAACACCTTCTTTTTTTTTTTTAAGTGTTTTTGTTTTCATTTTTTTGATAATTTTTTTACATTTCAAATGTTTCCCCCTTTCCAGTTCACCCCTTTGGAACCTCACCATTCCCCCCTCCCCCTGCCACTATGGGGGTAATCCCCCAAACACCCACTCTCATCATCCCTCCTTGGCATTCTCCTATACTGGGGGATCTAACACCCTCAGGTCCAAGGGCCTTTGCTCCCCTGGATGGCTAACAAGACCCTCCTCTGCCACATATGTGGCCAGCACCATGGGTCACTCCATGTGTATTCTTTGGTTGGTGATCCAGTCTCCATGAGTATTGAGGGGTCAGGCCAGTTGCCACTATTGCTCCCTCCCTGGGGCTGCAAACTCCCTCAGTTTCTTCAGTCCCTTCTCCAAGTTCTCTCTCTGGGACCACACACTTAGTCCTACAGTTGATATGAATCTTGGGTACTTCGAACTTTTGGGCTAATAACCACTTATCAGTGAGTACATACCGTGTTCATTCTTTTATGACTGTGTTACCTCTCTCAGGATGATATTTTCAAGTTCCACCCATTTGTCCAAGAATTTCATGAAGTCATTGTTTTTAATAGCTGAGTAGCATTCCATTGTGTAAAATGTACCACATTTTCTGTATCCATTCCTTTGTTGAGGGACATCTGGGTTGTTTCCAGTTTCTGGCTATTATAAATATGGCTGCTATGAACATAGTGGAACATGTGTCTTTATTACATGTTGGAGCATCTTCTGGGAATATGCCCAGGAGTGGTATAGCTGGGTCCTCAGGTTCATTTTTCTGAGGGTCCGCCAAACTGATTTCCAGAGAAGTTGTATCAGCTTGCAATCACACCAGCAGTGGAGGAGTGTTCCTCTTTCTCCACATCCTAGCCAACATCTGCTGTCACCTGAGTTTTTGATCTTAGCCATTCTGACTGGCGTGAAGTGGAATCTCAGGGTTGTTTTGATTTGCATTTCCCTGATGACTAAGAATGTTGAACATTTCTTTAGGTGCTTCTCAGCCATTCGAGTTTCCTCGGTTGAGAATTCTCTGTTTAGCTCTGTTCCTCATTTTTTGATAGGGCTATTTGGGTCTCTGGAGTCTAGCTTCTTGAGTTCTTTGCATACATTGGATATTAGCCCTCTATTGGACATAGGATTGGTAAAGATCTTTTCCCAATCTGTAGGTTGCCGTTTTGTCCTATTGACAGTATCTTTTGCCTTACAGAAACTTTGCAATTTTATGAAGTCCCATTTGTTGATTTTTGATCTTAGAGCATAAGCCATTGGTGTTCTGTTCAGGAACTTTTCCCCTGGGCCCATGTGTTTGAGACTTTTCCCTACTTTCTCTTCTATTAGATTCAGTGTATCTGGTTTTATGTGGAGGTCCTTGATCCACTTGGACTTGAGCTTTGTACAGGGAGCTAGGAATGGATCAATTTGCAGTCTTCTACATGTAGACATCCTTAAGTGAGCTGTTTTTGCCTTTCTTCTCTAAAGCATGGACCCTGAACAACTGCATAGCTCAACTTCCAAGAAAATCCTCACCTTAAATTCACCTTCTTCTGTGTTCCACACTCCAACATAGCCCTTGTTACAAGACAGAGACCTTTGTAGTCTGCCAGTAGACCAGATTCCCAGTCAGAAGCAGACCATGAAGACCTGGCCCAAACATAGGGGCTCATAGCAAAAGTGCTAGCTGGAGCATAGTGCAACATAGAAGGGGACTACAATGATATTTTATAGTAGTCCCCTACAACAATGAAGGCTATTTTTATTTCTCTTCTGTTGTCTACCAGAGCTTGGTGGTAACCCTATTTCTGAAGATTATACATACTTCGGCCATGGAACATGGAGAAATCAACCTGCTACTAACCAGGGAACTTCCTCCTACCAGTGAACTTTCATAACACTGGAAGGTGCTGTGTAGGTGGCTAGGGAATACAGTCTTTCCAGCTATGAACCATGCCAGCTACAATAATGGCCATTCTAGCAAGATATGCTCATTGGTATAACGGTAACATAAATGTGAGGGGTAACCAACTGTTTTCTGATTAGATTTAAGGCCCAGAACAGAGACAAAATTCATATCTACTGCTATAATTCCATCCAAGAACCTATTATTTGAGGTCTCATTGATCCTAGAGATAAGCCTACAGCTATAATTTTCCTAAACTGACATTTTCTAGAACTACCTTCTAAACATGTATTTTTATACTCAGAGATTAGTACAGCTTTCAGTTCTCATCAGAGAAGCACATTTATGCAGTGGAGGATGGTTAATACAGAGATACATAACTGGTCAAAGTAGTCTATGGAATTTTAAAGGTTGGGAAGGACCAGACTGAAAACAGTCTCTTCTAGACGTGATAAGACCAATTTACTCATGAACTCATGACAGCTGTAGTTGTCTGCATATGACATATGCAAGATGAAGATAGTCAACATCCAAACATAGGTGAGAGGTGGGCACAGGTTTCCCCCATCCCTAGTTGAGAAGTTAATGGCAGCTAGGGAAGGGAGAGTTGGTTTTCTTTAGGGTTATAGTTTCTAGTAGATTGACTGTGCTCCAGTGAATAGAGCCATACCTATTATTGGGGAGTATTAATTGAACTCAGTGAGTTGTTTAAAATATTTAATAGAAGACATGAAATTGGGAGACGGATGTTGGGAAGGGTTATCAGGAAGAAGTTGTAGGAGAGAGTTAAGGTCAAAACTATCAAAATACAGTATGCATATATGAAATTCTCAAAGAATAAATTAAATACTACATTAAAATTATCTTATCCTTATAAAATATGAATGTTTATATCAATATTTCACCAAAGTTTTAAAGGAGATAACAGGCCAATGTTTGTAACTGGAGAGAGAGAAAAGCCTTAAATGTCTTACATATGTCATAGGATTTCTTCTTTTTGTTAAGGATGACAATTGAGATTTACAGGTAGTCCTTTCTTCCTCTACTTGGACACATCATCCTCGGTCTACCATGCAGAGGACACCTGTCTGCCTCCCCGCACTAACCTCATCCTGTTGCAGATTATTTCGGTGCCTTCTTTATTTGATTCTTGGGCCAAACCAGTGAAATTTCCCTACTTTTGAGACCTGAGCTCCAAAGAAACACACTGTAAATAACACTTTATATTCACACACGCGCGCACACACACACACACACACATAACAGCATCTCCTAACTTAGTTTTAGTTGTTAGCCTCAAAATTAAAAATAGTATTCACTTGATGATGGTGTAGGAACTTGATATGGGCATAGGTGTCTTGTTAGAATCATCAGAGAATGAATAACTTCTAGCCACAGGACAAAGCTTCATAGGTTGCTTATGTATGAACCTTCCTTGAAAGCCTGGCAGATTGTTACAAAAGCCAGGATTACAATGTAGTTATAACCATTAAAGAAAGGCCCATAGCTTGTACTCTAAAGTATTCACCATGGGCAATTGGTATACCTGCTACAACCAGCTGGTACTCTCCCTTGTTTCTTAGCTGGACGAAGGCAACCCAGTGCCTCCAACAACTGTAGGTTCCAAAAACATTGCTGACCCTTAAGATAAAAGTTTTAATGGATATTTTTATAATATAGTATACTGAACATCCGTCTATTAAAACAAATTTTAAATAGAGTCACATCAAGCCATAAGGCAACACCACTGCCGTTTTATGAATTACTCTGATGGATATTTCTATCTTAGGAACACTAAGCATACATTGACACTATAAAATCTGGCACAAACTCAAAGACTCCCTTAAAGGGTACAGATGGAGCTTTAGTGCCTATGGACCAGTTCATCAGGATATATGATTCCACGGTAAAAATGTCACACAAAACTAGTCCCTAGGGAATATTCTTTTGTGGAAACCCAAACACAATGAAACAAAAGTATAGTTCTCCTCTATCTGAGAAAGAGAATGTGGTATAGGTCAGACATACATGGAGAAGGAAGAAAAGTGTCTGCATCCAATCTTTCTGATCATGCACAGAGGCTTTCATAGTAACCTTAGTCCTGGAGGATTCATTTGTGACCTCTGCAAAAGCTTATCACCCTATACACAAAGTCCTACTGAATTATGTCTTTATCTCAATAAATGTTTGGTAAACATTCAAAGTAATGTATTAACTGGATGGATGGTTTATACTGATTCTTGGGGCCAATGCTTGCCAGAAGCCTGGCTCTTGGAATAGACTACGAGATGAAAATTTCTAAGTAAATCTGTTGACGTGTATTACTAGAGTACACATATGGGAGGTAGAAGGGCCAACTATTAGGCAGCCACAAAAGTAGGTCATCCAAGAGAGGACAAGGAGCTTCTGTGAACCCTTAGAGATGTTTCAAACAGAAGCAAAGATGCCAGTTTTTCATAAAGGATGGTCAGCCACTAAAAGATGATGTGTCTCTCTTTAGCCAAGGTCAGTTTCCAAAGAGGAAGACACTAGAAGCTGACAACCACCAACAGTTTCAGAAGCTGGGGGATTCAATGTATCATCTTGAAAGTGAAACAGGGGAGTCAAGCAGCACACCACAGTATGGAAAACATCAAATGGGAGTGGAGAGCAGTTTTCATTTCAGGATTACATGAAGGGTTCAGTAATTTTTCTGTCACTATAATCCAATCTTAGAACATTTCGGCAGCGTTGGGGCTCAGAAATGAGCCAATTAAAAAGGCTTCCAATTGGAAAGTATACATTTTGCGTAGTCAATAAAACTAATTATTTTCTTTGAAGGAGATATCTCAAAATATTCCTCTGAAGAAGATGGAAACAGGCTTGTGGCAAGGGTGAGATAAACTGTGAAGCCAGTGCTATAAAACGTAGATTTTCCTTCTCACCAGGACTTCCCTAAAAAGGCATCCTCCTGCATATGAGCCCTAAGTGTTTCTCTGCAGTAACCTAAAAATCGCATGGCACTGTCCTTCTGCAGACAAAATGTCCAGAAAAATCAAGTAATAATGTTTATTAAACAGACATTATGTCTGTTTCTATGATGAATTTTGTACATACATTATCACCCCAACACTAAAAACAACTTGAGATATAGATTATTAATACTATCATTATCCACAAAAAGGAAATAATTTCCATAAAAAATAAAATATTCTGCTTAATCATATAGATTAGATATGACAGAACTCAAATTCCAAATGATTCCACTCAATGTATATGTATAGAAGTTATTCTGGATATTCTCCATCTGTCCTCATAGACATCCCCTCTCCATCCTGCTCGGTGTCCATGTTGGTGACTTTTATGGACTCCATCACCTAAGTCCTATTATCTGCTTGTACCGAATTTAATTGACTGACAGATATTATTAGTAAGAACACAAAAAGTAAGAAGAGACTAGGAATGGAGCATGATACCTGCTTCACTCTGTTCAAGATCACAAGCTAGCATTCACTTCTTTTCTTTACCAAATGTTCTTTCTGTAGCTAGAGGTGTAACTGGGTTCTGATGAGCAGTCCTCCTTCTAACCACTGCTGCTGATGCTGAAATAATTTTCCATCTTTTGTTCAGGTCCCTCAACTTTCTTTGAAGTTTTACTAGTCTTATCTAAATTTCTTGTGAATCCATAGCATGGGCCACAGGGACAGTGTCACATGACATACATACAAGAAATGATGATTACTATTCCCTCCTCATGGATACCGAGCAAAGCAGGTGAGTAGCCAACCAGAGCCCACTGTTGACTTTAAAGTGAAATGTACCACTCAAAAGATTTGCATGGAAGGATGATGCACTTGAACAGAGACATGGTTACTGAGTTAATGTTCAGAATTCCTGGACCTGCTATAAGGAAGGCTAACTTTCTATATCTCTTTTTATTCTTGTGATAATTCATTTCTGGCAATTTATTCTTACAAGCAATTGTTTCTTACAAAATTCTGGTATCTTTAATTTAAAATTGCATTTCTTTTGGGAAACTGACATTTTTGTTTATGTTTTTAAATATTTATTTATTTATTTATTTATTTATTTATATTGGTTTTTCGAGACAGGGTTTCTCTGTATAGCCCTGGCTGTCCTGGAACTCAGAAATCCACCTGCCTCTGCCTCCCAAGTGCTGGGATTAAAGACATGTACCACCACGGCCTGGCCAAAACTGACATTTTTAGATGAGGTCTTCCACCTCTTCCCATTTCCTTCTTTAGGAATAAGACAGTGTGTGTGTGATGTTCCTGTGGCTGACAACATGGAATACAATGGAAAGGGTCTGTGCTATTCTAATTCAAATGGCCTCCTTGAGCTCATTATAGTTACTTGAGAATTGGAGTTACTATAGACATGAGCCTCAGGTAGTCATCACACACACACACACACACACACACACACACACACACACACACAAAAAAACAAAAACAAAAACAAAGAAAAGGAAAGGAAATGAAGTAACTGTAGAAGAGGAGGAAGATAAGGAAGAAGCCATTCAAAAATAGTCTTACTACTGATGTTTCAAATCCTTTGATATGAACATTGATTGTGACTTTTGATATTCCTAATAAGATCAAATCTGTTTTAATATTTAATCTATTTCTATATTAATTTCTTCTTTTCCTCATACACTTTGCCCAACTAACTTACTACCATTTCTAACCTTCATTGCTAGCAAATCAAGGAAGGCTAGACAACACAAGATTATTCCAAAGCCTGTTTCTAGATCTCCTAAACTGTAGCTCTTTTCGTTCTACCTTTTTTTTAATTGGCTATTTTATTTATTTACATTTCAAATGTTATCCCCCTTCCCAGTTTCTTCTCTAAAAATCCCTTAGCCCAACCCCTCTCTCCCCTGCTTCTATGAGGGTGCTTCTGAACCCACCCACCCATTCCTGCCTCACTGCCCTAGCATTCCCCTATGCTGGGTCATCCAGCCTCCAGTGAACCAACGGCCTCCCCTCCCATTAAGGCCAGATAAGGTAATCCTCTGCTATACATGCAGCTGGAGCCATGTGTACTCTTTGGTTGGTGGTTTGGTGCCTGGGAGCTCTGGGGGATCTGGTTTGTTGATATTGTTGTTCTTCCTATGGGGTTGAAAACCCATTTAGCTCATTCAGTCCTTCCCCTAACTTGTCCATTGGGGTCCAATGGTTGGCTGTAAGCATCCGCATCTGTATTGGTCAGGCTCTTACAGAGCCTTTCAGGGGACAGCTATACCAGGCTCCTGTCAGCAAGTACTTCTTGGTATCAGCAATAGTGTCTGGGTTTGGTGTCTGCAGATGGAATGGATTCCTAGGTGGAACAGTCTCTGGATGGCCCTGCTCCACTCTTTGTCCATGAATTTTCGTTAGACAGGAGCAATTCTGAGTTAATATTTTTGAGATGGGTAGGTGGCCCCATCATTCAACTGGGAGCCATGCCTATTCACTGGATATGGTCTCTACAGGTTCTATCTCCCCTTTGTGGGGTATTTCAGCTAATGTCCTCCCTGATAGGTCCTGGAAACCTCTTGCTTTCCTGGCACCTGGGACTTTCTAGTGGCTACTCTCAGTTCCCCATCCCCAACTGCTACACACCTCCATTCAATTTCCCGACCTTCTGTGCTTCTCCCCCTACATCTCCTCCCACACCTGATCCTGCCCCCCTTTTCCTTCCTCCTTCTCTCTCCTTCCCTTCCTCTACCTCTCCTCATTATCTTGTCCCCCCTTTCTAAGTAGGACTGAAGCTTCCACACTTTGATCTTCCTTCTTCTTGAGCTTCATATGGTCTATGAGTTGTATCTTGGGTATTCTGAGCTTTTTTTCTAATATCCACTTATCAGTGAGTACATGCCAGTTTTACTCAGCTATTAAACACACTGACTTCATGAAATTCATAGGCAAATGGATAGAACTAGAAAATATCATCCTGAGCTGTGTAACCTGTAGCTCTTAATTGACACTGGGTTTTGAAAGTGATTCCTCACCACAACTCAGCCCTGGGCAGAGCCAGCACTCCAGACCACCTCCCACAACCAAAGATAGCTTGACTATCAGGTGTTCTAACTCAACCAGGCTCACAAGGGAGACACCCCCACTCCAATACCTGTTCTATCTGGGACCCCATGGAGCCCAGCAGAGGCAGGCCCTATCCATACTGCCCTGCTGGAGTCATATCATTTTTCTGGCCCATAACTCATCCTGAGGCATAGCCAGTGCTCCAATCCCCCCCCCACACAAACACACACACACATACCCAGAGATAGCTTGACTCCCAGGAGCTCTGTCACAATCAGGCTCATATGCTCACAGGAGAGACATGATCCAGTCATAGACAGCAAAGCCAGCTAACACCTGAGATAACCAAATGGCAAAAGGCAACCGAAAGAATATATGCAAAAGAAACCAATGTCACTTGGTTTCATCAGAACCCACTTCTCCTACCACAGCAAGCCCTGGATATCCTAACACATCTTAAAAGCAAGACTCTGACCTAAAATCCTGATTCATGATGCTGATAGAGTTCCTTAGGGAGGATATAAAGAAATAAAGGCGAATACAAGAAAACAGGTAGAAACCCTTAAAGAGAAAACACATAAATCTCTTAAAGAAATACAGGAAAACAAGATCAAACAGGGGAAGGAATTGAACACAACCATCCAGGATTTTAAAATGGAAATACAAACAAATAAATCACGAAGAGAGGCAATCCTGGAGATGGAAAGAGTTACAGATGCAAGTATTGCCAGCAGAATAAAAGAAATAGAGAAGAGAATCTCAGGCTTAGAAGATACCATAGAAGATATTGACACAACAGTCAAAGAAAATACAAAATGCAAAAAGCTCCTAACCCAAAACATGCTGGAAATAAAGGACATAATGAAAAGTCCAAACCTAAGAATAAGAGGAATAGAAGAAAGAGAGAAGATTCCCAATGCAAAGGGCCAGGAAATGTCTTGAACAAAATCATAGAAGAAAACTTCTATAACCTAAAGAAAGAGAAGGTCATAAACATACAAGAAACTTACAGAACACCAATAGATTCGACCAGAAATGAAATTTCTACCATCACATACTAATTAAAACACTAATACAGAACAAAGAAAGAATATTAAAAACAGTAAGCGAAAAAACCAAGTAATGTATGAAGGCAGACCTATCAGAATTACACCAGACTTTTCAACAGAGATGCTAAAAGCCAGAAGATCTTAGACAAATGTCATACAGACACTCAGAGAACACAAATGCCAACCCAGGCTACTATACCCAGAAAAACTCTCAATCACCATAGATGGAAAAATGAGGATATTCCATGACAAAACCAAATTTAACAATATCATTTCACTAATCCAACCTATAAAGGATAATAGAAGGAAAACTCCAAAGAAGGAGGGAAACTACACCCACAAAAGACCAAGAATTAATCATCTCACAATATACCAAAAAGAAGAGAACCACACAAATGTAATACCATTACTAACAACAAAAATAACAGGAACCAACAATCATCAGTCTTTAATATCTCTCAACCTCAATGGACTAGATTCCCCAACAAGAAGACATAGGTTAGCAGACTGGATATGTAAACAGGACCCAGCATTTTGTTGCATATAGAAAACACACATCAGTGACAAAGACAGACATTACCTCAAAGTAAAAGGCTGGGAAAAATTCCAAGCAAATGCTCCCCACCCCCCCAAAAAAGCTGGAATAGTCATTCTAATACCCAATAAAATAGACTTTCTTTTTTCCCCTCTATCCAAGCTGCTTTTGGTCATGCGTTTTTATCACAGCAATACAAACCCCAAGACACACAAAAATGTTAAAATTTGAAAAAAAATAATAATAAAAAAAATTTTTTGGGCTCCAAACATTACATCTGGAATAAAAGGGATCCTTGTTGGCCAGGACTCCTCCCATAAAGCAAAGGCTGCCAGGAGCCAGGACCCATTCTACATCCTTCCACCAGAACACCAGTTGGGGACCATTCCCAAGTCCTTTATTGGGCCAGCAATGCTGGAAGCTGCCCTCAGAGTGAGGTCCCCACTGGGATGTCTGTGGCATCATGATCTGCCCCCCCCCATAATGCTGAGGCAGGTGGCATTCATTACTAGTGTTCTTTGACATACTCCCAGCCCTCCTTGGTGAATACCTGAGCCTTGGAGGGAGCCACAGACAAGGCTGCCATGGCTGAGATAACCTGAGTTCCAGGAATAACGGAAGTTTGAAAAGTTAATCTTTGGTGGCGTTGGGAGCTGTGGCATCTCCAGACCTGTCTTCTGGCACACATATTGGCTGAACTGGTACATTGCTGGTGGCACAACCTCCTAAGCCTTCCACAGGGCAGCTTCACAATTGTCACTAGGCCTCAGCAGATTCTGGTAATAAACAAGGTAGATTGTTCCTCCAGCCACACTTCCCTTGATGAGGAACCTCATTAGTAACCACACTCAAGTCATCATGGTCAGTCTCTTGCCTAAAATAGACTTTCAACAAAAAGTCATCAAAAGAGATGGGTAAGGACACTTCATACTCAACAAAAGAAAAATCCACCAAGATGAAATCTCAATTCTGAATATCCATGTCCCAAATGGAAGGGAACCCACATTTGTAAAAAAAAAAAAAGTTACTAAAGCTCAAAACACATATTGATCCTCACACAATAATAGTGGGAGACTTCAACACCCCACTCTCACCAAGGGACATGGAAACAGAAACTAAACAGAGGCACATTGAAACTAACAGAAGTTATGAACCAAATGGATTCAATAGATATCTACAGAACATTTTACCCTAAAACAAAAGAATAAACCTTTTTCTCAGCACCTCATGGTATCTTCTTCAAATTTGGCCATATAATCAGACACAAAACAAGCCTCAACAGATATAAGAAGATTTAAATAATCCCATGCATTCTATCAGATAACCACTGACTAAGGCTGGTCTTCGATAACAACAGAAAGGCCACATACTCATGGAAACTGAATCACTTTCTACTCAGTGATAACTTGGTCAGGGAAGAAATAAAGAAATTAAAGACTTACTATAATTTACTGAAAATTAAGGCATAGCACACCAAAACTTATGGGACACAAAGAAAGCATGGCTAAGAGGAAAATTCATAGCACTAAGTACCTTCATAAAGAAATTGGAGAGATCCTACACTAGCAACTTAACAGCATGTATGAAAGCTCTAGAATGGAAAGAAGCAAACACACCCAAGATGAGTAGATGGCAGGAAATAATAAAATCTGCTGAAATCAACCAAGTAGAAACAAAAAGAACTATACAAAGAACTATACAAAACCAGGAACTGGTTCTTTGAGAAAATCAAAATAGATAAACCCTTAGCCAGACTAACCACAGGGCACAGAGACAATATCCAAATTAACAAAATTAAAAATGAAAAGGGAGACATCACAACAGAAACTGAAGAAATTCAAAAAAATCATCAGATCCTACTACAAAAGTCTATACTCAACAAAACTGGAAAATCTGGATGAAATGGACAATTTTCTAGACCGATACCAAATACCAAAGTTAAATCAGGATCAGATAAACCATCTAAACAGTCCCATTACCCTTAAAGAAATAGATGCAGTCATTAAAAGTCTCCCAACCAAATAAAGCTCAGGACCAAATGGTTTTAGTAGAGAATTCTATCAGACATTCAAAGAAGAATTAAAACCAATACTTCTCAAACTATTTGACAAAATAGAAACAGAGGGAACACTACCAAATATGTTCTAAGATGCCACAGTTGCACTAATACCTAAACCACACAAAGATCCAGACCAATTTCCCTTATGAATATTGATGCAAAAAATACTCAATAAAATTCACAAAAACAAATTCAAGAACACATCAAAACAATCATTCACCATGATCAAGTAGACTTTATCCCAGAAATGCAGGAATAGTTCAATATAAAAAAAATATCTATCAATGTAATCTACTATATAAACAAACTCAAGAATGATTTCATTAGATGCTGAAAAATCCTTTGACAAAATACAACCCCCATCACTATAAACATATGTAGATATAATAAAAGCAATATATAGCAAACCAATACATAACATCAAACTAAATGGAGAAAAACTTGAAGCAATCCCACTAAAATCAGAGACAAGACAAGACTACCCACACTCCTCTTGTCTATTCAATACAGTACTCAAAGTTCTAGACAGAGCAATCAGGCAACAAAAGGAGATCAAAAGAATACAAATTTGAAAGGAGGAAGTTAAGATATCACGATTTGAGGATGATATAATAGTACAAATTAGTGACCCCAAAAATTCTATGAGAGAAATCCAACAGCTGATAAACAACTTCAGCAACATGGCTGGATACAAAATTAACTCAAACAAATCAGTAGCCTTCCTATACTCAAAGGATAAATGGGCAGATAAAAAAATTAAGAAAATGACACTCTTCACAATAATCACAAATAATATAAAATATCTTGGTGTGATTCTAACCAAGCAAGAAAAGATCTATATGACAAGAACTTCAAGCCTCTGAAGAAAGAAATCAAAGAAGACCTCAGAAGATAGAAAGATCTCCCATGCTCTTGGATCAGCAGGATTAACATAGTAAAAATGTCCATCTTACCAAAAGCAATCTACAGATTCAATGCAATCCTCATCAAAATTCCAACTCACTTCTTAACAGAAATAGAAAGAACAATTCTCATCTTCATCTGGAATAACAAAAAACCCAGGATAGGGAAAATAATTCTCAACAATAAAATAACTTCTGGGGGAATCACCATTCCTGACCTCAAGCTGTACTACAGAGCAAAAGTAATAAAAACTGCATGGTACTGGTACAGAGACAAGCAGGTAGATCAATGGAATAGAATCAAAGACCAACTTCCAACTTCTGGTCTAGGCCAGTGCCCCGAGCAGACCTTGGGCATAAACTCCTCAGCCAGTCCCACAACACCCAGAGGAAGCTCCACTTCCAGGTGCTCCAACATGGCCAGAATCATAGGATCAGAGGTGAGGAGGACACAACATCTGTCCCAACACCAGGAGTAACTGGGATCAGCGGGATCCAGGCACCCCAGATCACCTCCAGACGGGTAGCATGGTTTCCTTCTGGTCTGGGCCAGTGCCCTGAGCAGACCATGGACTTGAACTCCTTACCCAGTCCCACAACACCCAGAGGAAGCTCAACTTCCAGGAGCTCTATCACACCCAGGATCTCAGGATCAGAGGATCCCAGAATCACAGGATCTCAGAGAAAGCTAGTCTCTGAGGAGTTCTGACAAAACCAGAATCACAGGAAGGACAGGCTCCAGTCAGATAAAGGGAGGGCAGGTAGCATAGAAATAACTGGGTAGCAGTAGGCAATCACAAGAACATAAGCAACAGAAACCAAAATTACCTAGCATCACCAGAACCCAATTCTCCCACCATAGCAAATCCTGGATACACCATCACACCAAAAAAGCAAGATTCAGATCTAAAATCACTTCTCATGATGATGATAGAGGACTTTAAAAAAGTCATAAATAACTCTCTTAAGGAAATACAGGAGAACACAGGTAAACAGCTAGAAGCCATTAAAGTGGAAACACAAAAATCCATTAAAGAATTACAGAAAACACAACCAAACAGGTGAAGGAATTGAACAAAAACATCCAGGATCTAAAAATGGAAACATAAACAATAAAGAAATCACAAAGGGAAACAACCCAGGGCATTGGAAACCTAGGAAAGAGATCAGGAATCATAGATACAAGCATCACCAACAGAAAAAAAGAGATAGGAGAGAGAATCTCAGATGCAGAAGATACCATAGAAAACATTGACACAACAGTCAAAGAAAATGCAAAATACAAAAAGCTCCTAACCCAAAATATCCAGGATATCCAGGATACAATGAGAAGATCAAACCTAAGGATAATGAGTATAGAAGAAAGTGAATATTCCCAACTTAAGGGCCAGTAAATATCTTCAACAAAATTATAGAGGAAAACTTTCTTAACATAAAAGAAAGAGATGCCCATGAACATAGAGGAAGCCTACAGAACTCCAAATAGACTGGACCAGAAAAGAAATTCCTCCTGTCTCATAATAATCAAAATACCAAATGCACTAAACAAAGAAAGAAAATTAAAAGCAGTAAGGGATAAAGGTCAAGTAACATATAAAGGCAGACCAATCAGAATTACACCAGATTTCTCACCAGAGACTATGAAAGCTATAAGATCCTGCACAGTTGTCATACAGACCATAAGAAAACACAAATGCCAGCCCAGGCTACTATACCCAGCAAATCTCTCAATTACCGTAGATGAAGAAAACAAGATGTTCCATGACAAAACCAAATTTACACAATATATTTCCACAGATCCAGCCCTACAAAGGATAATAGATGGAAAACACCAACACAAGGAGGGAAATTATACTCTAGAAAAATCAAGAAAGTAATCTTCTTTCAACAAACCCAAAAGAAGATAGCCACACAAACATAAAAATAACATCCAAAATAACAGGAAGCAACAATCACGTTTCCTTAATATCTATTAACATCAATGGACTCAATTCTCCAATAAAAATCCATAGGTTAACAGACTGGATAAGTAAACAGGATCCAGTATTTTGCTGCATACAGGAAATGCACCTTAGTTACAAAGACAGACACTACCTCAGAATAAAAGGTTGAAAAACAATTTTCCAAGTAATGGTCCCAAGAAACAAGCTGGAGTAGCCATTCTAATATCAAATAAAATCAACTTTCAACCAAAAATTATCAAAAAAGATAAGGAAGGACACTTTGTACTGGTCAAATAGAAATATTTAAGGAGTAACTTCAGCAAGTGTTATAGGTATCTGATGAATATCAGTGTAATGTCCTTGGGAAACACAAAGGAATGTTTCTCTTTGCTCAGAGTGAAGCTAACATAGCTTCAAAGGAGAACATTGGAGGTATTTGAATTTTATGTTCACCTTAGGAATGTGAGTCCTGTATATTTTAGAAGACTAATTATTTTCTCTGAATTTAGTCAGGAGTTGTCAACTTATTTCTAGTTGAGTGTAACAGTACTAAGGTTTCCAAAACCTACTGAAAACAAGTAACATTAAGTGTGTGGTTTATGAGATTAGGTTGTATGCTATTTTGACTGAAGTCAACTCTCCTTTGTTATTCCAAAGTAGAAAAAATGAATGGCCTATAAAACTGTAAGAGTTGATCTGTCAGAAATAATTTACAATTGCATAATGTTTTTACAAAGTGATTTAATTTATTTTAATCATATTTATAATGTGAAATTATAAGATGATAATAATATTGGCTTCTAAAGTTTTAGCCTAGAAAATAGCATTTTAATTATTATAGAAATATCTACAAGTAATTTCATAATATATTACTTCTGTATTTAATTTTGACATTTCTCATAATTCACCATTGTATATAATACTGTGATAGATATCACACTGTACATACATATTTTTGTTAACATAAATTCCTAGAAATAAGTTTACTAGATAAAATTTTATGCACAATTTAAAAAAATAGATAAGCTTACCAAACTTTTTCATAACTTCAACTCTTCCCATTGATACTCTGTACTAACAAAGACAGCTGAGAGTTTACCAACCATTGGCTAGAGAGTATCAATCAGTAAGAAGTTATCAATTTGTCAACAGGAACTTAATTACCATTAGAATGCATTGAGCAAAAAAATTTAAATATTTTATGTTTAACAGATTACATTCTAACCTCAGACAACTAGATGAAGAAAAAACTTTCACAATAAGCAGAGATCTAGTTCAAAAATCATTGACAGGTTTTTTTGTTTTTGCTCTGGGTTTTTTGTTTGGTTCTTTTTGGTTTTGCTTTTGTTTTTGCTAAATCTAATGGATTGTTTTCACCTGAACTCAATAAAAGCTACTCTAGACAAACAAACAAACAATAACAACAACAAAGAATCGAAGACCAAGAAATAAACCCACACACCTATGGTAACTTGATCTTTGACAAAGAAGCCAAAACCACCCAGTGGGGGAAAAAAGACAACATTTTCAACAAACAGTGGTGTTCTAACTGGTGGTCTGCATATAGAAGAATGCAAATTGATCAATTTTTATCTCCTGTACAAAGCTCAAGTCCAAATGGATCAATGACTACCATATAAAACCAGACACACTGAATCTAATAGAAGAGGAAGTAGGAAAGAGCCCTGAACACATTGGCACAGGGGAAATTTTCCTAAACAGAACACCAATGGCTCAGGATCTAAGACTAAAAATTGACAAATGGGACCTCATGAAACTGAAAAGCTTCTGCAAGGCAAAAGACACTGTCAATAGGACAAAACAGCAACCTACAGATTGGGAAAAGATGTTTACCCTACATCTGATAGAGGGCTAATAACCAAAATACACAAAGAACTCAAGAAGTTAGACTCCAGAGAACCAAATAACCCTATTAAAAAAATAGGGTACAGAGCTAAATAAAGAATCCTCAACTGAGAAATCTCAAATGGCAGAGAAGCACCTAAGAAATGTTCAACTTCTTTAGTCATCAGGGGAATGCAAATCAAAACAACCCTGAGATTCCACCTTATACCAATCAGAATGGCTAAGATGGTCTGGCCTCAGTGAGAAGATGCACCTAACCTTCAAGAGACTTGAGGCACCAGAAAGTGGGGAGACCTGGCAGGGTGGGGTGGTAGGGGCATCCTTTTGGAGATTGGGAAGGAGGAATGGGATGAGGAACTATCAGGGGGATGACAGGGAGGTGGAAAAAAAGAAAAAAGATAACTCAGGTGATAGTAGATGTTGGCAAGAATATGGAGAAAGAGGAACACTCTTCCATTGCTGGTGGAATTGCAAGCTGGTACAAACACTTTTGAAATCAATCTAATGGTTCCTCAAAAAATTAGAAATAGTTCTACCTGAAGACACAGCTATACCACTCCTGGGCATATACCCAAAAGATCCTGCAACGTATAACAATGACATGTGCTCCACTATGTTCACAGCAGCCTCATTTATAATAACCAGAAACTGGAAACAACCCAGATGTCCCTCAGTGGAAGAATGGATACAGAAAATGTGGTACTTTTACACAATGAAATACTACTCAGCTATTTAAAATGATGACTTCACAAACTTTGTAGGCAAATGGATGGAACTAGAAAATATCATCCTGAGTGAGGTAACAAATACCCAAAAGGACATACATAGTATGTACTCACTGACAAGTCGATATTAGCCCAAAAGCTCAGAATACCCACGATACAAGGCAAAGACCATATGAAGTTTAACAAAAAGGAAGGCCATAGTGTGGGTACTTCAAACCCACTTAGAAGGGAGAACAACATAATCACTGGAGGTAGAGGGAGGTGGGTGACTTGGGTGGGAGATAGGAGAAAAGGGGGGAGCAGGACCAGGTATGGGAAAAGACAAGAGAGAAGTCCAGAGGGCCAGAACAATGAATAGAAATAAGTAGCAGTAGGGGATGAGAAATGTAGGGAACCACTAGAAAGTTCCAGATGCCAGGGATGCAAGAGGCTTCCAGGACCTCATGAGGATGACATTAACTGAAATACCCAACAGCAGGGAGACAGAACCTGAAGAGACAACCTCCAATGGATAGACATGGTCCCCAGTGGAGGGAAGGGTGGGGGAGCACCCTCATAGAAACAGGGGGAAGAGGGATGGGATGGGTGTTTCCAGAGGGGAAACCAGGAAAGGGGATAACATTTGAAATGAAAATAAATAAGATATCCAATAATTGTTTTTAATCCAGAATTGTCCCTATCTAAAGGAAATGCAGGGATAAAAATGGAGCAGAGGCTGAAGGAAAGGCCATCTAGAGACTGCACCACCGTGTGATCCATTCTATTCATAGACACCAAACCCTGACACTACTGCTGATGCTAAGATGTACTTGCAGACAGGAGCCTGGTGTGGCTGTTGTCCAAGAGACTCTGCCAGCATCTGACTAAGACAGATGCAGAACACTCATAACCAACTATTGGACTGAGCCCAGGGACCCCAATGGAAGAGTTAGGGGAAGGACTGAAGGAAGTGAAGAGGATTGCAACCTCATAGTATTAATTGACCAGAACCCTCAGAGCTCCCAGGACTAAACCACCAATCAAAGAGTATACATGGGCAGGTCCATGGCTCACACTACGTATGTAGCAGAAGACTGCCTCATCTGGCATCAGTGGGAGGGAGGGTGTTCAGTCCTGTGGTGGTTTGATGCCCCAGAGAAGGGGGATGCTGGAGGAGTGAGGCGTGGGTGGGTGAGACCCTCTTAGAAAAAAGGGGGAAGGGAATGAGATGAGAGAGTTCATGGAGGGGAGACCAAGAAGGGGGATAACATTTGAAATGTAAAAGAGATTCCTTAAAGGTCCATCTCCCTTTGCACATGAGAGTTTAAACACCAACCATGAAAGAGTATTATGATTTTATTGATTCAGCCACTATCATTTCCTCTTATTCTTACAGTGACTCTACCAGTCTTCTTTTTGTTTCTGAGGTTTTAGTTTGTTTGTTTGCTTGCTTGCTTGCTTGCTTGCTTGCTTGTTTGTTTGTTTTGAGGAGTTTCGGTAGTGGAGGTGGTAGAGTTGGTGGTGGTTGTGAAGGTGGTGGTGGTGGTAATGGTGGAGTTTGTGGTGGTGGAGGAGGAGGTGGTGGTAGTAGAAATGGTGGAGGTGGTAGTAATGGGGTAGTAGTGGTGGTAGAGATGGGCATGGTGGTAGAAATGATTTTGGTGGTGGAGTTGGTGATGGTGGTGGTGGTGATGTGTAGAAGCAGAGCAAGGTTGGAATAGCCTTTCTCCCCAGATTCTAAAACTTTTATCTAGAGCAAATATGAGTTTATCATCAAAAAAGAAAGAGAGAGCAAGAGAGCGAGAGAAAGAGAGAGAGAGAGAAAGAGAGAGAGAGAGAGAGAAAGAAAGAAAGAAAAAAAGAAAGAAAGAAAGAAAGAAAGAAAGAAAGAAAGAAAGAAAGAAAGAAAGAAAGAAACCCACTTTAGTAATAGAATAAAGAAATCTGAATGGCATATGCCAGTGATTACTATCTGGACCATGTTCAAGGGCCCATGATAGAACTTCATTAACACCCTAACATTTCCATTATTGCTGTTTTCAGGAAGGAAAACTTTGCATTTGGGGTCTAAAGTTTTCCACTTGTCAGATGTTATTACCCAGACTTCTAGCTCCATTGTTGATTGGAATGCTGCCTTTTCCTTCTCCCACACCAAACAAATGGAAAAGGAAGAAGAGGGTAGTGACAACATACTGCAACAGCATACAGAAGCTACAGTGGCATGAATGAGTTTGTAACCCTGAGATCATAGAACACTGAGAAAGCTGAAAAGTATGTCAGAGCTAAGGAAGCTGTATACATGACATGCCAATGGGAGGAGGAGACAAATCTACATGAATCATAAAATAGAATGCAGCCACAAACAAAATGTTGGTTTAAAGCACTGCTTTTCTCTGGATGAGACCCAGAAAATTAGATCCTGAATCTCATTCTTTAAAGGATTGAGGGTAACCAGCTCTCAAAGGAAGGATGAAATCAATGTGTTTCCCCTGGCCATCATCTCAGACACCTGACACTCTAAAACCTAAACAGCAGAGCTACTTCCTGATCATACTTTTCTATGGAATTCTCAGGCATGTCATTTGTAACAGAACACTAGATTCTGCTGATGCTAGGATCAGAAATGCCATCTAGGCTTCCAGATAAGTGGCTAATTCATCAAGAAGTTACAGGTCAGGAAACATTCAGAACACCAGTATACACATACGACATGGGAGTTTCCTAGATATTCATCCTCTACATTGATCTTTTCATATCTAGAACCATTTTGGCCATAAGATGTAACAGTGCAAGCAAATATCTTGGAAACTTCAGGACATCTACAGAGTCACAGGTCATGCTCCTAAGATGGCAAAATTATATAAATGGAAAATACATTCAGCAGCTAAGGGATTCCCTGTATTTAATGAGAGAGAGAAAGAGAGAGAGAGAGAGAGAGAAAGAAAGAGAGAGAGAGAGAAGTATCAAACTAGTATTCCCTTAAGCAAAATTTTGTAAACAGATATAACTAGGCTAGAAAAATATTGTGGGAATTTAACAGAAATGCAATCAGTGAAGACAGGCATTTCCCCCATCTCTTGCTTCTATCTAATATTTATACTGATCCGCCTCACTCATTTTTAGTTTTACAGAATCCAGAGGCATATACATTTGTAAATTTAGGTTGTTTAGGATTCTTAGTTGAAAACTGTATGATTCTTTGTTTAAGCACAAAGAAATCATGTGTTGAAATACGCAAAACACTTCAGCCAATCACAGAAGGAATAGAGAAATGGAGGAAGAACTCTTAGGCAGAAGCAGGGTAGTCCCTAGAAGGGAGTCTCTCTCTTAAAGGGGTTTCCACATAGAAGCAAGAAGACTCAAGACTGGGCACGGTGTTCTCCTTCACACTTCCTGGGACATGACCACTCTAAGAACTTTTAATTCACTTTTAGTCACTCGCTTTAGTCACTCGCACCATGGAAAACTAAATAAAAATTATTTGCTTAAATTAATAAAAACCTTTCCTCAAGTATTGGAAAAATCACTGCCTAGTTCTGGGTTGTAATTTCAAACAGGAAGACACAACAATTATATAAGACCTTGAAAAAATACCAAAAGAAAATTAAACAAATATGAAGTAATACACACAGAAATTGGTTAGATAGATGACTCAGTAGTTAGAAATATGTGTCTCTGACTCTTTTGCCTCATTTGGGAACCCTTTTCCTCCTACTGGGTTGCCTATCCAGTCTTGACATGAGAGTCTGTGCCTAGTCCTTTTGTTTCTTGTTTTTCTAAGTCTGGTTGAGATCCCTCGGAGGCCAGCTCTTTTCTGAAGGGAAACAGAGGAGGAGTGGATCTGGGAAAGTGAGGAAATAGGCAAGGGGGACTGGGAGAAGTATAATGACGGGAATGGTGATTGAAATCTATTGTATAAGAGAAAAATAGACAAGAGAGAAAGGGGGAGCAAGAGAGGGAGGGAGCGAGGGAGGAAGAGAGGAAGGAAAGGAGGAAGGTGCTCTTGAAGAGGACCCAAGTTTGATTTCTAGCATCTGCTGCTAGAGGCTCACAGCCACACATAATTCCAGTTCCTGGGCATCCAGCATCCTCTTCTGGACTCTTCAGGCACCTGCACTCATGTACACACACACTACACTCCCACACACACACCCCCACACACACACTTTTTTTTTAATCTATTTTTTAAAAACAAAAAGATACAGCAGAAATTTTATCTAAGGGTAGCTTTTACCACTGATTTTTAAAAAATAAAAGTGTTTCCTAGCAACTGAGGTAAAAATGGGGAAATGAATGTGCTACATGACCTCCGTTCCTTATGAATGTGCTACATGACCTCCGTTCCTTATTAAAGGCATTTACTCAGATGGCCAGAGATCCAGACCTACTTCCTAGCTTTGAATCAAGTACTTACAACAAACGTTCATTGAACAACAAACTGGTGCTATCAACTATAATTATCTAACAAAAGTTTAGAAACACAGCCATTCTAGTTATGACCATATCATCTGTCAAAGTTTAAGGAATAATTTTAAACTTTAGTTTTGTGGTGGCATTTTCATCTTCTGGATAATACATTTCAGTAGGTGGCTGGCTCATAGTGTGCTTTGAAACCATGGCAAAGCCTAACAGATCTGATAAAAGATAAATAGTTCAACAGTCTCTAATATAGAAATGTCAATTCTCTCTGCAGGACTTTTGATGAGGAACAGTAAGAAACATACTGACATCCTTCTATCCAAGAGGCCTGTGGTGCTGATGGCCAGGAGATACTTAGGTTCTCAAATGAAGGCAGCAGCCCAGTACTGTACAATGGAAATAAGCTATCTGATGCTGTTGTCTAATTTAAATGCAGGCACCATACTGCAGAAGAAGAAAAAGGGGTGCAGAGTTTATATTCTTCTTCCCAAATGCTCACTTTGCATTATGTTAAATACTTAGCATAAGAATTCAATGGACCTGGCTGTAGTCCTGAATACAAGTTATGTGATAAGGAAGGAAAATTAGACCGAAACAGACAGTCCTCATTTTCATCCTCTTAGCTAAATTCTGTGACATTGGGGACTTGACCAGTTCACCCAGACCAAAAGCAAAAGGGGACAAGGCAGCGGCTGACATGCACCTCCTCCTCATTCAGACACTACATGTTATTTTTTTTGCTACATTGACAGTATTCCCCCAGATTCTAGTGAGTCCAAGCAACACCAGTTATCTCAGAGTTCTTTGGCTCAGAAATTTGAGCAAAATGCTAGTTTTGGGTCTCTGACAAGGCTGAAGTATCCCAAAGCTTAAACGGAAATGGGTTCACTTCCAAGACCACTCATGCTTCTGGCACGATTCAGGTCTTCCTGGACTGCTGGACTAAGAGCTGAGTTCTTCATGAGTGGTCCATCTAGTGGTTTCCCGTGGCTTCCTGCCATAATTATTTCTCTACTGGCTGCCTACAACACAGGATCTGGATTGATCTGAATAAGAAGGTGAAAATGGAACGCTGTCAACCCTGACTTAGCATCTTTTGTACGTTAATGTCAGATGTGACATCTACTCACCTTAGTATTCTCCTTGTTAGAAGTAAGCAGCTAGGGTCAGCCCACATTCAAGAGGAAGAATATACAAGACTGTCAACATCTGCACATCTGTATCACTAGTCATTGCTGAAGCTGCAAACCACAGGCAAAGTTCCTACAGCCTGGAGACTAAGTCAATTGAGTCAGTAAGGTCAGAGCTATAGCCGTGGCCCTCAATAGAATCTAATGAAAAGAGTCTTTTCAAACAAAATATTAACATTAATGTTGATATGGTTGCCCTCACTTTAACATAGTAACTAAGGCACAAGAAGTGGTAGACACTTATTCTTAGTAGCTCAATCAGTTGGTCTTATGCCAAATGCAGCATAGGTCTAAGAAAGGGTTCTTCCCTTTTGACACTTGGAAACTGAGTCAAAGTCTCCCAGCACCGGCTGTTCATCTACTCACTGACGGGGGATGCTGCAAGTGAAAGGAAAGGAGCCCATCATCCCCTCCTCAACCCTGTGTCAGACAAAATAGTATGGCTTGACGATGTATTTTTTTAATTCAAATATTTAGTAAATAAAAAATCAAATATTTATTGAAAACTACAATTCTATCAAAAGTAATTTGAAAACAAGCCACTGTAGTCAGAAGCCTCATGACAACCAAGTCATGTGTTACTGCTAAGCAAAAATCTATGAAGTCAGACATCAGCTAGGTATAGTGACATATACCTTTAACCTCTGTAATTAGAAGGTAGAAGAAAATGGATCTCTGTGAAACTGAGGCTAGCCAGATCTACTCAGTCAGTTCTATACCAGCCAGAGTTACACTGTGTGACCCTGTCTCAAAATGACAGCAACAAAAAATTAGTCATCTTTCCAATGACAAAGGCAAATTAACAGTAGAATGTGTGGCATTTGGGTTGAATTGGGACACTGGGACAGATCTAGAGATGAAAAGGCTAGAAACCAGACTAGAAGTTCATCTAACTATCGCACATGGCCTCGTGGGCCCATTTGTTTGGAAGAACATTCTCGGAGCAATGAGCTACAAACGGGCACAAGTGGCCTTGTTTGGGAAAACCATATGCCCTTCTACAGGTTGGAGATACGTGCGGAACAAACAGAGCACAACATCGTTTCAAATTCCGTTCTTATCTCTACTCTTCTAAATGGTATGCACATAATTCATTTGCCAAGGGCCATGTAGGAAGAACAACAATGGCTTTAGAACTCACGGAATGTGGCACACTGGTTACCACAGCCTCATGGGTAAGCTTCGGTGTGGCACAACCCGAGGACTTCATGCTGTTATGGAGTTCTGCAGTACTTGCTGCTCTCACATCCCCCTTAATCTGAGAATTATATAAAAATTCTAAGAGGGCTTTTGTCCCTCACTGGGTAGTATCTCTGACACTCACAATAATAATGCTTGCTCTCTTTCAGGCATTGCTGCTGGAGCAGATTAATGATTCAATCACCACCCTAGGAAAGAACTTAGAGACGTAGATTGTCAGCAATGACCATCACCCTTAAAAAACATTTGAAAAAATAAAATTGTTAGTGAAGCTAGACTGAAATGTTTTTACTACTGGCTCTGATGTAGAAAATCGTAGGAAACAATTTGAAGTTCAGAAAGGCGCACTGTTTTGTTTTGTTTTGTTTTGTTTTAATTATTATTTTTTTTAACTTCCTCACTTTACATCCCACTCACTGCCTCCCTCCAGATCACCCCCTCCCACAATCCTTCCCCTTTTCCCCCTACCCTTCTCCTCCGGGTGGGTGCCCCCCGTTATCTCCACACCCTGGCACTTCAAGTCTCTTTGAGGCTAGGCACTTCTCCCACCTAGGCTCAACAAGGCAGCCCAGCTAGTAGAACATATCCCGCACACAGGCAACAGCTTTTGGGATAGCCCTGTTAGAGTTGTTCAGGACCCACATGAAGGGCACATGCAAGCTGCACATCTGCTACATACGAGCCGGGAGACCTAGGTCCAGCCTGTGTATGTTCTTTGGTTGGTGGTTCAGACTCTGAAAGTCCCAAGGGTCTAGGTTAGTTGACTCTGTTGGTCTTCCTGTGGAGTTCCTATCCCCTTCAGGATCCATAATCCTTCTCCTATTCTTCCGTAAGAATCCTCAAGCTCCATCCACTGTTTGGCTGTGGGTATCTGTATCAGACTGAGTCATTGACTATGTGGAGCCTCTGTGTGCAAGCATAACAGAGTATCATTAATAGTCTTAGGGATTGGTGTTTACCCATGGAATGGGTCTCAAGTTGGACCAGTTATTGGTTGGCCATTCCCTCAGTCTCTGCTCCCTCTTCCATCCCTGTATTACTTCTAGACAGGGTAAATTTAACTTTGAAAGTTTTGTGAGTGGGTTGGTGTCTCTATTGCTCCACTAGGATTCCTGAATGGATATAGGAGGTAGCCTCTTCAGGTTCCATATCCCAATATAGTGAGTCACAGCTAAGGTCACCCCCACTAATTCTTGGGCATCTCCCTTGTCCCAAGTCATGCCTCATCCTGGAGATGCACCTTACCTCCTCACCCCCATCAGCTGGAGATTTCCATTTACTTTCATAGCCATCTTGCCATTTCTCCTGTTCTTCCTCACACCAAATCCTGAATCCCCCATTCCCATTCCCATCCCCATCCCCATCCCTCATTCTTCCCAGTTCCCTCTCTGTCTCTTATGACTATTTTATGCCCCCTTCTAAGTGAGATTCTAGCTTCCTTACTGGAGCCTTCCTTCTTATTTAGCTTCTTTGGGTCTGTGGAGCGTAACATGGTACCTGTATATTATGACTAATATCCATGTAAGTACATACAATACATGTCCTTTGGAGACTGGGTTACCTCACTCATGATGATATTCTCAAGTTCCATTTGCCTGCAAAATTCATGTTGTTTTGCTTTTTAATAGCTGAATAGTGTTCCGTTGTGTAGATGTACAACCTTTTCTTTATTCATTCTTCAGTTGAGGAACATCTAGGTTGTTTCCATTTTCTGGCTGTTATGAATAAAGTTGCTATGAACATAGTCAAGCAAGTGTCTTTGTGAGATGTTGGAGCATCTTGGGTATATGCCCAGGAGTGGTATAGCTAGGTCTTGAGGTAAAACTATTCCAAGTTTTCTGAGAAAATTCCAAGTTGATTTCCTAAGTGGTTGTACAAGTTTGCACTCTCACCAACAATGAAGAAGTGTTCCCCTTGCTTCACATCCTCCACAGCACTGCTATCTCTTGAGTTGCTGATCTTAGCCATTCTGATGGGTGTAAGATGGAACCTCATACTTCTTTTGATTTGCATTTCCTGATAACTAAGGACTTTGAACATGTCTTTAAGTGTTTCTCAGCCATTCGAGATTCCTCTGTTGAGAATTCTCTATTTAGTTCTGTACCCCATTTGGGTTATTTGGTTCTCTGGAGTTTAACTTCTTTAATTCTTTGTATATTTTGGATAATAGCCCTCTGTTGGATGTAGGGTTGGTAAAGTTCTCACCATTTTGTCCTATTAACAGTGTTGTTTGCCTTACAGAAGCTTTGCAGTTTCATGAGGTATCATGTATCAGTTGTTGATCTTAGAGTCTGAGCCATTGGTGTTCTGTTCAGAAATTTGTCTCCTGTACCCATGTGTTCAAGCGTATTTCCCACTTTTTATTCTACGAGATTTAATGTTTCTAGTTAAAGCTTTTATGGTCAGGAAACAAGAACAATGGCAGCACTGCCTAATGTGACTCTCACTAAGACTGAACTGGTGATGATTGACTTCTTATACCCATTTTTGCCCTCATCTTCCTGATATGATTTATTAAGATTTGCTGATGAGTAGATATTCATATCTAAGGTAGATATGACTGATTTTTATATAAAAGTTTAGATTCATGATTGTCTTAAAATTCTTTTTAGAAATTATACACTTTTATAGATGCCTCTGTTGTTTCTTTGCACACGCACACACAATAATTTCACAATATAACATTGTAGGCAGCTTCAATGGTTTCAGCTTCTTTTTTATTGTTATTATTATCATTATTATTACTCTTCAGTCTGTAATCTTTTTTTATAGTGCAGTCATTATCCCTCCATTCTGCCCTTAGACAGTTTCTCATCTCATTCCTCCTCTTTCCATCTCCAAAAGGATGTCTTCACTCCCACACACATCCCCACACCCTGCCAGGCCTCCCCACTCCCTGGGGCCTCAAGTCTCTCAAGGGTTAGGTTCATCTTCTGTCATTGAGGCCAAACCAAGCAGTTCTCTGCTATATATGTGTCTAGGTCCTCAGACCAGCTAGTGTATGCTGCCTGGTTGGTAGCTCAGTCTCTGAGAGATCTCAGGAGTCCAGGTTAGTTGAGAGTGCTGGCCTTCCTAAGGGGTTACCCTCCTCCTCAACTTCTTCCAGGCTATCCCTAATTCAACCACAGGGGTCCCTGACTTCAGTCCATTGGCTGGGCGTAAGTATCTGCATCTGTCTCAGTCAGCTGCTAGTTGGGCCTCTCAAAGGGTAGACACACTAGGCTCCTGTCTATAAGTACATCATAGCACCAGTAATAGTGTCAGGCCTCAGAGCCTCCCCTTGAGATGGATCCCATGTTGGGCTGGTCATTGGACCGTCTTTCCCTCAGTCCTTTCTCCATTTTTGTCCCGGAGTTCAAGATTACTTTTAACAATAAAAAATAAAATAATTACTCCTTTCCTTGTAGCTACACATTTCTGCCTGCCAGTAGAGAAACTGGCTGAGAAAACTGCCTTGCTTGCTTATACTTTGTTAATCTATAACAACTTGCTTAGTTATGAATGTACGGTGGTTTGGGGCAATTTGTTTTCTTTACCTGGACTATGTAATGTAATCACATTGTAATTTGATACTGCTTGAAAGATTTTGCTGGGATATTTAAGCTATGCAAGAAAGAATAAAGTATGTAGGGCTGAGACATTGTTCCTTCCATTCAACAACTATGTGTATGCATGTATATGTGTAAGGTTAATGTGAATGGGGCTGGAACATTGTTCTATCAACTATGTGCATATATGTATATGTGTAAAGTTCGTATGAATGAAGATTGGAGCATTGTTCCTTCCCTCCATCCACTAAGTGTGTATGTATAAAGTATGTGTGAGTGAGGAACTGGAACATTGTTCCTTCCCTCCATCAACTATGTGTGTATGTGTAAAGTGTGTGTGAGTGAGGAACTGGAACATTGTTCCTTCCCTCCATCAATCTGTCTACTATAGGTAGGAGTATATGTATGTAAGGTTTCTGTGAGTTGGGGGCTAGAACACTGTTCCTTCCATCCATCAACTGTGTATATGCACATGTGTAAGAGCTGTGTGAGTGGAGGTTAGCACTTTGTTCCTTCCACCCCTCAACTATGTGTATGTATGTATATATGTAGAGCTTGTCTGGGTGTGCATTGGAGCTTGCTCCACCCACCACTTGTGTGCATTTATATATGTATGTGTGAAATGCTTTGGGCCTGCTTGCTGGAGCTTTGCTCTAACCATTCTATGTGTAAATGTGTGTGTCTGTCTGTCTGTAGGTATGTATGCATGTATGTATGTATGCATGTATATATATTTATGTGTATGAAGATATTGTGCTCTTCCTTTTTTTATCCAGAGTGTGTGTGTGTGTGTGTGTGTGTGTGTGTGTGTTGTGGTGTATGTGAATTTTTCCCTTCTCTAACTGCTGTAGCCCCTATAGGTATATAGAACCACCAGTGTCAGCTGTTCTCAACACTGACCCCCTCATCGGCTGCCTGCCTCAGTTTACCCTCCAGTGCCAAAACTGGTCTTTGGAATTCAATAGCAATTTTCTCTCAACCCATCCAGTTGGCAATCTTCAAACCAATCATTTTATATCTCAGAGAAACAATATCTCCTCACCAACATCTGTTCTTGTTTTTAAAGTCTTTCTACTTAAATGAGGTAACAAATCATATTTTTGATTTGTACTTCTTGATAACTAAAGATATCAGGCATTTTCACATATGTATTAGCCATTTTTATTTTTCCTTTTGAGATCAGTCTATTCCGGTCACTTGCCCAACTACTAACATTTTTAGATAAAATTGTCCAGTGCCATTTTTCTGATGGCTGATGTTCTTCTATCATCCAACTAAAATGAGACTTCATCCTACAGTCTTTTCCTATGGGTTTTGGTTTTGGGGATTTTGTTTTGCTTTGTTTTGTTTTGTTTTTGTCTTTCCATTTATAGCATCATAAATAGAAAAATCATGCTTGTTTCTAACAAGATTAGGGTCATTCTAGTACCTCTGCTTTATCCAAATATAATGCTAAAATTGATAATTTAGAAACTGTAAAGTTTATTTGTATGAGCAACACACCCATGAAATGATAACTTCATTTCTTCAGCCCTCCTTATAATTAGCAAGCAGAAACCATGCAGGGGTCCCTCTTCAACAGAAGCAGACCCAAAAGAAGATAACAGATGGCAATTATTCTGATTCTGGAAATCCATACACACCTTTGAATTTCTCTGTTTACAGGAAACATGAAAAATGATGTTTTCCCAGTGATGGTTGACAAGGGAAACAAAATAAGAGACCATGTCTGGATTAAGACTAGAGATGATCTATAGAGAGACTAAGAGTGGGTAACTTAGCCTAAGGAAAAAGGGCTAGGCTTGAGAATCAATGTCATCGCAATTCTGTAAATATGAATTTGGTGATTTAAAATATAAGCAATAAGTAGAGTCTCTCCAACAAAAAACTTTTCATGTTAACAATAATTTAGGTTGAATAAACATACACTTTGAATTCTGGGCAGTAACTCCAGAAATGATATTTGGTCAGACAGTGACTGGCAAATGTTAGAAGAGAAATGCATATATTTCTTGATTCCTTTTTAACTTATGATGAAAATGATAAATGAAAAATGAAAAATGAGAAATGAGAAATGAGAAATGAAAAATGATGAGAATGATAGATTTGGCAAACACCTAGAGGATAATGTGGCTCCCAGGATGCCTGCTATGTTCCATAGTCTGTGTTTAGGTGCTAAGAGTATAACAGGAAAAACTAATAATAAATCACTATTGTTTGAATGCTCACTGCATGTTGCTTACTGGGATAGGGTTTCGTGTACTACTTTAGTTATTTCTTCTAACAAGTGGAAGAAGTTGTCTCTGTGAGGGTTTCTATTGCAATGGTAAAACACCAGTACCAAAATCTACTTGGGGAGGAAAGGTTTTATGTCAAGCTTACAGTTTAATATCACAGTCTATCACTGAAGGAAGTCAGAAAAGAAACTGGAAGCTGGAACTTAATAATGCAGAGGCATGATAAGGTGCTGCTTCCTGGCTTGTACCCCATGGCTTGCTCAGGCTGCTTTCTTATACCACCCAGGACCACCAGCCCAGGGATAGCACTGCACATAGTGAGGTAGGCCCTCCCACATCAATCATCAATCAAGAAAATTCCCTACAAACATACATGACTACAGACCAATCTAATGGTGGCAGTTCCCAATTAATATTACTTCTATCCAGGGGATCCTAGATTGTGTCAAGTTGACACAAAAAACTAGCCAGCTTGGATGAAGAGATGTCTCAGCAGTTAAGAGCACTGGCTGCTCTGCCAGAGGTCCCGAGCTTGATTCCCAGCAACCACATGGTGACTCACAACCATCCGTAGTGGGATCTGATGCCCTCTTCTGGTGTGTGGCTGAAGACAGCTGCAGTGCACTCATATGAATAATAAATAAATAAATAAACAAACAAACAAACAGACTTTTAAAAAATGTGTGCTGTGCTACCACACCACGCTGACATAGTTTTATTAAAAAAAAAAAAACAAAAACAAAAAAAAAAAGCCTAGCCAACACAGCAGACAGTTTTGATGTTGGTGGTGATAATTTTATATCTGTATACTATATTTATATATTTTCTATACAGTTCTGTCACACACCCCCAACTTGTTTATATTCCCTTCTAATCCTTTGTAGATTCATGACCTTGTGTATAACAATTATTTTTATATGTTCACACATACTTATGTGTGTATATATATATATATATATATATATATATATATATATATATATACATACATACATCCTATTGGGTCCATTTGATTGTATAGACATGTGCTTGAGACTGACTATTGGGATTCCATAACCTCTCAAGTAGCTCATCCCTAGAGAAAACTAATTTTCTTGCTTCATCTAAGGTTGTGGTCTTGTGATGTTTCCCCATTTTTATTGGCATGTTTGTTGTTGTGGTCACTATGTAAGATTTTTGTATGTAACTATATTGTTGAAACCTCATGGGTACAGAATCCTTGTCATGTCTAGAAGGTACTACTAACATTGGGAATCCTGGTTTTTTATCTCTTATCAACTTTCTCCCACATTTTCTGTGATGTTCCCCAAGCCTTAAGTATAGAAATTGTGTTGTTGATAGATACATTGTTCTATATCTATTCAACACATGAGAAACATGAG
Source organism: Rhynchomys soricoides (assembly GCA_019843965.1). NCBI lineage: Eukaryota > Metazoa > Chordata > Mammalia > Rodentia > Muridae > Rhynchomys > Rhynchomys soricoides. Next base: position 1,257,009 of record JADRCH010000075.1, read on the forward strand.
AATTAAGTAATTCTCTGGGATCACAATATTAGCAAGCTCAAAGCCTGAGTCTGATGTTAAAAATAAAACTTACCAGACACTGCTATCACCTTCAATGTAGTCTTATACTCAAAAATGCTTGCTATTTACAAAGCAAATGACAGTAAGTTTTAGCTGAGTAGAAAGAACCAAGGAAGAAAATAACAGACAAAGGCCATAAGCAAAAGTTCAAAAATTGCATTTTTAGCCTTCATATGCCAGTACATTGTTTTTATTCAGACATGAATGGAACCCATATTACAATAATGTTTAGAAATAGAAAAAATCTTTGAGTTAATCCTTGGACATTGTCTTAGTTAGGGTTTGCATTGCTATGAAAAGACACCATGACCAAGGCAACTCTTATAAAAGACATTTAATTGGGGCTGTCTTACAGGTTCAAAGATTCAGTCCATTATCATCAAGGTGAGAATCATGGCAGCATCCAGGAAGGTATGGTGCTAGAAGAAATGAGAGTTCTATTTCTTGATCTGAAGGCATCCAGGAGAAGCCTATCTTCTAGGCAGCTAGGAGGTAGGTCTCAAAACCCACCTCTACAGTGACATGCTTCATCTAACAAGGCCACACCCTGGGCCAAGCATATTCAAACCACCACAGACACCTACCTAGTCATCCTCTTCGTAAGTTTTGTGGGCTGAGGAGGGATTATTCTCAAAGTCAGCACCACCTATTTTTTTTTTTTTGTTCACTTTAGAGTTTCTTACCAGAGAAATGTTCAATAAAGAAGTGACTCTACAAATAGCTGGGAGACAGAAAACTAAATAATTTCACATGAATGCATATATCAAAACATCAAGTATAATTTAAATATATGTGGATTTTGTCAATTTATACATCAATAAAACTGTTTTTAGACGAAATGCAAGTGTGACCAAACATACACAATAGCATTAAGAAAAGATGCCTGACCTCTGTGGACTCTGAGTTTCCCTTATCTGTAAAATGAGAACAGTGTTTTTCTTAAAGCATGTATTATAGATGGCCAAGGCTCTAAGACATGCAATATGAAGACATCAACCCATGAAAGAATCAATAGCAGTGTATACCCAGAGGATTATTAGGAAGATCAAATGAACTCAGTGAAGGGTTTTCCAGACAACCACAAACACTTGATTTTCACTGGAGCTAGTTCAGGAGATAAAATAGTTGACAACAAAGAGCATATTCCTCTACTGATGAAGCTTACAGTGTACTCTGAATATAAATAAATACAGAGGAATTATATTCACTTAAACATTGTTAACTATTAAGAAGAGGATATAACTAATCTCTATAATGCTTTCTGTGTAGCTGGGAACACAGAGCTGAATAGTTGAGCCATGAATGGCCTCTTTGAGGAAATGATAGTTGAGCAGAACCCTGAATGATATAAAGGACCTTACTATAGAAATATCCAGAAGTATTGCATCCAAAAATAAATAAATAAGCAGCAAATACCATTTTGACCAGGTAAAACTCAAGCATCTAAAAACAGAAATAATGCCACTGAGGCTCAAGCACAGGGGAAAGGGTTTGTGAAAGGGAAACAGAAGGGAATATGAACCTGATCACACAAGTTCTTGTGCACTGGGAAAGTAGAACATATTAGATAGCATTTATCACTGTGACAAAATATCTGTGAAAAACAACCTAAAAAGTAGGAAAGACATATTTTGCCTCCTTCCTTCAGTTCATGATATGCTAGCTCCATAGTTTCTGGGGAGGAGTAAAAGGACTGCATGGCAAGAGCATGTGGAAAACTGGAGTTGATGATCTCTGTGATGATCAGCAAGTAGAAAGAAAGAGGAAGGGTTTGCAGCCAGATCAACCTTTCATGGTCACATCCCCAGGGACTTTCTTCCTACAAGACTCAACGTTTTACTTTTCATCACTCTTAATAATGGCAAGACATTGTGAAACAATCAGTTAGTTATGAAATCAGAGTCCTAATGTTCCAATCACCACTCAAGGTTTGCATCTATCAGCTGATAATCAAGACTTCTACTACACATGAGCCTTTGGGGTGAATACTTCTCACTCAAACCATTAACAGTGATTAACTATTATGCTTAACTCTAGTGGCTGCTGCTGGAAGGCTTTAAGCAAGCATCCAGCATAAAACTTATATACATTCTTAACATTTGTTCTAGTTTCTAGGGGAGTGGAAGAGCATAAGAAGCCAAAAATGCAAATTAGTCTATGGTCCAGAAAAGAAAGAAGGTCATCTCAGGCATGGACAGAATCAATAGAACATGAGGGAAATGGACAAATCCCATTCATACTTCATATGAGGTAGAACAAGGGGAAAGGGAAACATAATATCTGGCTTGAAACAGGAGTAACTTGATAGTTTGTGATGCCATCTACTTTGAATACATTATGTTCAAGATATTCTATTTTGATAATATTTAAGTGGAGTATAGGATTCTGGAACTCATGAAAAAGGTGACAGCTACTTACAAAAATGGATCTGTTCTTTATGAATAGAAGGTAGTAGAATTACTCCCTATGTCACTTTATTTCTTTTTCCTATGTGGTCATTTTAATAGTAGAGGCACAAATGATAAGAAATAAGGGCAGGCAGAGTTAATATTTTAATACAGCTTTTAGAAAAGGAATTCACTCAACCATATATTAATAATATGTCATTATTTTATTTGCTTTATCACATTTGCATAGATTTGTTTAAATTTTTTTTTTTTAGTTCCAAAAGAGAAATCTGAGGTTACTTTAACTGAAACGTATCAAGTGATAAAATTTGTTTTATGTATGGAATAGCATTTAATCCCTTTAATTGTATCTATACAGCAAAGTACTAGATAGCTAGCCACCAAATACTGTTTACTCATTTGAGGTTTAATCTCAAGTTGGTTGAAAATGACTGAATGATTCATCAATTTTATTGAATTAATTGACTCTTTAAAAATTCAGCCTCTATGTCATTGAACAACCTGGCATAAGAAGAAAGAAAATCCTAATACTTTCCTATAATGCTTAGCTCTATGATTTTGTAACTGAGATATGAAAAACCTGTTATTGAAAGTCATATGCTCCAAGAATTGCAGAAGTCTAGAATAAACTCTTTTAAACAGCCTTATTTTTCTTTGATAATTTGACCATGGAGGAGGGAATTCTGTTAAAACGGCTACAATCCTCTGCAGGACAGAGCCTACCCTTCATTCCCAAGGAGTGACTTATCTCCTGCACTCTTTAAAGGATAGTTTTCTTGATGCTATTGGAAAATGTATGCGAATTGACACATACCATACACGAAAAGACAGAGTTTCTTTCATAAGTCAAAACCTGGGAAAGAGCTCAGAACCCCAGTTCTTTTCACGGGTACTTCTTTATTATCAAAAAGATAAAGAGAAAAGATAAAGGCAGCCTGCAGATTCTGGTGCTTCCTGGAAGCCCACTCTTGCACTTTATAATATGCAAGTTTATTCTTTGTTATTATTCAGTGGCAGGAATTCTACCCAAAAGTCAACAAAGGTGAGGCATTTGGGGAGCAGAGCAACCCAGGCACATGCTTCAAACGTGCCGTACTGTTTTCAGATGGTTCTCAGCTGAGCAGTGTGCATCTTCTCTTAGCCTTTCCTGCTTTGGGACTCACCTTCTCTTTACCACTAAAGGAAGGAAACAAACAGCAGAGATGAAAGCCAAGCCAGTGATAGAAGAAAGGATGAGTTTGGCTTTTTTCCACTTATTTGAAGGATGAACACTCTGAATGTGATGCCTTTTTTTCTACTCGGGGTTTCAGCAGGACTAGAGGGAATAGAAATGTGCCCAGATTTTATTTCTTTTAAAAAGATAACCTTACCCCATGCATGAACTCAAATACAAACAGCAATGTCTTTGCCAGCAATCGTAACGTTAAAAGGTTACAAAGGACAAGACTTATTATCCAAGAAGACCCTTCCCTCCTCCCAAAAGAAGACTTTTAAGTAACAGTTCCCCATTCCCAAGACATACACTTTTTTTGTACTCTGCACATAATGAATATTATTTCCCGCAAAACAGCAACTCTGAAATTGTTCTTTTTGAGATATTTTTATTCTTACTCCTTTGTATCTAAGATATATCATTAATATTACAGCATTGCCTTTGAGCAGTACCCGGTCTTCTATTTTTATTTTATTTATACATTTATTTATTATATAAAATAAATACATTAACATACACTATATAATAAGAATAGTTTATCCCATTCATATATGCCCCTAAATAGTTGGAGGTTTAAATTATTTTACTTGTAGAGATTATTAATAATTTGCTATATTATATAGAACCTTGGAAATTTTAAGATTAACTCATAATAGGGTTACCGATTTTCATTTATGTTGTTGTATATTGCTATAGTGTATTCATTTTTAAAACTATGTGGTCTTCCATCATTTTTCACAGTAATCATTAAGTTTATTCCAAATGTTGTGATAATTAACAGAGCTGTTACTAAATAACTTTTAAGTCATGCCTACTGCAGGATTTTGTGTAAAAGCTCTTTAGAATAAAATGGTGCTGTTATATGGCATTGGTTGATTTAGTTACATTTACTCAATTAGTTTTATACCATTTCCAACAAAAACATTGAGAAGTAACTAAGTGTACATTAAGGTCATGCTGAAGAACTACAGTTTGGGTTTCACTTTGAGCACAAAGACAAGATGAAACATCTCTGTTTCGTGACTCCAGATAGTTTTAATAAGGAAGTACTGTCTCCTAAGTCTCAGTCACTGTTCTATTGGTGCAAAGAGACACCATGAATAAGGTGGGTAACTCTTATAAAAGAAAGCATATAACTGGGGGACTTGCTTACAGTTTCAGAGAATTTGTTTGTTATCACCATGGTCAGAAGCAGATAGTAGCTGATAGCTTTACATCCTCAGGCAGCAGTCAGGGAGAGAAAGAAGGAGAGACTGTAAGCTTTTTTTTTTCTTTTTGTACTTTATTTTTATTTATTTATTTCTGTTCTTTTTCCTTATTATTTTATTTATTGACTTCCCAAATGTTGTCCTCTTCCCAGTCCCCCCTTGCAGAGGTCTTCCCCCCCCCCCATCTCCCCTTCCCTTTGCTTCTGAGTCTCTATAGGATTAGGCACATCTTTTCCCATGGAGGCCAGACAAGGCAGTCCTCTGATACATATGTGCAGGGTGTGGGGGCTCAGACCAGCCCCTGTATGCTCTTTGATTGGTGGCTTAGTCTGTGGAAGCTCCCAGGGATCCAGGTTAGTCAACAGTGTTGGTCTTGGGATCCATCCCATAGGCAAGCACCAAACTCTGATACTACTACTGATGCTATGTTGTGCTTGCAGACAGGAGCCTAGCATGGCTGTCCTCTAAGAGGCTGTCAGCAGCTGACTGAAACAGATGCAGATTCTCACAGCCAAGCATTGGACTGAGGTCAGGGACCCCTATGGAAGAGTTAGGGGAAGGACAGAGGGGACTGTAGGCTTTTTAAACCTCAAAGATGGCCCCATCTCCTGGGTGTTGCATGTGATACATCTACTCCAACGGAGCTACACCCACTCCATAGCTCCTAATCATTTTCAAACAGTTCCAGTCATAGACCAAGCATTCAAACATATAAGTCAATGGAAGGCATTGTCATGCAAATTGTTGCATCCCCCATGCATGCTATAATGCATATCACCATGGATGTCCCACAAGGTAACATGTGAAGTCAAAGTGGAATACTGAATGGATACAAATCAACAACCAGAAACATGTTGCATTGATTCTTACTTAATTCTGAAACAACTTGGATGATCTATGTTAATAACCTTACATAAAAGATACACATGTAATAGTTTTAAGAGATTATCTGACATGTATCTACACATACATTTATTTCAATTATTCAGATGGCAACATTTAACTGAGTGCACTTCTTTTGATTTTTTCATTTGTTCAGATTCAACACTGAGCTGGGGAAAATCAGGCAGTAGGTCATAGCAGCAGAGCAAAAGTGGAGCACTAGCTAACATTCCATGAGCACGTACTACCTACTAACTATTATTGTATGTAGCTCACATCTATTTACTAATTCTATAAATGAAACAAACTATGAAGCATCATCTGTTTTATTTCCATTTGTTGATGCAGACATTAAGTTCACTGAAAGTTAAACTCACTGCCCTTGGCTGTACATTTAGCAAATTACAGAGGTGAGATCCAAATCCAGAAACTCTGATTCCAAAACACGTGCTTACATCACCACCACGTTTTGACACTGCAGTGATCATTTATTCCTTCAGGCTACATAGCCCCCATGAGGACCACACAATTCTTGTAGCCCTGGATAAATCTTTTTCCCTTACTTAGTTTTCACTTCTAAAAAATGATAGAGATGAATTGCATAGTCTCTACCATATCTCAAAGCTATGTTATTCCATGCCCTTAAGAAGCTGAATAATTTATATGGTTATCATATTTTCATTTAATCCTAACCAAATTAATGCATGAATATGTGAAGTTGAATAGTTAAATATTCATGAGAATATTTCGATGTTATCACCACTTTTAATATCTAGCCATCTTGCCCAAAAGTCATCAGTCAAAAGGGCCAATGGCCAGTAAAGAGCCAGAAGACAAGAGACTACAAAAATAATCCTGGGAGGAGCATGAAGTGGAAAGAGGCCAGAGCTCAAGTACTAAAAAAGAGATTAAGAGAAGGGGCTCTTACTTAGGATTTGTGTCCAAAAAATACCTTGTTAACTTACCCACAGACCACAGAAGCCACATGGATTTTTGTCTGCAGCCTGCTCAGTATTTAGACCTCTGTTCTATAAGCATATTTACAGTGAGTGGCCATTGAAAGCCCCCAGCTGTGGAATTCTGAAGGCCCAAGCTGTATTTATGCGGAGGGCTGCTAATCCCTGATCCAGCTCTGCTCAAGTCTGTAGAAACATTTTGTCTCTGTAGACAAGTCCTTGTAAATCTCTCCTTGTCGAAGGATTTAGTTCACTGATTGTCAGCCATGAGCTACTTCATAAAACAACTCACAGAGGAATTGAGCTTGTGCTCTGCCTTTGGCGGGGAGCTTGTTACACTAGATAACCTTTTAATGACTGCATTCCGTTTTAACGTGGCTCCGAAGAGAGGGACTAGAAAGAGTGGCAAGAGCCCCCCTTAATGCTACACTTTCTTCATCTTGTATCTACTGAGGCAAATTAGAAAAGATGGGTGGAGGTTGCCTTGTACCCTGGAATCCCAGGGTCTTATAACATAAAAATGAGCTGGTTACTCACAGATAAGATGACATTTCAGGGCTAAAGAACCACTGAAATAGGAAAAGACAAGGTTTCTAAACTGTAAGCAGCACCGTATCCCCCTCAACCTTGGTTTTATGGCATATTGTCATCTAAGACGGAACCTTTTAAGTCTGCTGTTGTACTTCTCAATAATTGCCCCTTATTTTAGTAAATGGAAATTACTATTCACCAAAAGAATGTTGGATTAAAGAACAGAAAGCAAAGCAAACGGCTGAGCATATTTCTAAAATATTAATGGGGATTTTATGCTGTTTTTTTCTGGAATCAAGAAATTAGAGAATATTCTCTCTATGGAAAGCAGGGAAGATGACAGCAATTACTGACTGGTTCCACAGAGCAGGGCTACACTAACATATTTCATTTTGATATTTAGTTGGAAGATGGAGCTGAGTATGAAAATAAAGCAGAGTTCTAAGAATTCTGGCAAGGAAGAATTTGTTTTGTTCTGTTTTATGAGGTTTGCAGTTTTATTAAAGCATGGATGAAATGTGCATCTGAGCTTTCTGCTCATTTTCTCTCTGTGCAGCCCAGCTCTCAAATTGGTGATGTTTCCATTAAGCTAGACTGCTCGTTCCAGGGTGATATTGTGGTTCTTGGGTTTGCAAGCCTTGTAGGAAACATGGAGATTTTCTCAGCACAGTAAGATCTGCAGCTCAGTGGCTAACAGCCCACTCCTACTCCTTGACCTCAAAGACCAGGAATCTGTGTAGCAGCTAGCTTTATGTGCTCCCATACCGATGTTGCTCATCAAGATCTTGCCATTGAATCATTTTCACACAACCTTGCTTTGGGTACCTCTAGGTTTCCTCTAGTCACATTACACTTTGACATATCAATTTACCTAGTACCAGTCAAAACTAATGGGCTCCTCCCTCAGGACACAGGGACCTAGGAGCAGCCTGGGACAGGAGCCTTCCGGTTTATACCTGTGGCCTATGTCACATAACTCCATACCCAAATAGCCCAGGGAAAGAGCTAGCCTCCCAGGAATAGGGACAGACCTGTGAGCGGGGGTAAGACCAGCACCTCTGCTCAGAGGGACCTACCTGGAATCCTCAGACACAGGGACAGAGGAGCAGCCTGGAACAGGAGCCTTCTGGTTTCCGTCTGTGGCCGGGGACCTGAGCCTGTGCCACAAAGCTCCATACTCAAATAGCGCCAAGAGAAATCTAGCCTCCCAGGAGTGTGGACAAGCCTGTGAGTGGCGGTAAGACCAGAACCTCTGCTCAGAAGGACGTACCCATAACCCTCAGGACACAGAGAACAAGGAATGGCCTTCTTGTTTCCTTCTGCAGCTGGGGAGATGACCCTGTGACACAGGGCTCCATACTCAAATAGTGTCAAAAGAGAGCTGGTCTCCCAGGAGAGCCTACACAATTTCAAGCACAGGCAAGACCACCACTTTTGTTCAAATTCCTGGATCAAGAAGAACCCTCGCAGAGCCATCAGGACATAGGAACCAAGGAACAGCTGGGGACAGGATCCTTCTGGTGTCTACCTGCACCCCAGAGCTGACCCTGTACCACAGCTCTCCAAACCCAAATTCCTCTCAGAGAGAGCTGGTCTCAAAGGAGTACTGACTCAGAGGCTTAAAGGAGGGACAAGCCAGTCGCAGAAAGCAAGACCAACTAACAACACAGGTAACCAGATAGCAAAGGCAAGGGCAAGAACATAAGGAAGAGAAATCAAGGCTACTTGGCATCATCAGGACCAAGTTCTCCCACCACAGCGAACCATAAATACCCCAAAACACCAGAAAAGCAAGTCTCAGATTTAAAATCATATCTCATAATGATGATAGAAGACTGTAAGAAGGAAATAAATAACTCCCTTGAAGAAATACAAGAAAACAAAGGTAAACAGCTGGACTTAAAGAGGAAACACAAAAATTTCTTAAAGAATTACAGGAAAACAAAATCAAACAGGTGAAGGATATGAACAAAACCATCCAGAACCCAAAAATGGAAATAGAAACAATAAAGAAATCACAAAAGGAGACAACTCTGAAGTTAGAAAAACTAGGAAAAAGATCAGGAGTCAGACATGCAAGCATCACCAACAGAATACAAGAGACAGAAGAGAGAATCTCAGGTGAAGAAGATACCATAAAAAAACATTGATACAACCGTCAAAGAATATGCAAAACCCAAAAAGCTCCTAACCCAAAACATCCAGGATATCCAGGACAAATGAGAAGACCAAACCTAAGGATGATAGGTTTAGAAGAGAGTGAAGATTCCCAACTTAAAGGGCCAGTAAATATCTTCAACAAAATCATAGAAGAAAACTTCCCTATCCTAAAGAAAGAGATGAACATAAACATTCAAGAAGGCTACAGAACTCCAAATAGATTGGACCAGAAAAGAAATTCCTTCCGTCACGTAATAGTCAAAACTCCAAATGCACAAAACGAAGAAAGAATATTAAAAGCAGTAAGGGGAAAAGATCAAGTAACATATAAAGGCAGACCTATCAAAATTACACCAGACTTCTCATCAGAGATGATGAAAGCTAGAAGATCCTGGGAAGATGTCATAAAGAGCCTGAGAAAATACAACTGCCAGCCCAGGCTGCTATACCCAGCAAAATTCTCAATTACCATAACCAAGATAGTCTATGACAAAACCAAGTTTACACACTATCTTTCCACAAACCCAGCCCTACAAAGGATAATAGATGGAAAATGCCAACACAAGGAGAAAAATTACACCCTACAAAAAAAGACAAAAAGTAATCTTCTATCAACAAACACAAAAGAAGATAGCCACACAAACATATAAATAACATTGAAAATAACAGGAAGCAACAATCACTATTCCGTAATATCTCTTAACATGAATGGATTCAATTTCCCACTAAAAAGACATAGATTAACAGACTGGATGTATAAACAAGACCCAGCATTTTGCTGCATATAGGAAACAAACCTCAGTGTTAAAGATAAACATTACCTTAGAGTAAAGGGGTAGAAAACAATTTTCCAGGGAAATGGTCTGAAGAAACAAGCTGAAGTAGCCACTCTATTATCGGATAAAATTGACGTTCAAGCAAAAGTCTTAAAGACACATGTTCCACTATGTTCATATCAGCCATATTTATAATAGCCAGAAACTGGAAACAACCCAGATGTCCCTCAACAGAGGAATGGATACAGAAAATGTGGTGCACTTAAACAATGGAATACTACTCAGCTATTAAAAACAATGACTTTATGAAATTGTTAGGCAAATGGATGAAACTTGACAATATCATCCTGAACAACATAACTCAGTCACAAAAGAATAAACACGGTATGTACTCACTGAGAAGTTATTAGCCCAAACATTTGAAATACTCAAGAGTTATTTCACAGCACCCATAGGGGTAAGTGTGAGGTCCCAGACAGAAGAGTTGGAGAAGGGACTGAAGGAGCTGAAGGAGTTTGCAGCCCAAGGGAGGGAGCAACAGTGGCAACTGGCCAGACCCCTCCATGCTTCTGGAGACTAGATCACCTACCAAAGAAGACACATGGAGGACCCATGGTGCTGGTCACATATGTGGCAGAGGAGGGTCTTGTTAGCCATCAGGGAGAGGAAAGGCCCTTGGGCTGAAGGGTATTAGATGACTCAATATAAGAGAATGCCAAGGAGGGAAGCCAAGAGTGGGAGAGTGGGTATGGGAATACCCCCATAGAGGCCAGGGGAGAAGGGAGGGAATGGTGAAGTTCCAAAGGGGAGATCTGGAAAGGGGGAAACATTTGAAATGTAAATAAAGTATCAAGAAAAAAATTTTTTTTAAAGATAAAGAAGGATACTTCATCCTCATCAAAGAAAAAATCTACCAAGAAGAACTCTCAATTCTGAAAAACTATGCTCCAAATGCAAGGGCACCCACATTCATAAAAGAAACTTTACTAAAGCACTAAGCAAACATTGCACCTCACACAATAATAGTGGGAGACTTCAACACCGAACTCTCATCAATGGACAGATTTTGGAAACACAAACTAAACATAGATACAGTGAAACTAATAGAAGTTAGGGACCAAATGGATTTAACAGATGTCTATAAAACATTTCTTCCTAAAACAAAAGAATATATCATCTTCTCAGCACCTCATGGTACCTTTTTCAAAATTGACCATGTAATTGGTCACAAAACAAAGCTCAGCAGATATAAGAAGATTGAAATAATTCCAAGCCTCCTAACAGATCACTACGGATTAAGGCTGGTCTTCAATAGCAAGAAAAACAACAGAAAGCCCACATACACATGGAAGCTGAACAACGCTCTACTCAATGATAACTTGGCCAAGGAAGAAAGAAAGAAAGAAATTGAAGACTTCCTAGAATTTAATGAAAATGAAAGTACAACATACCCAAACTTATGGAATACAATGAAAGCAGTGTTAAGAGGAAAACTCATAGCTCTGAGTGCCTCCGAAAGGAAACTGGAGAGAGCATACACTAGCAGCTTAACAACACACCTGAAAGCTCTAGAACAAAAAGAAGCTAATACACCCAAGAGGAGTAGACTGCAGGAAATAATCAAACTCAGGGCTGACTGATATCAACCAAGTAGAAACAAAGAGAACTATACAAAGAATCAACAAAACCAGGAGCTGGTTCTTTGAGAAAATCAACAAGATAGATAAACCCTTAGCCAGACTAACCAGAGGGCACAGAGACAGTATCCAAATTAACAAAATTAGAAATGAAAACAGAGATATAACAGACTCTGAGGAAATTAAAGAAATCATCAGATCTTACCACAAAAGCCAATACTCAACAAAACTAGAAAATCTGGATTAAATGGACAATTTTCTAGACAGAAACTAAATACCATCTAAACAGTCCCAAAACCCCTAAAGAAATAAAAACAGTCATTAAAAGTCTCCCAACCAAACACATGGGTTTAGTGCAGAATTCTATCAGACCTTCAAAGAAGACCTAACACCAATACTCTTCAAACTATTCCACAAAATAGAAACAGAAGGAACACTACCCAATTCATTCTATGAGCCCACAGTTACACTGATACAAAAACCTCAGAAATACCCAACAAAAAAATAAAACTTCAGACCAATTTCCCCTATGAATATTGACGCAAAAATACTCAATAAAATTCTTGCAAACTTAATCCAAGAACAAATCAAAATGATCATTCACCACAATCAAGTAGGCTTCATCCCAGGAATGCAGGGATTGTTCAATACCAGAAAATCCATCAATGTAATCCACTACATGAACAAACTCAAAGAAAAAACCACATGGTCATTTCATTAGATGCTGAAAAAATTTGACAAAATTCAACATCCATTCATGATAAATGTCTTGGAAAGATCAGGAATTCAAGGACCATACCTAACCAAAGTAAAAGCAATATACAGCAAACTAGTAGCCAACATCAAACTAAATGAAAAGAAATTTGAACAATCCCACTAAAATCAGGGAGTAGATAAGGCTGTCCTCTCTCTCCCTATCTATTCAATATAGTACTTAAAGTTCTAGCTAGAGCAATTGGACAACAAAAGGAGGTCAAAGGGATACAAATTGGAAAGGAAGAAATTAAAATATCACTATTTACAGATGATATGATTTTATACTTAAGTGTCCAACAGAGAGAAAAAATCCAACAGAGAACTACTACAGCGGATAAACTTCACTAAAGTGGCCAGATAACAAAATTAACTCAAACAAATTAGTAGCCTTCCTATACTCAAAGGATAAATAGGCTGAGAAAGAAATTAGGGAATGACAACCTTTACAACAGTCACAAACAATATAAATTATCTTGGTATGAGTCTAACCAAACAAGTGAAAGATCTGTATGACAAGAACTTCAAGTATCTGAAGAAAGAAATTGAAGAAGATGTCAGGAGATGGAAAGATCTCCCATGCTCATGGATTGCCAGGATTAATATAGTAAAATTGGCTGTCTTGCCAAAAGCAATCTACAGATTCAATGCAATCCCCATCAAAATTCCAGCTCAATTCTTCATAAACTTAGAAAGAGCATTTCTTAAATTCATTTGGAATAACAAAAAAAAACCAGGATGGCAAAAACTATTCTCATCAATAGAAGAACTTCTGGGGGAATCAGCATCCCTGACCTCAAGCTGTACTACAGAGCAGTAGTGATAAAAACTGCATGGTATTGGTACAGTGACAGGCAGCTAGATCAAGGGAATAAAAATGAAGACCTAGAAATGAACCCACAGACCTACGGTCACTTGATCTTTGACAGAGGAGCTAAAATCATCCAGTGAATAAAGAACAGCATTTTCAAAAAATGGTGCTGGTTCAACTGTCAGTCAACATGTAGAAGAATGAAAATTGATCCATTCCTATTTCCCTGTACAAAGCTCAAGTCCAAGTGGATCAAGGACCTCCACATAAAACCAGATACACTGAATCTAAATAGAAGAGAAAGTGGGGGAAAGTCTTGAACATATGGGCACAGGGGAAAAGTTCCTGAACAGAACACCAATGGCTTATGCTGTAAGGTCAAGAATAGACAAATAGGACCTCATAAAACTGTTAAGCATCTGTAAGGCAAAGAACATTGTCAATAGGACAAAACAGCAACCTACAGATTGGGAAAAGTTCTTTACCAATCCTACATCCGATAGAGGGCTAATAGCCAATGTATACAATGAACTCGAGAAGTTAGACTCCAGAGAACCAAATAACCCTATTTAAAAATGGTGAACAGAGCTAAAAAGAGAATTATCAACTGAGGTAACTCAAAGGGCTGAGAAACATGTAAAGAAATGTTCAACATCCTTAGTCATCAGGGAAATGCAAATCAAAACAACCCTGAGATTTCACCTCACACCAGTCAGAATGGCTAAGATCAAAAACTCGGGTGACAGCAGACGCTGGTGAGGATGTGGAGAAAGAGGAACACTCCTCCATTGCTGGTGGGATTGCAAGCTGGTACAACCTCTCTGGAAAACAGTTTGGCAGATTCTCAGAAAATTGGACATAGTACTACCTGACAACCCAGCTATACCACTCCTGGACATATATCCAGAAGATGCTCCAACATGTAATAAGGACACATGTTCTACTATGTTCATAGCAGCCATGTTTATAATAGCCAGAAGCTGGAATTAACCCAGATGTCCCTCAACAGAGGAATGGATACAGAAAATGTGGTACATTTACACAATGAAATACTACTCAGCTATTAAAAACAGTGACTTCATGAAATTTGCAGGCAAATGGATGGAACTTGAAAATATCCTGATTGAGGTAATTCAGTCACAAAAGAAAAAACACAGTATGTACTCACTGATAAGTGGATATGAGCCCAAAAGTTTGAAATACCCAAGATTCAGTTCACAAACCATGTGAAGCCTAAGAAGAAAGAAGACCAAAAGTGGATGCTTCAGTGCTTCTTAGAAGGGTGAACAAAATACTCACAGGAGGAAATATTAAGACAAAGTGTGGAGCAGAGACTCAAGGAAAGGCCATCCAGAGACTGCCCCACCTGGGGATATATCCCATATATAGCCACCAAACTCGGACGTTCTTGTGGATGCTGGGAAGTGCTTGCTGATGGAAGCATGATAAGTTGTCTCCAGAGAGGCTCAGGCAGAAACTGACAAATACAGAGGCAAATGCTCGAAGCCAACCATTGTATTGAGTGTGGGGTCCAGAAGGGAGAAGTTGGAGAAGGGACTGAAGGAACTAAGGGGGTTTGCAGCCCATGGAAGGAGCTCCCAGTGACTGGACCACCAACCAAAGAATACACATGGAGGGATCCAAAATGTAAAGAATAAAAAAAAGAAAGAAAAAGAAAAAGAAAAAAGAAAAACAAAAACAAAAAACTAATGGCTCTTGTGTGGATACTTTTACATATCCCAAGAATTCTGAAGCTGTGATGGAGACAGCAACCTCTTCAATAGGCAAAAGTCACTCAGATGAGGTACTTAAAGTCCTCTAACATAAAATCCAAATTAATAATGCACAAACTCAAAATTCTAGATATTACCTTGTATAAAAGAAATAAAAATACATTTAAAAAGGAATCTAATTAAAATATGATGTTATATGTTTAATTGTAAATATCATAACATGTAGTTTGATGGTTCAGGACATTAACCTAACCCCTTCATTCATCCATAGACAGAGAGGGAGAGACAAACCCACTTATCTAGTTAGGACAGATAACTCTGTCCCACCAGAGATGTCTGGTCCCTGAGAGTTCACTGTGCCCATCTCCAAGCTGAACCATGTTACTTTGTGTCCATTAGCTTCTTTGTATAATTTAATTAAAGACAATGAACCTTGATGGGATTGTAAAAAAATCAAAGGAGAGTTTTGAACTTATGTGATAAGATAGAATCATCAAATTATCCATAAGCACTGTATTAGAAAGCCTTCCATCAGCACTCTCTCCATGTACACACACTCTAAGAAAACATGGAGAAGGAAGTAGGATAAGTTTCTAAGCTCAAATGCTTCTCAAATATATCAAGCAGAGATCAGCAAATGTTTGAATGGTTAAAGAGCAGTGGTGCCATGGTTTTCACATGCCTTTGGTCTTCACTCTACATGTTCAAGGCCACTCAACTCTGGTACTGTGAACAGACTGAGATGACTCAAAAATAATTGTGTGTGGTTGAGCTTCACTGATGTTTATGAATAGATGCCAGATTCTGAATTTCATGTAAGTTTTACTTGACACAAAATATTAATCTTTAAATTTTTTCAGTAGTGTAAAGAATGTTTTTTGGTTTTTAGTTTTGGTTTTAGCTCAGGGTTAAATGATGAGTCACATGTGACCTGAGATATAATATGTGAAACCCTTACCTTGAGTCCTTGCTCTATTAAGAAAAACCAAAAGCTCGCAGTCTTTGAAGATGCATTTGGGGTATGGTTTATGTGAAGAAAGATAAAAAATTGGATCCTCTGGATTTCAATGCAAATATGCTGAAGTTCTATCTAACTATTAATGTGCAACTGTATTTTTTAACTAGTTTTAAGCTAAACTAGAAAGTCAATATACCATTACTCATATTTTGAGTTTTATACCCCTTCACCGAGTGAATAAGATATAAAATTGTTTGTTCAATGTCTAACATCAGGCAGACAGGGACTAAGTCAGTTTTATTCACTGCTGTACCCCTTGCACTGCTACACTTGGAGCATACTTATTAAATTTATTAAACAATCATTATTAGAAATGCTTGTTAAACAAGCATTCTTAGAAAGTTATTGAGCAACATTATGTGAAGCTTTCTTGTTGTTATATGTATACAAGACAGACACAGTATCTGCTTTCATGAGCTGATATTTAACTGGCAAGAGATAAACACACAACTAAACAGTTGGTCCTCCAAAAACTAAATGCTCAATTCAATTACTGTGCAATTCAATATTTAAAAATGTTAACAGCTTACTTTGAGACACTCCCTGTTCAGAACATCAACCAACTAATAGAATTCTCTTTCCTTTGTCTACTATAACATCTCTACACAGCATTAACATCAAAGCATTCGTTATCCATTTGTCCCTCTCTAATGCTGTTAGTCAATACTCCAAAAGAAAAAGATTACTATCCTACTACCACTTTTGAGAAAGACTGGTATACTGAATAAAGCACCCCATAACTCAGACTTTATGAGCAGTTGACGCTCACCAACCCAATCTCCAACCCCATACCCTCACCTCTGGAACCCATGAAACTGAACAGAGAAATGTACAGCAATGGAGAAACTCAACCTGTCACTGCTGGTGTCCTTGCTAACTTTGAAGATGGAGAGGGTCACTGCTGTCCAGGTCATAGAAGTATTGTCTCTAGCAAGGATTAAAGGACCTCAGTCCTGCAACAGGAAAGAATTCTGCCAATAACTGAAGTAAGCAAGAAAATGCACTATCTCCTAAGATGTATAGGAAAAAAATGCAGTCCTGCTGTACCTTGATTATGATCACTGGGGCTGTCTTAGTAAAGACAAAAGTCAGACAGACTGTCCTATAGAACATGTGACAAATATGTGTTATGTTAAGCTGGTAAATTTATGCTCATTTATTACAACAGTGACTTCAAATAAATACAGGTTGAGAATGCCTTTGAAAACCACTGCCCCATCTGTGGAGAGAGAGATTTATGCCAAGAAAATTGAGTCCTCTGTGCCAGGTAATTCATTTAGCAATCTCTCTAATGATGGTATTTTTAAAAGAAACTTGTAATGCTAATTACCACCTAATTATTTCAAACAGGGTGTAATCATGGGCAATATTTCCAGAACACGCAATACAATTAAAGTTACAAAGTCACTTGGATTATGTGAGCAAAGCAATCAGATGATAAATATCATCTTCCCGAATCTAAAATTCTCACTTAGACTAATAATGGATTAATCTGTATGTAAATCACATCACCAAATTACAACTTCTACTTGACATTCTGTCTGCTTTTGGGGGTTAGGGGGAAAGCACACACATTTTTCTAAAAGTAAATATAGTATTGTACAATTGAAGAAGCATTTACTGTAGTAATTCCCCCATGCTTCTGATTATATCTTACAACATTCATGACTCTCCATTCATTGTTGTGACTGCTTGTTTGACTTACTGTCATCTCAAGATGTCCAAAAGCACTAATTTGCTCAGCAGACAAAAGAAGTGGTGTCTGTTTACTTTTACCTTGGGATACTTTTTTAGAGGTTTGCAAGTTTTCCACCTCTGCTGGACTACTTGTTTTTGTTTCTTGTTCTTATTGTCTACTATCACAAAGGAAACCCAAGAACAACTAAGCCAAAGTCATTACTCAAAGTGTCAAGAGTTTGTTGAGGAGCTAGCCAATGGAGGTGAACTGAAAGTCTGTTTGGGTAAAGTAGAAGATAAGATACACAGGATGCTGTGGGTGACAGAACCTAAAGAAGAAGGAGAAAACAAGAAACTCTAAAGTCTAAAGCTGTTTCTAAAACCCCAGATGCTAACTATATGTGGGAAAAGACTAGTTTGTATTCTTGTCTACTTGTTGCATAGCTCATTCTCTCTCTCTCTCTCTCTCTCTCTCTCTCTCTCTCTCTCTCTCTCTCAGAAACTATTAAGTGTGTGTGGTATGCTGATACCAATGGTCAAAGATCACAGGATTATATCGGCATCACCTTTTCCCAAATGCCCACTCATGGATGTTTGAAAGTATTTGTAGCTTGACATGGCTGCTCAGGCAAGGGATCACACACAAAGACCTTCTAGGTCTGTGTGATATGGCTAGAATGACACATCTTTTACCCTCTGGCTGGAATACAGGCATGACCTATGTATATATCTTTAATCCCAAACAATGAAAGTAAACTTAGTATGTAGAAGGAAGCAGCCATGTTTGAAAGTGATGTCTAATTGAGGGGTAGATAGTGTGGCAAATTAGTTAGAGAAAGATTTAACAGAATGAGTCAGAGATAGGATAACTGAAGTCTCATGAGAATAGACAGAAAGAAGGGTTACTTAAAAGCAGCACAGAGTGAGTTGGTGTTGAGGACAGTTCAGTGAAATCCAGGCAATGCAGTGGAGTTCAGTTGTGCTCAGTTGAGTTCAGCTGAGCTCATCCAGTTCTGTTTAGTTCCATTCAGTTCATACAGTCAATGCAGTTAAGTTTGTGGAATTCAGAGGCAGTTTTCCCAAGAAAAGCAATTCAGTGAGAATCTGAGAGAAGCTAGTTTGAATCAGTCAACTTGGAGAGAAGTTTTGAGCCAGAAGAACTAAGTTGAATCAGCAATCCAGAGTTTAGAAAAAAACTAGAAAGGATGAGCTCATTCAGCACTAAGCCAATGAAATAACTATTACATCTGGTGAAAAAAAGAGACATTTACGGTAGTTTTGAAAATATGCAGCCCCTACCAATCAGTATACTTATTCTTGAATTTTTGAAATTATAGGTTTTTCTAAGAGACCAAGATTATCCCTAGAATCTTCACTTTGACCATCCTTACTTTAAGTGTCATAGTGCCAAATCTTCACCAAGCATTATACTGAAAGAAAAAACTACTCAATATTTCTCTGCACACCCCTGGTTTCAAATGCCCCCCTCCAGTATATTAGAAATACTCAGGGAGCTGTAAAATTTACTGATGACCTTATCTTGGCAAACCACATTAAAAACTGTGAATCTCTGCATACATAAATGATTGTTTAAGTCCTCAGGTAATGCTAATGAGAACCTGAAGCTTAGCACCACCCATCCTCTCCCCACATTGTTCAGCACACTGATTACCGTTATCCGACATGAAGAGTATATGTATTGCTTTCCTGCTACAGCGGAGGTGACCTGCAGTCATGGCATCGTGTCACTATTCAAGATGGATCATGTGAACCTAGTGTTAAGCCAGACACAGAGCATCAGTAGAAAAGTATTTGTGGAAGAAACAAAAAGGTAAAGGAAGGAGAGGGAGAGAAATAATGGAGGAATAAAGAAAGATGTAGGGAGAGGAAGAATTGAAAGAACCAAAGAAGGTGGTGTCCATTTTGGATATCTTGCAACTCTGAAGTGATACTCAGTTTGTAACTGGTTTACTATGTCTTCAACACACTGGAGAAAAGAGGGAATTCTGATCTAGTTGAGAATCTGGCCACGGTGGCCAACTGGGGTCCTAAGGCAAGCATGTCCATTTGAGATACACAACATCAAAGTATAAAACTTAGATTCAATGTAGAAATTTATAACTGTCAACTAATTTTTAACCTTTTCTTGTTCTGTTATTACATAAACCATCCTTACAGTTGGATTCTTTGATGATATTATTTAGGATAAAGCAGTACAGGAAGGAGTGCCATGATGTTCAACTTCACAGTATGGCATTCACATCATAGAACACATGAAAAGCATCCCCTGGGCTTGAGAAGTACACTGACTTCACAGCCATCCTACTAGCCTATGAATAAGAAAGCAACCTCAACTGTGTATTATGAATGGAAGTAACCAGAGAAACACTCAGGAAATGTGACCAACGATGGAAACAGTAAGCATCAGATCAGACTCTCAGGAATCTTCAGGAACAGCTGCAAAGGGCTTACACTTATCAGTCATGTGGCCTGAGTACAAGAAGCCTTTCCTAAGATAAGTGAAAGGAAATGTCTAGAAAGGTAAAACCTCATATTACACAAGCTTGTTAAAAGCAAAGACAGAAACACATACAAGATGACCAAGATAAGCAATGGTGGTACACAACATTAATCCCAGCACTTCGGACATGGAGGCAAGCAGATCTCTGTGAATTTAAGGCCAGCCTAGTCTACAGAACTAGTGCTAGGACAGACAAGTCCTTGGATCCAGTGTTCTCTGTCTCAGAAAAAAAATTGGTGACCAAGACAGTACATAGACTGGTGGGTCTGCAGCACAGTGCATTTCTTAAGGAAAGGAGTCTAAGCAATTAGAAGAGTTAGTTTACAGTGATGAGCTAATTAAAGACTAGAAGGAGGCTGGTTAGGAAAAAAACTTAACTCTCTGAAGAGAAAAATAAAAATTTGAACAGAGCTACCGTCTAACTATAAAAACAAAGTTCTTATGGCTATGTCATGAATGAATACTACTTCGCATACATTCTTATACCCATTTGTGTCTACTCTAGAAGTCAAATAATAGCTTTAGCATATGCTTTGGTCTAATTTACTACATAGATAAATATCTTATTGTTAAAGTACAAATATCAAACACTATGTAGTTTTGAGGGTTCCCAGATTCTCAAAACAATTGTTCATATATACTGAGAGCCAGAGATTCATAGCAGAGACAATAGGGACCTAACTGGTAGCAGATGGTGGCTTAGCATAAAGAACAGAAGCATGCATCAAGAGTTTTTCATGAGTACAGAACATTTTGTGCACTTTTTTCTATATCTTTATTTCACAGAAAAATAGTGACAAACTCCAAAGAATGTTACTTAAGAGGAAGGCCAGCTCATCCACAAGGAGGAAGCAAAGGCAATCCAGAAGCTTTAGACTACACTACTCCTGGTGTTTGTAACAGGATGACAACGGTGAACAAGGCAGCAGGATTGTTTTCATGAATAAGAGAATCATATTAGCATTTGTATCTCTTGAACCTCGATTTTATTTGCTTGCACCTGTTTGTTTTCTTAACAGGATCTGATTTTTCTTTCCTTGTTCTGGAAAATCTTTCGAGGAACAGCAATTTCATTTTGTATTTTAACCGATGAATGAATGAATAGCTAGAGCCCTCCCTCTGAAGCTCAAGGAACCCCGTGGAAGTGGGAGGAGAAAGAATTGTCAGAGTCAGAGGAATCAAGGACACCAGAGAACAAGACCCAGAGAATCAACTAAGCAGAGCTCATAGGAGTTCACAGAGACTGAAGCAGTAATCACAGAGCCTACAAGGGTCTGTGCTGTCCTTTGCATATATATGTTATGGTTGTTAACTTGGTGTTCTGTGGGACTCTTAACAGTGGAAGTGAGGGTGTCTTTGACTCTTTCACCTACCCCTCTCCTTCTACTGAGTTGCCTCATCCAGCCTTGAAATGAGGGTTTGTACCTAGTCTTACTATATCATGCTATGCCCTGTTCAGCTGATATCTCTGGGAAGCCTACTCTTTTGTGAAGGGAAATGAAGGAGGAGTACTTTGGGGGGAGAGGAGGGGAATTGGCAGTAACTGAGAGGATTGGAGGAAGGGAAAACTGTCTGGGATGTATTGTATGAGAGGAGAAAAGAAAGAAAGAAAGAAAGACAGGAAGAGAGAAAGGGAGAGAGAGAGAGATTTTTCCTTCCTGTGCTGTGCGCCCAATAAAGCTAGGCATCTTGCAGTGACACAAACAGCCAGAAGGACTGGCTGAAATTACCAGATGTGAAAGAATGCCAGTTTACAGGGAACCTTGAGATGTGCCTAGTGAGTTACCTAATGTCATCAGAAGGGTGGAGCTCCAGCAGAAAGGTAGGAAGGGATTCTGGATTTCTAAGATTTATTAAATCTTAGAATCTAGATTTATTAGATTTATTAATATTAGATTTCTGGATTTATAAGGTGACTGTAGTCGGGGTTCTCAAGAGTCACAGAACTTATGGAATATCCCTCTATATTGAGGGAATTTATTGTGATGTCTGTCTTACAGTCTATAGTCCAACTAACCCAACAATGGTCAGCTATGAATGGGAAGTCCAAGAATCTAGTAGTTACTCAGTCCCATGAGGCTACTTGTTTCAGCTGGTCTTCCAACATATGTGCTAGCAAGTAAGTGCAAGCAGGCGAAGAAGAAGAATGAGTCTTCCTTCTTCCAATGTCCTTATGTAGGTGTCCAGCAGAAGGTATGGCCCAGATTAAAGGTGTGTACCACCACTCCTAGATCTAGGACTTGCTTTGTCCCAGGCTGATCTTGAACTCAGAGATCTCCTTACCTCAGTCTCCTGGAATTAAAGGCATGTACTACCTTGCTTGGTCCTAAGCTTTCCATGGCTGCTATGCCTCAATATCTCCATGCCAAGATTCAGGTCAGAAACTTGTGTCTTCCAGCCTCAAGATCTGGATCACAGGTGAGCCCTCCAATTCTAGGTTGTAATTCATTCCAGATATAGTCAAGTTGACAAGCCAGAATAGCCATTACAATCCACCCACAGACACACTAAGAAATGCATTCTTCTTAGTACAAAAAAAAAAAAAATAAGGAGCCAGATACCCAGAAGATTGAGACCCTAAAACAACTGTAAACAAAGAACTAGAAGACACTTCAAGATAGTCATAGTTCACACATAAACCTTCACCTGCCCACTCTTCTCTAAGTATCCTGAAGTTAAAAGAACTGGCAGCCAGTCAGGAAGCTGGGGTGGCGGGGGGGCTGGGGGTGGGGTTGAATGGCAGAAAATAATGACACATAACCACACCAACAGCTGACCACCAACCAAAAACAAAGTCTTCACTGCAGACAAAGTGAGAATGCAATAATACATCTTCATTCATTAATATTTTGGATTTGACTTTTTAACTTCTGTGTTCAAGCCCTGTATCACAGGTTTTATATGACCTGAGAACATTCTATCACCTAAGACAGGAGTTAGAAAAGTCATAATAAGGAATCTGGAAATCGTTCTCTAACATGAACCTTTCAAAAGGAAACAAATATCCAATTTGACTTAAGGCTCACTATACAAGATGGAATCCATATCTGACATTGCTTAGGTGACCAAGATAACCCAGGAACCTACAGTAAAACCAAACACTACTAGTCTAAAAACTAAACATCAATATAATGACTCCTAATGATACTGTGCTATACTCATAGATCATTGCCTCATTCAGTCATCACGAGACTCTTCCTCCTGCAAGAGACAGGAACAGACACAGAGACCCACAGCCAGACAGTATGTAGAGTCCTGGGAACATGCAGCTCAGAGGAGTAGAGGGAAGGGAAATTGTAATCCAGAGATATTGTATGAGAAAAGAACCTACTTTCAATAAAATGAAATAAAATGGAAAGAAGTCACTTTAAAATACAGTTGTACTGCATTATCATTAATCTTGTTTGAAGACTGTTTATGCTAAATTTGGGGACACCTGATTCTTCTTTACAACTATTTTTCCTGCAAAACAGGACAGAGCTTGAATCTATGGAAACAGTCATTTTCCCACTGACAGCAAGAAGTGTGTTATTGGAAAGAGTCTCTTCCTGTAGACAGTGACAAGGCCAGAATCATCCTGGAGTGATCTCGGAAAGCTAACATTATAGAATCCATTGGGAGGATGATACAATCAGAGAGGAAATCACCAGAAGAAGCAGGTGGCCCATTAGAATGACTAAGATTTATATGTGTAGAATAAGTAGTAAAATGCAAAGTGAAATACAACAGCCATTCCCCTGTCATGTCACAATAGGGAAATTAGCAAGAATTAATTGCTAGAGAGCTGGAGGATATAACATAAATATAGACACAGTGAGAATAAGCCCAAGTTATATTAGGATGATGTTTGCAAAGATGATTAAAACCTACGATCAAAACTAGAACAAGAAGGTCTCACCCTCTTGCACTGGGTAGGGATCAGTGGGATATTTTTCAAAATAATATAGAGAAAGCTTTCAAGGGAAGAGTAAAGCCAGAAGCTTAAAAGCAAAAAAAAAAAAAAAAAAAAAAAATCTATATTCCCTTGCCTCAGTATGCTTAGTGAAGTGAAGAACCAGAGACAAAAATGGTAGAAATGGAGCTAGAATCGAGAAAATCAAAGAACAAGTGGGAGGTTTTGTACAGACAGTGTGAGACCAGAAGAGGGAAGTTTAAGAACTCAAAGCTTTTGCCTACAGTGTCTTAAACCTGCATGATCTAGGACACAGAGGGGAGAGAGGGCCCTGCAGTAAAGGACAGGTGGACACAGCATGCAAGGGGAGGCAACTCTAGTTATGTTTTGAAAATGAGGAAAGGTGCACTCCCAACCAGTTGAAGTGGCACAGAAGTTACTCCTGCAAGCTGTTCCAGAATCAAAGTGGTTATAATCTGAGGTAGAGACACATGTGTAATTACTTTTGGTGAAAACCAGAGTCAATGCAAAAATGCAAAATCTTGGGAGGAAACCTTGGACTGTAAATGATTTAAGGTTGAGAATTTAAAAAGGAATATGGAGTTGAAGAGTTAGCTCAGTAGTTAAGAGCACTTGCTGCTCTTACAGAAGACCTCGGTTAAGTTCCCAGTGGTCATATGGTAGATCACAACCGTCCATCACTCCAGTTCCAGGAGAGCTAATGTTCCCTGCCTACATCTTATAGGCACCAGGCTCACATATGGTGTACATAATACATACATGGAGGCAAAACACTCTTATACATAAAATTTAAAGATACAAAATAAACAAAGAAAATTAAACTTTAAAAGGAGCATGGTGGTTAATCCTGTCTGTCAACATTTAGAATAGCCAAGGGAATCACATCTCTAGCTGTGTCTGTGAGGGAGTTTCTGAATTAGGTTAATTTAGGTGGGAAGACACACCCTAAATGTACATGACACCAATCAATGAGCTGGTGTCCATGACTGAATAAAAAGGAGGCTAGCTGAGCACCAGTATTCATCAGTCTCTGCTTGCTGTCTATGGATACAATATGACCAGATACCCCAAGATTCTGCTGCCATGCCTTTCCTGCTATGATGCACTGTATCTTAAACCACAAGTCAAAGTAAACCTTTATTTCTGTAATTAGTTTCTTACTTGGATTTTATTACAGCAAGAAGACAAATATCTAATACAAGTAGGGTGAGTAGACAGGATTCTGGAGGTCAAGGACATCACAAAAGAAACCAAAAACTTCAAAATGGGTCAACAGAATTGTGAAAGCTATAAAATAGCTAGAGCTGGTTCCAAATACAAGAGCTTCAATAAGATAACAAGTAACAAGTAGATGATAAAGTAAGTCAATTAATACAAATGTTGAATAGGCATTGAGTTCCTCACTTAAACAAACTACTGATGTCTAACAGCTCATTTAAATTATCTGCTGCTAGTGTTAAAATATAAATTCTATGGGGCTGGAGAGATGGCTCAGCAGTTAAGAACATTGGCTGCTCTCCCAGAGGTACTGAGTTCAATTCCCAGCAACCACATGGCATCTCACAATCATCTACAATAGGATCTATTGCCCTTTCCTGGTATGCAGGCATACATGCAGACAGGAAGCATATACTGTATAAAATACATAAATACATGAATCTTAACAAATGCAAATCCTAAGGCTAATCTTGGGCAGGTCCAATTCAATAATTCAGGTTAAGTCCTAATGAATATGGTCAATAAGACTGAATTGGGGGAATTATGAAAGCCTTTTGAGTAAAGGTTGGGTTTTGTTTTTTGTTGGTTGGTTGGTTGGTTGGTTGGTTGATTGGTTGGTTGGTTGGTTTGGTTGGTTAGTTGGTCAATACTGTTGAACTAATAAAAATTGAAATAAAATGCATGGTGTAAATGAAAGCATATTGTGTGTATCAGATTACTCTTTCAGGTGTACAATCCTTTATTAAGGCCTCGCAGGGAACAGTAGAGTGTGTTTCCCTGCTCCACAGATGTGGGGTTTGGCCAGCGGAGTGTGAGTGAAACAAGAGCATCTAGTTGCACAGAACTCTCAGAAGCAGCAGCTTTGTTTGCTCTCCCTTAAGCACCTGATGTAGATCATGGTAATATGGTAGGTGCTTCACTCTGGAACAATATGGAAATGCATGGAGCAGACCCAAACCCTACCTGAAGCCAAGCCTACTAGCTAACTAGCAGCTTGAAGTAGAATTGTCCTAGCTAACCTACAAGTCATGAGTAAGTTTATTTGTAGTATAAAACCTTGTCAGAATTCACAGAGAGCCCTCCCCCAGTGACATCTTTATTGTGTTATAGGTCTTCAACTTCTCCAAACCTACAGCCGGAATTTCATCATGTTTCCATGCTGAGTCATGAACAGTGACAAAGCTAACCAGAGGCTACATACATCAAAGAGAGCTAAGCTTTCACAGCTCACTTCCTTTCATGGGCAGAATATAAATAGATGCCCTCTACAGTGCACAATGGTTTTAGTCACTAAGGAATTTAAATAGGATCTTGAAGAATGTAGACAAATCCTGATGCAGTAAAGACAAGCTGAGATGCTGTGCAACTGTTTAAGGGTTTCTGGTGCTGCATATTGGGCACTAACTGAATCTTGTGCCAATACCAAATGTAGATGCAGAAGTATCCACCCCAGGAAGGACTTTACCTTCCAGGAGCTCTAGACTGGCACCACCCCCAGTGCTCACATGGCTGACTTTATCCTGTGTTCCATTTGGCACAGCAAGTGGCAGTGTCTCCACCACCTATGAGAGTGATGCAACCCCTAGAAGTGGCTTTCACCACCTCCTCCTTGAGTGATTTGGTTCCCCTGGATAAGGTTTCCCATTCAAATATCCCAATAGGACCATTCCAAACAATCTGCTTAGTTCCGGCCACAGCCTCAGCATATTTCTTGCTGCTCTCAGTACCACAGTCCAAGCCCAACAAGCCATCAGGTATATAGGAGGCCATAGTAGCTTGGCCAGTCTTGACATTCTCATCAAATTTGTCAGCAGTGACAAAGTCAACAGGCAAGATAATCTTCACACCATTTTTCTCAGCTTTGGACATGAGATCTTTGACAACCTTGGCTCCTTCATCATACAGAGATGTGCCAATCTCTGTTGGGAGCCGTCTGAGCGCCCACATCCGCCATTACAAGATAGCGCCTACATCTGGCCGAGGACAAGTTGTAAACAGGCTAGTGCGCATGCACCAGGTAATTTTCCACCTCAGAGTCTCAGCCTCTCTCGTGGCGGCATCTGGCCTGGTGTGCGGGAGCCAATGGGGAAGCTCCATGTCCCAGGCAAGCGCTGTGACCCATATAAAGGGCAGGTATTCTATTGTTCTGAGTCTCCACTCGTGGTCAGCTTATGCTCTCCCTCTCAAGATGCATTAAAGCTGTTCCTACAAAAGGATCCTATGTGTGCCGCGTCGTTCTTGCTGGCGAGACCGTAGCGCGGGACATCTCTCCATGTTATTGAGCACCTTAAGGAAGGTAAAAGCCATTCCACCACCAATGATCATCTCAATGACTTTGTCTAGCATGTTATTGATCAGCTGGATCTTGTCTGAAACTTTAGCACCCCCCAAGATAGCTAGGAAGGGTCACTCTGTACTCTCCAAAGCCTTGTCAAAGCCGTTCAGCTTCTTTATCAAAAATCCACCAGCTTTCTGTGGCAGGTTCATACCCACCATGGAACTGTGGGCTCAGTGTGCAGTCCCAAAAGCATCATTGACATAGACATCTCCTAGTTTGGACAGTGTGGCTCAGAAAGCATCAATTTTGGCCAGCTCAGCTTTAACCTTGTTCCCAGAAACATCTTTTCCCTTCCTTTCTTCCTCTACATAAAAGCAGAGGTTCTCCAGCAGGATGACAGTCTCAGCTGCTAGGGTGACATAGGCATTCTCGACTTCTGGGTCCACACACTCTTTCAAGAAAAGAACATCCTTGCCCAGCAGAGATTTGAGTTCTGCAGCAACTGACTCTAAGGAGTACTTGTCAGGTGTGGGAACACCATCAGGCCAGCCCAGTGGCTCATAAGGACAACTGACTTGGTTCTATGGTCCAAGCAGAATTTGATGCTTGGAACAGCATCCTTGATCCTTTGGTTATTTGTTATCTGGTTGTTCTTCACAGGAACATTGAAGTCCACTCTTGTCATGACCCGATTCCCCTTCATGTCCAGCTTGTCCAAAGTCAACTTGTTAGAAAGCAATGTCAGATGTCCTTCATCAGAGGAATGGATACAGAAAATGTGGTACATTTATACAATGGAGTACTACTCAGCTATTAAAAACAATGACTTCATGAAATTCTTAGGGAAATGGATAGATCTATAAAGTATCATCCTTAGTGAGGTAACCCAATCACAAAAGAACACACATGGTATTCACTCACTGATAAGTGGATATTAACCCAAAAGCTTGAAATACCCAAGATACAATTCACAAACCACACGAAGCTCAAGAAGAAGGAAGCCCAAAGTGTGGGTGCTTCAGTCCTTCTTAGAAGAGGGAACAACATACTCACAGGAGCCAATATGGAGACAAACTGTGGAGCAGAGACTGAGGGAAAGGCCATCCAGAGAATGCCTTACCTGGGGATCCCATATACAGTCACCAAACACAGACACTATTGTGGATGCCAAGAAGTGCATGCTGACAGGAGCCTAATAGAGCTGTCTCCTGAGAGGCTCTGCCAGAGCCTAACAAATACAGAGGCAGATGCTTGCAGCCAACCATTGGACTGAGCACAGGGTCCCCAATGAAGGAGTTAGAGAAAGGACTAAAGGAGCTGAAGGGGTTTGCAATACAATAGGAAGAACAACATTATCAACCAACCAGATCTTCCAGAGCTCCCACAGACTAAACCACAAACCAAAGAGTACACATGGAGGGACCCATGGCTCTAGCCGAATATGTAGCAGAGGATGACCTTGTTGGACATCAACGAGAGGAGATGCCCTTGGTCCTGTGAAGGCTCGATGCACCAGTATAGGGGATGTGAGGGCAAGGAGGTGGGAAGAGGGAACCCTCATAGAAAAAGACTATGGCTATTTTATATTGGTTTGCTTTTTGCTTTGATATTTGCTATGGTGTGTGTATGTGTGTGTGTGTGTGTGTATGTGTTTGTGTGTGTGTTTGTGTGTGTGTGTGTGTACGTATGTGTGTATGGGTGTGTATTTTGTGTAATATTTTAGATTACTGTATGATAAAGAAACCCTACCAAGACCTTTAAAAACAGAGAAAAATATCACATAATTTGCTTCAAGGAATTTTCAACATGTGTACTTGATGGCGTGAGATAAGCACAAGAAAGTTAACAAGACAGTTAAGTGACAGGCTGAGAGAGCAAGAGAATGACGCATTGGAAAATAGTAATGTTGGGAACACATTGTTTAGATAGCAAGTGTTGTGACTCAGGAGATAGAAAGATTATCATGGGGAGGTAAAGTGTTGGCCTGAACGTGTGTCCTTCTTCAGTTATCTATACCAAAGCTCAAGCCATAGGCAAACATGCTTATAGAAAAAAAGTACAGTCTTTAACCATCATTGACTCCTCAGTAAACCAATGCCTTAAGACCTCAAGGTGTGAGAGAAGGTTGGCTCCCAATTGAAGTGTGTTGAATATTGTGGTGGGAAATGGCATCTTTTTATCAGAGCAGAGAAAGCACTTTTGGCAAATGGTGAAGAGAACTAATGTCGACTGCAAAGATCAGATGCTCATTCAGCTTTCTGGCTGAGCTCTGGCCCCACAAAAGGAAAGGTTTTTCCCTTTGCTTACTTTATAAGCAGTTCCTGTGAACAAGAAGAATCTCTAAGTTGTGTCACATCTGCCATAAGGCAGAGTAGAGGAATAGCTGAGTAGAATGAGCTTGGTGGTGCCAGGAGAGGAAAGAAGAGTTGTCTTTGGAGCTCATAGGGATGCTTCTTCAGTTGTGTCCCTGAGCTAACCAGGACAGTGTGAGGACTTGAGTAAGAACTAGTAATTAATCTCTTGAGACACTTCTGTGATAGACCAAATTCAACAAAATGTGTTTGTTGGCATTGCATATTTCTTAAAATTGCTAAAAAATTGGCATCAGAAAATAGCCCCTTTGATGGCAAGGAAGGTCTGTAGTGTTAATATATTAAGGTGCTCTCATCAGGCTATCTTTGCTTTTCGTGTGCAAGTTAGGTTAAATTTTCTATCAGCAGACCTCAACCACAAAGGACAAATTGTGAGTAGTCCCTGTGATATACCGTAAACATCCAGAAACCTAGTCATTATTATTTCTAAATAATATTTTATGTGGTCATTTTTAGAAAGAATTTAAATTCTTGTTTGTTTTTTTTCCTGGACCATATAAAATAGTTGGGTCCATAAAGTAGTAGTATCTCTTACTTGGCTAGCATTTATTAAACATTAAACACAGCATTCTGGTAATTTGCATGACATTATCTTGGTCCATCTTTAAAATCACCTCTTGAAGTAGGTACAGTCATTACCATTTTAGAGACAAGAAGCTAAGACTTGAGCACAATTAAGTAATTCTCTTACTGTGGTAAGAAGCAGAGACAGGATTCAAACGCAAGTGGTCTGACTTCTAAGTTTTCACTGCCACTACAATAGTAGTTTCAGCTAAGGAGCTTTTCATCTCTCTTCCAGTAATAGCAGACAGCAACAAGAACAAAAATGATAGTGATCCACACATACTTTGCAGTAATAACTTTAGATATTAATGACCTCATCTCTTCAATACAAAGACACAGGTTAGCTGAATGGATTAAGAAACCAAATCCATCTTCCTATTATCTATGAGAAATTAATCTTACCTTCAGTGACAGGAACCATCTAAAAGTGAAAAGAGGAGGAAAAGTATTCAAAGGAAACAGAATCAGGATGTGAACAGGCATCAGTATTCAATATCTGAGAAAACAGACTTTAAAAATAACAGACACCATCCTAATCAAGGGAACAGTTAACCAGGAAGACATTGCCATTCTAAACATGTGTTCACCAAACTCTGGTGCACCTGATTTCATAGAGAATATAGCTGGAATTAAAGGCACAAATTAACTCTAACTCAGAAATAATGGGCAATTTCAACACCCCGAGGAGTTACCTGAACAAAAACTAAACAGAGAAGCAGCAGAACCGAAAGACCATGCATCAAATGAACCTTTCCAACAATAAATGCTGTGGGTTCTGAAACATTTTCAGTTTAGTACTGAAAACAATCACCTTCAGAGGCATGAGTTTTGGAGGAAGGTTTCATTTCACTTAAAAAAAAACAAAACAAAACATTATCCTTTCATCTTTAGGTATAATTTGGTGGATTATAAGAAAAGATAATGCTTTTGATATTCACTTATATTTTAGGTGTGTTTCCAAGTCAAGAAACCCTTTGCAATGGGATTTCCATTTGATATTTATATCTGTCTGTTAGGGAGGAATAAACCAGGGTAGTTGTTACCATTTTCATTTGAGAATTAAAACATGTAGCTAGGCTTGTTTGCTTACTAAATATTGCATCATGACTGAAATTTGATTTTCCCAGTATAATATTGTATACTGACATTGTACCAGCCGGGTAATATATGTGTGTTCCTTGATCATGCCTAGATCAAGCAGAGGTGAGAACTTGGGATAGTTTTCTTAGTGAAGATTAGAGTAATCTCTCATGTTTCCCAAAAGCATTTGAAAACTCCCATGCACACACTGTGGGACAGAGTGCTTTGGAAGTTGACTTATACTGGTCGGATGGATGGGTGCTGTGTGAGAGGTATTTCTCCTGAGGAAGTGCAAAAGAGAAAGACAGTATTGATGCATGGAGTCCTTGCTGATTCTCCCCAGCAGAAGCACCTCTATTCAATAGTGTCCTTTCAGGGGAACATAGGAAGTGGAGGCAAGGCAGGGTCTAATCTAGCCTGGCCACCTCTTCTAAATCACAAGGAGAAACAAGGTTACTGAATTCCAGAACAGCTGATTTCTCCACAGCAGTTCTGATGGATGGATTTGCTGAGTCCAAAGCACATCGTTTTTATGTTATGATATACTTTGTGCTTTCCTCCCACTAGGAGGGGCTGGAGGGAAATCACGCCTTCCCACAAGGCTTTCATTCTGTGGCTTTGGAGATGGACACTTGTTCTCCCTGGACTCTTTCCGAGTGCTCCAGGGTTGGCCGATGTTCTTTCTGGATGTACCTTCACCTGGCAAGTGTTCCCTTCATCCATCAAAGAATGCAGGGCGCATGGAACACCCTGAGGATCTACTCTGAGTCTCTGGGAAGTATTTGCCAGAGTTCACACTGTAGCTTGGCGGAACAGATTAGTGGGGTGAGCCAACCCTAGATCTGATAGTACCCGAAGGGGTGGTGATGAATGTGCCCGTTATGCTGCGGTCATCTCCACCTCCAGCCCTACCCCATGTGTCCTGGAAGCCTCAGAGTCATAGGGTCTGATTTATTGTTGGCCATAACCGGGAGGTCCTTGTGTAGATGCAGCTGGTGAATATAATTTGGCCCTGAGCTCTGACAGCTTTGATCTCTACCATTATTCTTCTCTTTCCTGGACCCATGAGGCAACTCTCTGTTGACTATATTTAGGCCAGAGGCAGGGACCAGGTGGCATTTCCCTTTCAGGGTTGGAAAACCTTGACTTATCTTTGACAAAGTGTTGTTTGCCAAAGTCTTAGACATTGAAATTATTGCCAGTTTTTTTCTCACTGGCCTGGCCTGGAAGGGAAGACTAGACTCACTCACTCAAAGCTTTGTACAACACTGGCTGACAATTTTGGTCACATCTTTCTTTAAATACAGTTGTTAGTAGAATCTTATTAAATAGTGATGGCTACTTATCCAAGTCTCCCGTTTTGATAGAATAGTTTATACTTTCCAAAGTACTGTCATGTTATGGTTTTTGATTCTCACATGTTTTATTTAAATATATAGACTTGTTAAGTATTCTATTCTCACCCCCAAAGCCAACAACACTCTACATGCATAGCATCTCAATGCATTAAAATTTCTTTAAAAGTTTTCATCACTTTCTTTTTGCCTTTTCAATTTTCATCTCATCTACCCAACCTTTGTGTTGGCTGTTTCCTTATGAATTATGGATTATTAAGTACCCAAATGATTTAAGTATCTTAATGATTTAAATTCATGTGAAACAAGGCAAAAATAAATGTAGAGGAGTCTAAATGCCCACAAGGCAGTTGAAAAGACTAGGTGCAGTTAGAACACGAGTTTCCCTTGTAAAGAGTGACTGTGCTGTACTTGACAGAGAAGAAAAGACCACAACTGTTAAAAAGACAGCTGAATTTTTTAAAGACACAGGGAAATAAAAGACACTGGAAGTACAGCTGCTGCTGGGAGAAAGGGTATGACATCTGAACGTATTTCTGGTACTGTTAAAATGGCTGTTCAGTTCTTGGGTGTTAAAAAACAAGTAAACTATTCACTTTTGAAATGTGTGTTGGTAGAAGTTTGTTCTCATTGCACCCTCAGAGACAGAAGCTTCCAGAACCATATCAAAAACTACAGGTCAGGAATCTGTTGGATATGCTTATCCAGGAAAACAAATATGTGAGGATGAGGAAGAGATTTCTTAGGCTTAAGTAAGTTCAAAGTCGTAGCGCCAAGGCCACAAATGTTTGTTGTAAACTCACTTGCTAGTATTCATAGTCAATGTACCAGTAAAGTGCCTAGACACAAGGCTCGAGGGGAAAACTAAAGCCAAGAGGATTTAAATCTACTAAATAGGATAGTGACCCACAGCTAATAAGATAATGTAGTGAGTATGACTAGCATAATGGGAAATTCTTCCACTTTTCAAGAACACATTCATAGGATGTTGTCTGTCATTGGAGAACTTTACTTGTTCCCCTCCTGTGGTTGTAGCGTATAATGGATATTTCATGGCTAATGTATGAATAGGAAGATGCTACACTCTTTGCTTGAGTGTGGACTCATAGGTAATGAAATCTAAAACTCCATGCTCTAAAAAGGGTGTCTATTATTCCTTCTTCCTTGGAGACCTTTGAAGCTCTCTTGTAGATAGAGTTTTTCAGGTGCTGAGTTAGGGACTGTTGTTTTGACACTATAACAGGAGCTAGGATGTATTCACGTTTATTATGTAGAAATATAACGTGAGTGTATGAAAACTTAAGATCGGGTGAATTCCACTGCAGAACTCCTTATAAAAGTTTCTTTCCAGTGGAAAATGGCCAGTCTGCATTTACTGAAGGAATTCAACTATACAGAGACACTTCCAAATGCATTTTCTTGGGGAAAAAAATCAGAAATCTAGCTATAAAGTCTTTGGCCTTTAGAGTTGCTGTAGGCTTTAATGTATAAGAAAGTCACATTTTGTGTAGATCTAAAAATGGGCAGATGTCATATTTATTCTTTGCTATGATGCTCCTCCTTCTAATTTCTGTAAGATGTTTGAGGAACTATATTGATTAATATACGTGTGCATAAATTGGGACAGGTATTGGAATTAAAAGAGCATTTTGCCTTAGGACTTTAGTCTTAGCCTTGGATTAAACTTAATTAATATATTAGCCAATTTTCCTGTAATAATGTTGTGTAACAAACTACTCTAAACTCTGGGAATTCTCCTCTTCCTCAGCTCACGGTGTTGCCAAAATGTCACTTTCTTTCTTTCTTTTTTAAAATTGGATATTTTCTTTATTTGCATTTCAAATATTATCCCCTTTCCCAGTTCTGCCCTGAAACCCCCTATCCCATTCCCCCTCCCCCTGCTTCAAAGAAGGCCGCAATGGAGTTGAGAGGCCAAACCTACTCCATCACAGGACCAACTTCCATCATAAGAGAAAATGAAAAAATAAAGGCCAGAGAACTTGGCCTGCAGCTAAACTCAAACTGTACCCAAGTACTAGGAAGGACCCCATGGCTTGTCCTTGGCCAGAGTTACACCCTAGCTATTCCCTAGCAACAGTTAAAGATTAGCCTGATTGTTTCAGATGTACTTTCAGACTGTGATTGTATATGGTCTTGCTTCAGAGCACCCACCTGTTGGCTTACAATAGTCATTAAATTACATGCTTGCCAGAACGGACACCCCTCACTTGCTTCCATTTTCCATAAAACCTTGTCCTGACAAGAGTTTGGTGCTGTTTCACCGAACCATCCTGTGAGCTGACAATGAGTAAGCTTGAACTCTGGTTTGTAATAAAGAGACCCTAATGTGATTGCATTGGGGTTGGCTCCTGGTTGGTCTTTTGGGCTCCTGAACAAGGCACAACAGAATCATAGAGAAGTTCCTGTCACCAGGACCAAGCTATACCACCTTAATCCTCTGAAAGATCACAAGGAAGCATAAGCCCAATAAGTCTGGAAAGTTATGATTATTACTTAATAATGCTTTTGATGGTGAAATTGGGTTAATTTTTTTTTATTACTAGACTTCAACTACAAAGGGAAATTGTGAGCACTCTCCCATGATATACCAGAATCAGTCAATATTATTCCTAATGGAATTAGTCTTAAGCTTCTTTTTTCTCCTGAATCTTCTTCTAATTTTAGCTCTTTGCATCATCAAGACAACCTTTATGACAAGGAGGAACGACAGGAGTGCTTCTAAGCACTTCTTACTTAGTAGGAGTACTGCCTAAGAATTGATTTTATCATGAGTTCTACAGAATCCAAAAATGTTTATAGTAGTCCTTAGACAGACACCTTAGCAACCAATCTGCTTTGAAGAACAAAGGTTGCCTAAAGTTTATCCTATGGGCAAACTCACAGAAATACTTAAGGAAATAGCAACATAGAAAATGAAAAAGTTGCTATATCAAAGGGAGAAAAATTACCAACTGTATAGGATGTCTCTCTGACAATGACATTCTCTGAGAACTCTGCTTGAAATGAAAAGCTTCCCATACTTAATATTGAACCTCTGGGTGACTGAGGCTGTTGATGCACTTTAGCCTCTCTCTCTCTCTCTCTCTCTCTCTCTCTCTCTCTCTCTCAGATCCTTGGGTAGTTGCTACATAAAGAGTTGTGTTGACAAGTCTCATAAAACAGTCACTTTCAAGGTGATAGGACTGTGATAAATTGAGGTTGGCTATTGACAAAGAAGAGAAAGATCAGCTTGGCAATCCTAAAAATAGAAATTCTCAAGTACATGGTATAGATAAAGTGCCAGAAGTGTATATGTAAAGGTAACCATATGTAATCTACATTAGGGAACAATACATCGAAGCTCTCTGGGGAACAATATGGGATACCAATAAGTAGAAGCATTGGTATCTTTAAGAAACAGTATATGAGGGTTGGGGAGCCGCCCAAGCATAACCATGTGAGGTCAGATGAAAAGCTGGGTGCTATGCCCTGCACCTGTAACCCAGAGCTCAGAAGGCAGAGACAGCAGTTTTAGTAAGTGACCTTGTCTCAAAAAACATATAATGGAGGAGTGGAGAGATGGCTCAGCAATTAAGAGCACTGAAGCGTTGTTTGGAATGTTGGCTGGATGGTGTTTTGTTGGCACAAACATGTGAAGGAATGTTTAACTGAAGCAGACACAGGTGAAAGGATGTTCTGCTAAAGCAAGCATGTGAAAGAACACATGATGAAGGAGTCTTTGCTCACAACATGCATGTATTAGTCCACCTTACATTGAGCAGTTGAGCTGCATTTGTCGGATCTCCATAGAGACAAATGCACCAAAAAACTTCTGGTAGTCTGCTTCTTGCCTCTTCCATGGACTCAGGCTGATTGGCAGACTGATGTCAGCTGAGACAGACGCAGGTGCTGAGGCAAGACTCATGCTGAGGCAAGACCCATGGAGGACACATGATATTGGAGGGTATAAATAGAACTCCATGGACAGTAAGAGAGGCTGAGCTAGGCTTGCTTATAGAACTAGCTTTGCAACACTTGTGGGTCTCCACTGAACTTTGCTTCTCTGAAAGAGGCACAGCTGAGAACTTCTCCTGGTGCTCCTCCTGGTCCCTCCTGATGACTCGAACTGAGGTTGAGGCCTGGCTGTCTCTGCTAATACATGTCACCGCTGTTGCTAACCCGACTCTACCAAACTGGACTGCTGGTGTGCCTGTGAAGTGTTTGGGAGTGAAGCTACTGCTGACCTGTGAACCAAACTGCTAATTTCCAGACAACACAGACAGGAGTTGCTCCAAAGAACCTTTCTAAACAGGTCCACTTGCCCCATATCCTTTCTTTCCCACTACCTCTGGTGGGTGGTGAGCTAGAAGGGAGAATAAAGCACTTAAGAACCATCATTTAAAATGGGATTTGAAAAATTAAAGTTACAGAGCATTGACTGCTTTGCCAGAGAATCTGGGTTTGTTTCCCACCATCCATGTGGTGGCTAACAGTGATCTCTAATTCTAGATCCCAGGAACCCAGCATTCTCTTCTGGCTTCCACAGCACTACGTGCACCATAGTAACCAAACATGAAGGCAAAGCATTCACCCACACAACATAATCTAAATAAGCTTTAAAATCAAGATGAAGAGCAACCAAAAAAGATAGTAGACAATGACCTTTAGCCTACACACACACACACACACACACACACACACACACACACACACACACATATGAGAGAGAGAAAGAGAGAGAGAGAGAGGTGCACATTCACACAAATATTTCCACATACAATAGATGATTAGATGATGCTAAGTCAGAGCTCAGGACAATGATATACAATGCAAATATGTGTAAGCCACATCTGTGACATCAAAGGTTCAGTTTGGCAGCTTTTAAACCAGGTAAAGCTTTTCTAATTATTTCTCCTTTTTAAAAAATAATTCCACTGTGGACAAATCAGTAAATGGCTCAACGCACAATTCAAAAAGGCCTTAGATTAATGAAAGCGATGTAGCAGCTGAATTATGTCAGGCTATGTGGTGGGTAGGAGGGGAACTATAAACTATGTGATAACAACAGCATCATAAAATGGAAAAGAAACAAAGGCTATCCCCAATGCTCTGGTTCTGATCAAATGTGCTGATAACTGGGGGAAAAATTACATGGGTATGCAGAGGGTATCAATGCCACAAGCTTGCTAATAAGACACATCAGCAACTAACTGCTTACTCCTTATTTTCAGAAAAATATATGATTCACTTTTTTCTGAGAGAATCTGAGTTGCTCCTTGCAGGATAATAACATCGGGAAGGCTTTAGTGTTCAGCTGGATTAAATCTTTATTACCTTTGTGAGTGCTCACCTTTTTTAAGAGGTAGAAGTGTTCACGTTACATCAGGGACCTTTATACAATGAGGATTGTTATTCTTTTATAGCTCTTTCCCCTCAGCACCACCTCTCCCCTACAAAAATACAGCAGACCTGAATGGCCTTGAGGGTGTCTGTTGAGATTGCCAGGGAGGTAGACTGCTGGACTGGGAACAAGTTTTCAACTTAGTCCAAACTGAATCTGATCCCACTTCTATGAGTTATGAACTAGAGAAATGAGCAGTTTTCTGAGCCTGGCTTGGTCCCTGTCTCATGATCTTGAGGGGGGTAGGAGGGAAATGCCCATCAAGATTCAATGAGAACTTGTATAAAAGGATCTCACACAAAACCCAAAGGTACTCAATAATGAGTGCATTCTTGCAAACAATAAATATTTATCAGATGCCTACTGTATTTCAATCAATGTTCTATAGGTTACTGCAATAGCAAAGAAAATGTAGTTTCAAATACCAGCAACCATAACTTCTATTTATACACATCCTCAAAGTGCCAAAAAGATAACATGTGCCTTCCCCCATGCCAGACCTACAAATGAGACACTTCTGCAGCCCCATGCTTTTGCCTGGAGACTCTCCAGCTCTGCATCTTTATTTTCCTTATGAGAAAATTTAGCTCCAGGAAATAAAATTGCATTGAAGTCTGGGACACAAAGATGAGGGAGACCAAGTGCGGTCCTCCACTAGCTGCCAGTTTAGCAGAGGTTGCAGACACATAAAAAGATGCCAGCAGGTACTGAGCTGTGTGAGAGCAGACTTTCACTGAAGGTGGCCATCACTTATGATTAAATGAGAACATGTACACAGAGAGCTGGACTCAGAGATTTCCCTCCCAACTCCATGAGTCTGTGCCACTGAGCTATTATTTTTCTAAGTACATTTGTGAAAGTTTTATGCTCTTTGAAATCCCTTAATTCTATATTAAGGGCAACAGACATGCCATCCATCTTGTAGAAACCAAGTTGGCTATATACCACTAGCAGGAGAAAGGTCATGCAAAGATTCAAAAATGACTGGCCAAGTATCCCTGGGGATCATCAGAGATTCATTCACATTTACCTGTAAGAGAAATAAAATAAATGTCAGTTGGTAAACACACTCAAGGGTGCATTGTGCTGAGCAGTCTGGAGTTCAGTGGATTTGAACCTTTGGCTATCAGAGAAAACTGCTTGGTATTTTAGTGCTTAATCCTTTCTCCAAGGCTTTTTCTTTTTTCTTTTTTAACTTAGCAGGAATGGACAAGGGTAAGCGTAGTCTGTACAGACAATTGTAAGCTGGTATTGGACCCTTGAGTGTATGAAGCAAGTCTTCCATGGGCAGTTTGAAAGTTCTGTAGAGATTTATTGCTAAGAACCTTGGCCCCCGTGAGAATGTACGAAAATCTGCAACTGGCAGGGGTGGAGAGGTTGGGGGCATCTCAGTGATGGGCCAGAGACCTGGGTTAGGGGAGGTGCCCAAGAATCAATGGGGGTGACAGCATTGGGGATATGGAACCTGAAAAGGTCACCTCCTATAGCCAGGCAGAAACCCCAGTGGAGTGATAAGGACACCAACACACCCACGAACCTTCGACCCAAAATTTATCCTGTCTACAAGAAATGTTGGAACAGAGGATAGACACAGAGACTGGGGAAATGGCCAAGCACTAACAGGCTTAACTAGAGAACCATCCCATGGGCAAGCACCAATCCTTGACACTATTAATGATACTGTTATGCTTACAGACAGGAGTCTAGTAAGGCTGTCTTCCAAGAGCCTCCAGACAGCTGACTCAGACAGATGCAGACACCCACAGCCAAACAGTGGATAGAGCTTGGGGACTCTTATGGAAGAGTTGGGGAAAGGATTGAGGGCCCAAAGGGTATAGGAACTCCACAAGAAAACCAACAGAGTCAACTAACCTGGATCTTTGGGGCTCTCAGAGACCAAACCACCAACTAAAAAGCATCCACAGGCTGGACTTAGCTCCCCTCCCCGCATATATGTAGCAGATATGCAGCTCAGTTTTCATGTGGGTCCTGAATAACTGGAGCAAGGGCTATCTCAAAAGCTGTTGCCTGTCTGTGGGATATGTTCTTCTGGCTGGGCTGCCTTGTCTGGCCTCAGTGGGAGAGGATGTGCAGTAGCCCAGCAAAGACTTGATGTGCAGGGGTTGAAGGATACCCAGGGGAATCCTCCACCCTCTCAGAGGAGAAAGGGAGAGGGGTCGGAGGACAGGATTGTGGTAGAGAGGGGTGATCAGGAGGGAGTGCAGAGATCAGGTTGTAAAGTAAATTAAAAAAAAGAAAAGAAAAGAACCTTGACCCAACAGAAGAGGAAGATGCCTCTTCACCTGTACACTCCATGGCACCCTTTAATAGGGACACTGGTTCAAATGGAATCCCGCCAGGGATAAGCAGAGACAGAAACAGTAATGGGCTGGCTGTCTCCTTCCTTTGGGCCCCAGAAACACAGGCAGCATTTCCCATGCCACACCCGGGCTGGCAGCTCCAGGTGAAGGATTTGCCTTCCGATCCTCATCCTACTCAGCATTTCTTCCATAATGCAAGCTTTCCAAGTAGTCCCTGGATTCCTGGATCCCTCTGCCCTGCTGTTCTCTGGCGAGGATGGACATGCACAGTCCTAACAACTGCCCATGGTTTTCTTATGGGAGTGCTGGGCAGGAGGAGGTCAGCCTTGCTGTGATCCCCATTTTTGTTCTCTGTCATGTTTTGTCATGTGTTTAGCTGACACATCACTCTAGGAACCTAAGTGCACCTTTCAGAGACTTCAAAACTCTTCAACAACAAGGAATGATATAGTGGGGAATCTGCTATCCTAAGAAAGAAGGGGACCAATTACTGGGAACTCTAATTGCTTACTTCCTATTCTATACCTTGACTAAGGTAACATGAATAACCTACATTCTTCATGAATGACCTAAGAGATTAATAGCAATAATCAGAACTTACCTTTTTCATTCTCTGGATGTTATGCCCAACTTCCTGTCTATGTCTTGGTTCTTGCCTGTCTCTGCTTGCAGCCAAATCATTCCCTCTGCACTTGATAACTGATCATGAATTCACTGACAGAGTTTCAACACACAGCAACCAATTTATCTCAAACCAACACTTGTCTGGGAAGAAGCAATAGAAGAAATGTCCAAGCTCTGGTGTATTTGTCCAAGTATAAAGGGAAGGTTATTTGTGTTGTGAAACATGTGAGATATTATGAAATTCTCCATGCTTCAACACCTAAAAGGCTCATCAGAAAATTTATCTTATAAATTTGTAGTAAACCTTTTTAAATTAAGATTTTTTAAACTTAATTATGTTGTGTATTTCACTATCAATACATTCAGGCCTACAAGGTTGAAGGGAAAAAAACCTTTGCCTGCTTAATGTACAAACCTGTTTTTTGTAATGATATAAAAATTTCTTTCATAATTAATATATCTATAGAACTTCAAATAAACAATAAACACCATTTAGTAGAAGCAAGTCTTATACTAAAAGACTATTACTGTAAAATTGAATTTTGGCCGGATACCCTTTATTTTCAATTCATAAATCTGGCAAGCCTGTTTCCTGGAACTTGCAGTCTGACTGTCCATGGCAGCCCTCAAATACATTAAGTTTTTAATGACATTAACAGACTGGCATAGTCATACACTGATGATTGATCCTCACTTGATTCTGAACCCAAGTAATTAATAACTTGTTCTTTCTGGTCTCCCTAAGGAAGAGAAAGTGGTGTAAATCCAGAGTAATGAAGATGAGAACACAGTACTGTAAGACATAGTTTTTGCTGTAATTTTATCTCGAGGATTCCCAGAAAGCTCTG
The DNA here is from genome assembly GCA_019843965.1 of Rhynchomys soricoides. Lineage (NCBI taxonomy): Eukaryota > Metazoa > Chordata > Mammalia > Rodentia > Muridae > Rhynchomys > Rhynchomys soricoides. Next base: position 1,299,327 of record JADRCH010000075.1, read on the forward strand.
TAAAATATGTGCTGTCGCTGAAAATATCATTGGCTTCAAGTAATGGAAAATGCAGATTGAAAGGCATTGCAGAAACACCTATAACCCAAAGCACAGAGTTAATAGCAGACAAGCTGGGTCCAGTCTGTCACTGTCCTCTGCTCCACCTTGTCTCCAGCCTCCCCCGAGAGCTGCTACCACTGTGCAGCCTCATGACTGTCAATGACAAATGGAATTAATACTGCCTCACCCACATTTGGTAGGAGAGTAAAGAAAAGTTCCCCTTCAAACTAAAGGAGCCCGCTTAAATCAGAATACCTGTCCATCCATGGACTAATAGTTGTCACCCTGATAATATTAGTCTCTCCTAGAGCCATCGATGGGATGGACATTAAACCAAAATGAAATTCAGTAGGATTTTGGGAAAGAAAAATGCTGAGTAGGCTAGAACCCATTAAAAATAGTTAGTTTTTCAATTATTTCAATTATAGGTATTCAAATATTCTAGGTGGTAATTAACTTAATAAGAAGTCTGCCTTTTATGTATCTTTGAGAGGGTGGTTTGTGGGTATTGAAACAAGGCATTAGTACATATGCCAGGTTGCCCTTGAACTTATAACAATTCACAAGTTATAGGGTTATAAATAGGTACCCCCATGCCAGATCCTTAGCATGTCATTAAAATTATAAGCCTGGGAGACATGTTGGGGGATGCCTAGGAGGAGTGGTAAGGGATGCAATAAGGAAGGGTATTCTCAAGATATAGTGCTTACCTGTTTGAAATTTCCAAAGAATAAATAAAAGATATTCTAATCTGAAAAATCAGCAGCTAAACAGATGGCTCAGTATTTATGAACTTTTGCGGAGGATCTAGGTTTGGTTCCCAGCATCCACCTGGAACTCACAACCATCTGTAACTACAGGGCCATATAATACGGTGTCCTCTGTTGGCCTCTGTGGGTACTGTGCACATGTAGTGTCCACACAAGAAGGCAAAACTACAATAGACATACAATTTTTTTTAATTTTATAGACCTTGTTTGACAAATCTTGGCAAAATAAAATTGGCAAATTTTATCTGCTTTTAGTAAAGTGTGCTAATAATGTTCTATAAATGTATGTAACTTTTTGTTTTGAGTTAGTTATTTGAGCACAGAAATGCTCAAAGTCATTCCATAACCTCCCTTTGTGATGGATAATAATACAGATACATTACATTTATTTGAAATTTTAACACATTGATATCAATTTGATTTCACATTTGCCAAATGGGCAAGCATTATTTGTCTTATTTTTATGGTTAGAAAACTAAGATCCACTGAGCTACCTTTTGTTCCATTTCCCAAAACACATTTAGCTACATTGGGAAATGGAACAAAAGACAGCTCAGTCAATAAAATGCCTGCTTGCTGCCCAGCATAAGAACCTGAATTTGGTCTCACAGATTCATATAAACAGCTAGCCCTGCATACATATAATCTCAGCACTGAAGAGGCAGAGCTAGAAGGATTCTGGAGGTTACTGGGCATTTAGTGGCCAAGTTAATGAACCTCACGATGTAGTGAAAGACCCTGCTCAGAAACAAAATGTCTCCTGAGGGTTTTGCCCTCATTAACTGATTGATTCTTTTATAGAAGATGTCAATTTGTGGTTTGTTATCACAGAAACAGGTTGCTTATAAAGGGTCAAATTTAAAAAAAAAAAAAAACAACCTGATCTATGTGTCCCTCCTTTCTCCCCCTCCCCCTCTCCTGCCCTTCTTCCTCCCCCTTCCATCTTTTCTCCACTTCGCACCACAGGATGATGCAGAAAGAAGGTTCGTCACAGGTTCTTGTACCTTGATAGTCTTAACCCTTTCAGCCTTTTGAATCATGAGATGATTTTTTTCCTTATTATAAATTGTCAATTTTCAAATATTCTGTTAAAGAAACATAAAATGTCCAGGACATCATCTTAAACAATCACTACAAAAGAGCACACAGATCTCTGGCGGGCCAAACCACTGTTTGCCTTCCCCATAGAGCACAGCCAGCCCCGTCCAAAGCCATGGGTAAGAGTGACTGAAGGGAAGAGATCCCTAGATGAGCATGTGAATCCTTCATAAGGCATAGGGCTATTAGATGCTTGGCAGGGAATTAATGTGTATGTGATGACAGACCTGACTCTATGAGAAACCCTGCTACATCATTTCCTAGCAGCATATCACACATTTTAGGTGATTGCCTAACCCATCCTGATTGTTCCATGCCAGGTCACATCTGTGCAAGCCATCCAGCTGAGGAACAATTAGGAACATCTCCTGAAGTTTGTATTCCACAAAACAGACAACTGTGTCCTGCCACTGTTAGTTGACAGCTTAGGAATAATTAACTGGCTGGAGACAAGAAGGAGAGAAGAAGCTGAGAACTCTCTGCTTCTTCAAGGTTCTCTGTGTGATGCAGAGAAGGGTGCTGCTTTCTGTGACAGGTCAAAAGTAGTTGTCTCTGAAGCTGAAATGACCTCATTGGCAATGAAAATCTCATTATGAATGTGGTATGGAAGAATTCAGGCAGCAAGAAAAATCAAAAGCATAAAAAACTCATCCAAAACACGAACAAATGGGAGCTAGTTATCAATTAAAATGTGCTTTTAAAAAAAGTTTTTTGTCTCTCTATGTTCAGCAAGCCATATTAAATGACATGGTCACAATAATACATTCACTAATCAAGGCTGGGTCTTTGTATACTGTCATCTCCATGGCGATATTTCAAGTGTCCTCCCAGGAGCCTGCCTCAGTCAGTCCATTTTCTACATAATCGTAGATTTTACCTTGTAGGGTAAATTGCTTTCTGGCTCCCTCCCTCACCTTCTCTTTCTTCCAATATAGAAGAAATGGAGAGATCAAACCTCATTCTCTAAAACTACAGCATGTAGACTAGAGACTAGGGCAGAAGGATCAAATAAAATTCTCAAATGCACACTACTTACCATAGTATGAAAAGAATCATACTATGCCGTAAATGTGACAGAAGGCAAGTGAGTTTCTGAAGAGAAAACTACTTTGAAACTTATTAAATTTATTATTATACTTATTAAACTTTTGAGAGAAGTTTAATAATACCTAAATAAAATCAATGAATATTTTGTTACTTAATAATGTAAATCTGGCAATTTTCCACAATTGATTTCAAGATTCAATGCTAGCTACATCAACACCTGATTTTAGCAGCATTTTTGGGCGTTCCCCATCTAATGTTTTTATTTGCAAGAAAAACTGAGGTCAAGGATAGCCAAAGACAGTAATGAGAAGAAAAGGTGAGAAGACTTTATACCTAGAAACAGAAGACTTATCACACCAAGACATTTATGAGGAGAGAGAGATCAACAGTAGCTTATCGAAGCAAGGACAGCAATGTTAAATAAGGATGCTGACTCCATGTCAACATTAATAAGTTTACAACAACGTTCATACCATGCTGCAGTAAGAAAAGTGTGTGGTCATTTCAACACATAAGTCTAAGTCATCTATCTGTGCACCTATAAAAAAGACCAAGAGAATCGATGTGTAGCTAAGCCCAAGTGTTTTCCTAGCATGTAAAAGGTACTTGGTTCAATCCACAGCACCATAAAAAATTAAACATAACACATTATATATAAAAATCAATTGCATAGCTGTCATTGAAACTCCTGATAGAATAGATATTTTATAAGCATAAGTCCCTAGACTAAATCCCCAATACCGAGTTTCAGATGTGTTACAAATGAATAAAAAAACAGAAAGCACATCTTGAAAGGAAAACAGAGATCAGAACCTCTGCAAACTTAAGGTAAGCATATGAATCCTAAACAGAACAAAACTGTACTAGACATACAGGAGAGAGTAGCAAATTTTCAAATTCTGCTCATCAAAATTCATGCATGCCATATAATGGGGAAATATGTAAAGTATAAATATCTTGCAAAAGACTCATATCAACAGTACATAATAATACAGGAAACAGACAAATACCTGAATGCAAAAAATGGTCAACCTAAGTAAGCATGTGCATCAACAAAGACTATATCCAAATGGCCAATATACGTGTGTGTGTGTGTGTGTGTGTGTGTGTGTGTGTGTGTATACATGTTTACTTAAATGGAAATTAGAAACACAATGTAACTGCAATACACAGAAAATGGTGGACATGTGGACATCCAGAAATCTCACACTATTAGTAAGAGAATATATTGAATCAATCTCCTTGAAGAGTCTGATTGTAACTCATACATATGAACACAAAGATATCAACTGACCCAGAAACTCAATCTTCAAGTAGATATGGAAACAGCAAAGTGAATAAAAAACTTCATTGAATGATATTAACAAGGGGCTGCTAAGATAGTTTAGTCCATAAAGTACTTATCTTGCAGGCACAGGGACCTATTTTCAACCCTCAAGAATCCACATATAAAGCCTGGCAAGGTGATGCACATATGGCAAGGTAATGTCAGCATTGAGGACATGAGACAGACATGTCCCTGGGGCTCCCTGGCCAGCCTAGCCAAATTGTTCAGCTCCAAACTAGCAAGAAACCTTTTTTCATAAAAGAGGAAAGGCAGGAAACAAATAATACCCCAGGTTAACTTCTGGCTTCTGTGCATACATACACAGTACACACATATGAGCACATAAAGAGACAGAAAATATGAACAGGAACATCCATGGGGAAATTATTCATGACTATCAAACAAAATTTTAAATACCCCTTAATAGCATTATGCAGTAGCAAAATGTACTCTGATATCAGGATGGCAGTTACATTCTTGGGGACAGCAATGACAGGAGGCATATGATGGAAGCTTCTGGAAGCCTAGTAAACAATGTTTTGCTTCTGAGTTGGATGATGCTTACATTTATATATTCTCTTGTTCGATATTCACTATCTGTGCATTTTTCTGCATAATTCTATATTCAATAAAGATGTGTTTAGATACTAGAAATAAAATAGAGGAAGAATAAAAAAGGAAGAAGCATTTGCAAGCAGCCAGAAAACAAATAATTGAAGTGAATCCAATGCCATTCACTTTTTTGCCAGTTGAACATGACTTCAGGTGATTTGCCAAGCAGAGAGCAGACACTTCCTGAGGCAGTTCAACCAACAGAACCAAACTAGGCTGCTGTCCATAGATGCAACCTTCTCATTCTCTCTGAAATTTGAGGAAGATAAGGAAATTGCTCTCCCTCTGGAAAACAAGGCAATGCTAACAGCATGCCAGTTCACAGGGAAGAAGCCTCTCTGCACATATAAAGGCACTGATGATATTATCCAGACTGCATTCAAGCGACAAATACACACTTCTGACCCAGCACATATAAATGCAGCCCAAAATTCTACTCTGAACTACAGGTTAACAAAAATTGACTCCTAATTTGACTTTTGTTTTGTTTAGTTTTGTTCTGTTTTTTGAGACAGGGTTTCCCTGTGTGACAGCCCTGGCTGCCCTGGAAGTCATTTTGTAAATAAGACTGGCCTCAAACTCACAGAGATTGGCCTGCCTCTGCCTCCCAAGTGCTAGAATTAAAGGCATGGATCTCCATGCCCAGTTTAAAATTTAATATTTTCATAGATTTAAAAAAAAAAAGTTTTTAACCACTCCAACTTACAACCACCTGGTTAATAGTTCTAAAAATCATCTACAACAAAATTTACCCAAATATAATTTTGTCCACTACAGCTTCCTCTGTTCATATATAGTAGCCCCACGTTTCTTTGCTCTGATCAAAACGCTGACACTACCTTTCACTCCTATTTATGTTTAAGACCATATACCAAATCTTTGAATAAATCAACCATCTCAGACCCACCAAAACTAGACAGCTGCACCCCTCTATCATAGTATTGCTTCAGTCTGAACAGCCATCATAGGTTTCATGACTTATCTTTCCAAAACCCAGTGAAGCTCACGTCAGCAGCAGGAGTGATCTTCACAGCACTAAGTCAGATTGAATCACTTCTGCAGTGCTTGCTCATCTTACTCAGAGTGAAGAGGAAGGCTTACAATTGCCTGCAAAGCCCCAGCCTCCAGCATAGACAAGTAAAAAATTTCAGTAAATTAATAAGCACATTAAAGAAGAAAATTTGTCAAGGCCCAGGGTCCTATTCTTCCTTCCCCTTTCCACTACTAAAGTGAAATCCACTACTAGACTCCAATGCTTATCCTTAAGACCCAAGATGGCTGACTAAACTCAGACCTCATGTCTACATGGTAGAATATACATATATTATTTCTGGTGGCTTCTACTGCTCCTTATTGAAGACATAGTTTTTTAACCTGAACATTATGAACACTTTGGACCAAATCACTCCTTGATGAGGGGGCCCATCCTTGTATCATAAGATATTTAAGTAAAACACAACATCTCATTGCCTATTGTAACAACAAAACTTCTCCAGACATTGTCAAAAGTCCCAGAGGTCCCAGTAGGGACATCTCTCAGTTAAGAACAACTGAAAGGCAGTGAACAGCAGAACAACTGCACTGGGCCAAGATATTGTTCTTGAGTGGCAGAGTCCTGAGAGGAAAGACCAGGAGATGAGAAAATAAAGATAGGGAAGTTTGGGATCTGGAAGTGTCACACAAGCTGATGACTCTTGCAAGCAAGTGTATTAAGAAATATAGCATCTTATATAAAGCTTGCAGTGGAAAGTGGGACAATGTCAGCAAAGAACTATCATATAATAGGTCAAAGTCAGCAGAAGCTACTCAAAGTTGCATGAACCTACTCAACGTTGCACAAACCTACAGACTGGAAAAATATCTTCATTAACCCTACATTCAATAGAGGGCTAATATCCAAAATATACAAAGAACTCAAGAAGTTAGACTCAAAAAAAATCAAATAATCCAATTTTAAAATGGGGTACAGCTGTGCTCGCTTCAGCAGCACATATACTAACAATGGGGTACAGAGCTAAACAGAGAATTCTCAACAGAGGAATCTCGAATGGTTCAGAAGCACTTAAAAGAAATGTTCAAGATCCTTAATCATCAGGGAAATGCGAATCAAAATGATCCTGAGATTCTTACCTTTCACCAATCAGAATGGCTAAGATCAAAAGTTCAAGCAACAGTATATGCTGGTGAGATGTGGAGAAAGAGAAACATTCTTCCACTGCTGGTTGGATTGCAAACTGGTACAACCCCTCTGGAAATCAATCTGGTGGTTCCTCAGAAAATTGGAAATAGCTCTACCTGAAGACCCAGCTATACCACTAATGGAAATATACCCAAAAAAAAGCTCTACTATACCACAAGGACACATGCTCTACCATGTTTATAGCAGCCTTATTTGTAATAGCCAGAAACTGGAAACAGCAAATGTCCCTCAACCAAAAAATGGATACAGAAAATGTGGTTCATTTACACAGTGGAATACTATTCAGCTATTAAAAATGAGAATATCATGAATTTTGCAGGCAAATGGATGAAACTAGAAAATATCATTCAGAGTGAGGTAACCCTGGCCCAAAGTACATTCATGGTATGTACTCACAGATAAGTGGATATTAGTGAAAAAGTTCAGAATGCACATGATACAACTCACAGACCCTAGGAAGCTTAACAAGAAGGAATATCCAAGTATGGATACCTGAAACCCACTTAGAAGAAAAACAAAATAATCACCTGAGGAAGAGGGAGGGAAGAAAGAGGGTGAGAGAAGGGAGGGGGAGGGGAAATGAGAGGCAGGATTAGGTATGGGGAGAGACAGGAGAGACATCCAAAGGACCAGGAGAATAAATCAAAATATGCAGCATTGGGAATTAATGAGAACCTCTAGAAAATCCCAAAGACCTGGGATGTGAAAGGCTGCCAGGACTCAGTGGGGATGATACTAGCCAAAATGCCCATCAGTAGAGAAATGGAACCAAGAGAGACCACCTCCAGTAGACAGACATGGCCCCCATTTGAGGCATGGGGCCACCTACCCGTCTTCAAAATTTTTAACCCAGAGTTGGTCCTGTCTAAAAGAAGTTCAGGGACAAAAATGGAGCAGAGACTAAAAGAAAGGCCACCCAGTGACCAGCCCAACTTGGGATCCATCCCATGTAAGCACACCAAATCCTGACACTATTACTGAAGCCATATTGTGCATGCAGACAGGAGCCCGGCATGGCTTTTCTCAAAGAGACTCTACCAGCAACTGACTAAGACAAATGCAGGTACTTAGAGCCAACCAGTGGATTGAGGTCAGGGACCAATATGGAAGAGTAAGAGGAAGGACTGAAGGAGCTGAAGGGGATTGCAACCCTATAGGAAGAACAACAGTGTCAACTAACCGGATCCCTCAGACCTCCCAGAGACTAAGCCAAAAACCAAGGAACATACATGGGCTGGTTCATGGCCCTGGGCACATGTGTAGCAGAGGACTGCCTTGTATGGCCTCAGTGGGAGAGGATACACTTAATCCTGTGGAAACTTGATGCTCCAGGGAAGAGAGATGCTGGTGGGGGTGAAGTGGGGGTGGGTGGGCAGGTGAGGGAGCACCCTCTCCGAGGTAGAGGGATGGGGTGAAGAACTCAGGGAGGAGGAAATGGGAAGGGGGAAACTTTTAGAATGTAAATAAATAAAATATTTTAATAATAATAATAATAAATGTTGTAAAGAAGGGAACACAGGATATCTCAAGTGCACCACAAATCAAACACACAATAATTCCAGTCTCTGTAGAGGTAAAAGCCAGTTTCTCAGGAACAGAAACCATAACTCCTTTGAGGCCTTGGCCCCAGCCCCAGACTGGGCCTTGCCAAGCCTGTCCCTGGGCAAGGACACAGAACTGGCATTCTCTTTATCCTTTCATTAGGGCCTCTGAGAAATCCTTTTACCAGCCAGGCTCCCAACAGACAGCAGTACTGGGAAATCAGAATTCTGTACTTTGAGATGGAAGAATGGCTGCTTAACAGGTAATTAGCAGGCTCTGTTGAGAAAAAAATACATTCTTGAGGAAAACACTATTACTGATTCTTAGAGGCAATTTTACTAATAATCAGTGCATATAAAAATAAATGCTTTAACTTTATAAAATATTTGTATTGAGATTATAATATAATAACATCATTTCCCCCTTCTCTTTCCTCCTACCAAAACCTCCCATAAACCCCTCATTGCTCTTTTAAATTCATGACCTCTTTTATGACTAATTGCTCGTGCTCACACACACACACACACACAGAGGTGCGCATGTGCACATGCCCATACATGTGTGTATATGAAAACACGTTGGTATATAAAGTGCAGCCTATCATATATTAATATATCCCTTGCTTTTCTGTATTTAAGAAATGCTTTCAAAGAATTTATGACCTTTCTATCTACCAACTTGTTTTATTTTATTTCTGCAAAAGGAAGCCTTCCTAGTTATGTTTTTAAATATGGATTAAGGTCTTCATTTGGGCCCACTGGTCAGCAACACTAACCCTGGGTCTATTGGACTCCCTGTGTCTACCTTCTGTATGGCTGCTTGTTCTCATCCATCTTATACGTGCTCATGGACGTTTACATTGGGCTTTCCCTTGCCTTCTTTTCAGCAGTGTGCCCACTTCAGTGCTGTGTTCACTCCACAGTTGCCCTTTTTTCTTGCAGCTCTGCCTCTTCCTTGAGCTCCCAGAGCTTCTCCTGGGCCCCACAGATTCTGTGCTTGGTTGGAGGTAACAAGCATTATTCTGTCAAATTTTCACTAATAATTCAAGCTGGACCATAATTTTTATGTCTTCATGGCAAGACATTTCTAGTGAGAATTCTTTATCTACCTGTAGGTTTTTCAGTCTTTTCAGTCTTTTTCAGTATTTTTCATTTACTTCAAAGATATAGGAGTCTTTTAATCATTATTCATGGTTTAAATAGCTCACATTTGAATAAATATTTCTAGGAAATATCTAAGGGACTCGCCAAGAACCTAGAAAAACCCTCTTTATATAAAGTTGTGAGTGGTTATTTATTTCTAACTTTTCTTGCTCCAGACAACAGTTAACAACAGCTTCCTGGACTTTTCACACACCATATAATCTTCCTTTTATATCTTGTCTCATGCAGTGTTCTTCTTAACAATGTGCCTTGTGTGTTATTTCTCAACCCATCTTACCCACCTTTATCTTTTCCAGAAAGGCGAAGATATGTCCTATAAGTAGCTCTCACAAGTAAGAAAAGACTCAAGTTTATCAGCTATTACTAACCTACATTCTCCTTTGTTCTTACATCAAAACATTATTGTATTAGGGATAATAACATAAACTAACAAAAGATTACTTTTCCTGAACCTCACTGTGGCTATTGTGAGCATGCAATCAGATTCTTAACAAATATTAACGGGAAGGCATTGTGGGAGATCTCTATAAAAGAATCTAGAAACCTAAAGAATATCTTTGCAACTACTTGGACTATGGATTTCATGATTTGCATTCTAGCAAACTCTTAAGTGAAGGAGTTTGCTCTTTAGATAGCAACCATGCACCAAAATGTGAGGACAAGAAGCAGAAAACTTCCTATCTAAATAACAGTAGAACTAACTGGTAATGGTAAACCTCCAGACTATCCTATGTGACAGAGAAAGATACTTCTCTTATCTGTGACTTTCTGTTAGATGCACTTAAACATAAATCTAGATCAAAGAAGCTTTGTTCTCAAGGCATGTCACTGACCAGATAACCACTCCACGGGCCTTTCTGAAATCAGTGGCCTTTTATAACCTCTATATGAGGAAGGATCCATGCTGACTTCTGCTAAATTTGGCATCCCTTCCTCTCTTGTAATTTGGAGTTACATATGTCTCCTAATGTCCTTAAGGACAGAATTTGCATATTCTGTTTCTCAGTCTAGTTTTATTAAACCTAAGCATCGAAGTTAGAAATGCTTTTCTATTCTATGATTTCAAGACTAGAAGAGGGAAAAACTGGGTTTTTTTAGCATTGTTTTGATTTTTAAGGTTTAGAAAAAATAGTTTGGAAGTTACAGTTGTAAATATGAAAGACTCTCTCTGATTTTTGAGAAAAGCAAGCATCACATAAAAATTCTGGGGACTGTAATATCCTCAGGGGATAGCCTGTTTCTTCGAGAGTAAAAATATAGCACTTACAGAAGTGTTGATGATACAGAATACTGGATAATGACTAGAGGGTCTCAAAGTGTAACAGAAGTGGGAGCTGAAGATGCAGGGTATTGTGCACTATAAATGAGGATTGTATGGTCAGTTAGGATCATGACAAGAGAGGTGACCAGAGACCCGGGGATTTCTTGGAAGAAGCTTGTCGTGCTAGCATGAGGAAAGGAGGGTTTATCTCTTCATCTTATATCTGGGGATCGGTGAGGTAAATGAGGACCAGATTTACCTTCCAATGTAGATAAGTAGCCATTGTCTTCTGAGGTCTTTCTACCTCTTTGGAGTCTTGATGTTTAGATGCCCCTGTTAATTTTTACAAAACACCAGGCTCTTCTTGTCACTCAGTTAGAGGCATTTAGCATAAGTATATCAATTAGACAACACCTGTAGGAAACAGACAGCAGCAAAGTGAGTGTTTATTGACAATCCCAGCTTCACAGAAAACCCTCCAAGGTAAAGACACTTAACACTGGACTCCTGCTCCCCCAAGGAAATGAAAACTATAAGAGAAAACAAGCAATAGCAAATGTACTCCCACTCTGCAAAAAATGGTGCCTTCTCTTCGATGCTCCAGGCTAGAGTGTCCATTTTCATATCAGCCAAATGACAACCACCTGCTTGGTAGAACTGGGTTTCAAACTCTCTAGCTCAAATGTCTACACTGTTCTGGTTCCTTATTGATTTCTTTGCCCTTCATTCTTTGAGAGACCTTTCAAGAAAAGCTTTAGCTGCAGCTTCAGAATACAAAGCATTGTTCAAGAGCTGCTGATCTGTTTACTGCAGAGACAGGGATGTCAGCTTTGCATGACCAGCTTCCTCTTTGCACTGCCACCCTAATCCAACCCTTCCCCCCATATACTCATCCATCTGGAAAATCCCCAAATTGTGGTAAGTAGCTCACCCCCAGCTTGACTTGGATTGTCCGAGTTTAGCATTTTGTAACCCAAATCCTGGGAAAATCTCTAGATTTCACACAACCTGGCATGAGTAGCTACCCAACTCTAAAAATCCATCCAAAACAGGTTGGAAATCACCTATTCAAAAATAACATATGACCATTTGTCAAAATGTAAGCACTTTTACAGATAACACTCAAAGCTACTACTGGGCACTGCATATTAGTATGAATTAGTTTACCAGCTGTCTTCAAGTGGAATCAGGTGGAAAAGAAAAAGACACATACAGCCACCTTGTAGTATCGAGGACCCTGTTGGTGTCCTCAATACTCAAACCTATTCAGTAAGTTGTTCTGCCCAGTTCCCTTCAGAAATGCATTTGCTGAGTACCTGTCACTCAAACATCACCTTGAGCCATGAAAGAAAGAAGACAGGTGAAACCTGAGACCTCCCCACAGCCAACACACCAAGATTTTCTTCATCTCTAAGTAGTTTATTTTCCTTCCATATTTGAAAAGCATAATCCAGGCTGCAGGGCAGACTCCTCATGGATGGAGCTGGAGCCTGAGACCTTGACTTCATTAGAACAGTGCTGTAACCTAACTAAGCAGCCACAGAAAGGCCTGTATAATTGACCTGGAAATAATTCTTTCAGGCACAGGAGTCCATCACAGCAGCTGGAACGAACATCCAACCCAGAGAATGAGAGCCCAGCAGAGAAAGGGACTGCTCAAAGGTGCCCAGATGATCCCCTTTGTTGGCAAAGCTGGCCAGATGCTCATGCAGCTTTAATTAAGCCCAGTTCTAATTAATCTGTGACCTTATTCAAACCAACTGGTTCCCTGTGCCTCAAGTGCCTCTCTAGCCTCAGATGCCCTTTCTCTCCAACTAGAATCTAAAGACCTGGGGTTTTTTCTTTTTATTAAGTTTAATTGAGAGAGGACTGAACTATGGTCTCTCATAGGTAGGGAATTCCCCACCAATAGACCAGATGGGTGACAAGGCCCCATAGTGCCATACAGCTTCTATGATTTATACTGATAAAAGGCTGAGTCTGGCCTGGACTGCATCCAAAATAGGACATCAGACATCACATAACACACTTGATTGATTCTGAGCAACACATTGTGTCAAGAATGAACAGGCTCAAGCAAGGAGGCCAGGGAGAGAGAGAGAGAGAGAGAGAGAGAGAGAGAGAGAGAGAGAGAGAG
>JADRCH010000075.1:1312535-1330740 GCA_019843965.1 Rhynchomys soricoides
ACACACACACACACACACACACACACGGATAGAGAGAGGGAGGGAGGGAGAGACAGACAAGGACACAGACACTGTCAAAAAAAAGCGCCAAAGCATCTCATTTGTCTCTAAGGATTTGTTCATGGAAAAATGCTAGATGCCACTGATAAAAGTAACTTGTTGAAAAATGAGCACTTGATACTCATTGGGTTACCATTGCATAGAAGCATAGACATGAAGTGATGATTCGTCAAACCTGCAAAAAATGACAGGCTGCCTCATGGTAATTTGCATATTCAGGAGTCTTATTGGAGAATATATTTATAAGAATAATATTTTGATGCTGCTTATAAGCCCTGATCCCACCATGCTAAGTGACATTCCACGTGTGACTGTCACCCTTTCTCATCCTTTGTTCAGTGCATCAGAGGACTTTTTTGGAGTGTCTGCTGAGTGGGAGACATTTCAAAGTCACCAAAAAGCAAAAAGAAGATGAAAGGCCTCCTGGCTATTGATATCAGAAGACACTCTTCTGGAACAGTATGTCTTGTTCATTTCATTCAATTCTCACACAAACTGTAAAATAGCTCATTTCCTCTCTGTCACACCAGGTTGTCAGACCATCTGTATGGGAAGCCAGTTCTGGGCTCCATTCAAGATACATGGGGTGGAAGTGGGTCATTCGTAGGACACTATCTGCTGGCATTTTTCAGAAAGCGTCCTGACAGAAACATGGCACTGGAAAGCCTCTTTGTGAAGAAACATTGTCCTTTGTTGATGAGAGGACTACTTGTTCTATAATATGAATGACCGTATCAGAGGAGCTCCAGTCTTTCTGGAACTTTCCTCCAATTCTTAGCAGGTAAACAGGCCACCTTTTTGTAAAACTGAGAAAGAGATACTTGTTTCTTGTGCCTTTCTTCCTCCTGGTGCCTATCCCTGTCCTAAACACTAATCTGTATCCTGTTCTTGGTACACTCTCTGCTCAGAGAAGTATACAGGGGCTGGGCACTAACACTTTTAGCATCATTTAAATGTTGTGAGCTTACAAGCATTAGAGTTGATCTAAGTTCGAACAATTAAATGGCTAAGGAAGGAAATGTAAGCATTGGGCTTGATGAAGAGTTTTGATCTGGACCTCAGATGAACTCCAAAATCGGGATGCTCATTCCATGCATGCTGCTTCACTGTCATTTTCAGAGCAAGGAAACATGGCTGAATCTAGCCGTTCAGAGGAGAAGGGAGAGGCACAGTTAGGAGCTGAATTACCCAGTAGTGAATTCCTAGAGATGAGCACCATTGCCATAGTCTGATCGGTTGGAAAGGGAGGCTCATGTAAGCACAGGATGAGTGTGAAAGGGAAGGGCGGATATTTCAGAGCCACAGATTTCACAAGTAGCTGAGGCCCTGAGCTTCGTAAGATATGAGACATAGCTTGATTCTAGGGCTCAGCCTCGAAGGTTCTTGAATGATTTAGGTTTTGGGGACTTTTATATCTCTTCACTGGATGTGTGGTGTAAAAACAGAGTGCTGTCATCATAATAAGACCCTTTTAAATCCAGAAAGAACAGACCCATCGATCAAGAAATCATTCTCATTAGTCTCTTTCCACCCTATTGCCTTCAGATTACCACAGGCTGCCCACAGAGATGTAGGACCACAAGTAGTAAAGTAGTACTACAGATGCAGGGTGCAGCACAGCCGATGCAATTAAGATTCACATGCAAGCATGCATAAGCATCTTCTCACCCCTACAGGATTCCAGACTCCTGTCACAGGAGCTTGCCCATCACTCTCCACCCCAGAAACCCAAACTACTGATCAGTACCATGGAAACTGCTTTAGTATCCAACCCCTGAAAGAAACTTCAGAGAAATCAACTGAGATGCTGGATAGTGTGTGAGGGGATAAGGCTCAGGAGTCAGAACTAGATCCACACAGGACATCTCCATTGACTAACGTGTGATCTTAGATGAGTAATGTCTCTCGTGTGTGTGTGTGTGTGTGTGTGTGTGTGTGTGTGTGTGTGATTGTATCTCTGTGTGTGTGTGTCTGTGTGTGTGTGTATCTGTGTGTGTCTGTGCCTGTGTATGTGTCTGTGTTTATGGATGTTTAAGTTGTGGACTCAAACTCAAGTCCTAGTATTTGGCAGGTCAATACTAGGCTCTCTCCACAGCCCCAAGTTCCAGCTCTAGTTGTCTTATCACTGGACTAGGACTAATATTTATTTTGCCAGGTGGTACTGTGGATTACAGAAAATATGTTTAAAATGCACGTTCCAGAGCTTGTCACTTTAGCAAATGGCGGTGGCTGTTAATGGGTAATGAAGAGCATACCTGAGCTCACTCCTTTCTCTGTAGCACTCTCTGAGGTTATAACCACCGTAGCCCTACTGCCATCTTTTTCTCTAGACTCCCACATGCCCACTTGGCCTCTCAAAAGGAATTTGTCAACTCAGACCAGGCACTGAGAGCAATAAACTAGGTCATGTTTGAGGCCCAATTATTACTGCTGTCAGCAATACATGATTTCAGCTTTCTGACATAAATTTGGCTGTTCTGTGTCCTGCCACCATCAGGGAGCAATCTTACAACAGGGACCTTCCCTCCTTAATGGGCACATTTAGGGGAAGTGGGATGGGGGTGCTATATAGTGGGCACAGACAACACAGCTGGAAGTGGCCTTCCTAATTGACAGCTTCCCATATTATGACAGGTTTGAGACTGACTGTGGCAGAGTGGAACACACAGGGGCAGAACAGAAGACAGTATTTTCTCAAATGGAAGCTTCCAGATGTAGCCTCTGCCCTTAACCTGGAGTTTTGTAGTCTTTCCTGGGGACTCCCAGAGACATAGATCATTGTCAGCTTGGTCACTGAGTCCTGCTCTATACAGAAACCTGAAAAAAAGAAAAGCCAGTGAAAGTCCAGCAATCAAGGGGAACAGACAGCAGGGCTGGGAGTTGAGGGCAGATTATGGCTTCTGTCCTAAGGCTGCACGGACTTTGGCAAGTGTTTTCACATCACCAGCCTCTGTTTCTGTCAGCACAAAGGCTATTCTGATTTCCTGTTCTTCCTACAGAGGAATGCTGGCAATGAATGCTGGCTCGGCTTGTCATATTTTCAACTTTGTCTACATTATAGGCATGTCCTTTGTGAAAACATGTCTCTATAAAAGGAAGAAAAGTAACTACTATACAAAGCTGATATTAATCGGGTGTTTCCCACATGCCAAACACTGTGCTAAAGATTTCAATCTATTGTCTCCTAAAAAGGAGCCCTATGGGCACATGCCTGCTGTGCGTTGTCTTGTATTCACTTCTCTCTTATCACAATGTTGCATGTGAAGACATCTTCTTTGCCTTTCATTCTCATTGACCAGCCTCAGCTCAAAGAATGGGTCTTGGCTGGCTTGGAAACAGTGTAGATTCCTCCCTGAACACAGTGACTGTTTGGGACATGGCACAGATATCTCTGCAGCTGTCAATGAAATCTCAAGAACTCACCAGAAAAACTGAGGTAAAGCCTCCTTCTCATGTGGTAGGTGCCCCATCGTGTGCTGGCAGGCATTGGGGACACCTAAGAGAGTGTGCTTTCAATACAAGTGCCAGTGCTGAGATGGTGCCTAGAAGTAAGCAGTAAGAAAAGCAGGGGCTTAAGAAGTTAGATCAAACATAACCTAAAATTGCCATTGTTTTGATTTGGATTGTTTTCAGTTTCATACAACCAAAAGTATTCTCATCCACAAAGGTGAGTGTTGCTAATCTCACTGGATAGATTTGGAAACTAAAGCCCAGTGGAGTTAAGTGGTTTGTCTCAAGCCACACAGCAAGATCCTGTTAGAAACATCATCTAAACCAAAGTTCATTTCAGCACTCTACTCTTTGCTATAATTGAGGTGGTAAATATTGCAAGTCATTGACACTAGGAATTTTTTTTTAATGAAGTAAGCACTTTATTGTTTCAAGAGGTAATTTGGGCTGGGCCTGGTGTTACACACATTTAATCCCAAAAGAGGCAGGTAGATATCTGTAAATTCAAAACCAGCCTGGTCTACATACAAAGCAAGTTCAAGCATGGCCAAAACTGTTAAAAAGAAACCTCAAAAAATAATAAAAATAAAAATAAGACAGACAAACAGGCAGACAGACAGACAGGAAAGGGGAAAAAAAAACAGTAGATTTGGAAATGTTATCTCAAACACAATTAAAATGGGTTGTATTGGTACTTTCATCACAAGAAAGATTGTTAGGACTCTAATCTCACATGATGATGCCCTCATCAGACCCTGGACAACTCCAACTTCCCTGTCCTGGTGACTGTTCATAACAAATGACATCCTTTCCAAGTCTTGCCCCTCATTCTTGGTGTTCTTACCTTCTTGGTCATAAAAAGCAATAAAGACATTAGATAAATCAGCTGGAGGTTCTCCCCATGTATTAAGTAAAAGCAAAGCTTCTGATGTCATCAGTATTCATTTGTAAATGATGAAAATATAAAGCATAGATTTTAAGCAAAAGAGAGGCCTAAGTGTCGTGTGAAGTGTCGTGTGTGAAGTGTCATTAGAGATGGCTGAATCCAGAGGATCCAACAATACTAATAGACCCTCTGGACTCCCTGCAGCTCACAGCTCTACTGGCCTTCTTCCCACATATAGATTCTAGGAAGGGTAAGGTGCCAGCCAGCGACTTCAGAGCTATCTCCTTCCAGCTCTCCTGCTGTACAGTGAGGAAGAGGTCTTCTACTCAGTGAGCAACTGTCAACCTTGGAGGAGACTTCAACTGGCCCTGCTCCAGCCATACTCCACTGGACAGTCCCTATGATGGCAAGTGATAGGACATCATAAGGACAGTGCTATAAGAGTCTTAAAGACTTGGAGAAATACTCTGTGTGTTGGAAAATGGAAATGAGAGTGGTGTATTTAAAGAACAAATGCAAAATTTTCAGTACTTCCATCTTCCCCACCAGTCAAACTACCTCATCTCTAACCCTCGAGATTTGCTTTCCAGAAGTAACGAACTTGAGACTTCCCCCTTCATCATGTCTTTACATCAACCTCTGATTTTGCTTGCTCTGCCCTACTTCTGGGAACACACTCTGTAGCTGCAAATACTCAGCTATCATGTCTGTTGTCCAGCCTACATCTGACTTACAAGAAGCACAGGCATCCCTTCTCTCCTCAGAGCTCCTTCTGCATCTTGTATATGCTTCTCTTGTTAGGGCAGACATGCCATAGTCTAGAGCATTTTACTTTCTTGATTCTTCCCTAAAACTAAACTCCTCAAAGAGCAAAACTGTGATATTCACTTTATCCACAACATTGAACAAAATTTTCTACACAGAAGAGGTACTTGACTATTGAATGGACTGTTAATTGCATGAATAAAAATGAATATTCCTTCTCAAAGAAAAGGTCACTATTGTTGAAGAAACAGTGACCCGAGAACTGGAGTACTCACTCTTATTCTTCCTTTACTCTGAGACCTTGAACATGTTGTATTCTGACCCACTGATTTCTGACCTCATGTTTAGGAACTTGTTTAGTAGAAAATTGGTACTACTGATAAAATAGAATTTTCATGAAATGTTTTTGTTAAGCCCTGTGTAAAATATTAAGGCCTAGATGGAATGTTAAGGCCTAGGTAAAATATTAAGGCCTAGGTAACTGTTACCTGGTTAGCTGCCATTTTGTGCTATTACTAATATTATAAGGAAACTTTCCCACACGTTGTTCCTGCTGTTACTAGGAAACTTTCTCATGCCCAAGTTGATGGCATACTCTGTTACGTTCTGTACCCTTGGGAACCAATCACAACAGAAGTCAGTAGACTGCTTTGTCTAGTTACCCACAATAAGCTTGAACCCTAACCAACCACCCAGCAGCACTTCCTGAACTTGTATATAAGCTTTTATGGTATTTGCTTTTATAAGCTACCCCTGGGATAGACCTCAACATAAGAGAGACACCTGCACCAATATAAGAAGACTTGAATTTTGAGTAGGGATCAAGTAAAGTTTAAGTTCCCAAGATCTCCTTAGGAACTGACAGCCTATTTGGCAGAAAAAGATGTGTACTTGGGTAACTGCCATCCTGGTTGGCAAGTTAAGACGTGAGTGTTAGACAACACAAATCCCCTGCTGCAGTTGATACTCCAACCAATGGGAGCAGGATAAGTGTACAACAAAGAGATGTTCCTAAGGAAATCCCCTGCCCCTAAATCCTGATGGTAGAAAAACTTGGCACAGTTGTTTTGGATTCTAGGCTTAAAAACCCTGTAGAATCTTAATTCAAGGACACAGTTCAGCTACCCATCCTGAATCGTGGCCCTAATCGTGGACTGAATCAATCAGTCCTAGGATGTATGCTCAACAAACCATCCCTGTCTGACTGAGATCAGTGTTCACGTGGTTTGTGAGGTGAGACCTGGACCCCAACAGTTCTGACAACTTGTAATTATGAATATGCGGTCAGCTGAATACTGGTTCCCTGACTAAGCCCACCTTCATATTCACAAGACCCATAAATGTCACTTTACATAGCAAAAGAAACCACTGAAGTGATTGAGGGTATTGAGCGACAGAGATTCCCTTTGGATTGTTGGGTGGTCCTGATGTGATCATGTGAGTCTCAGAGGGGTCAGAGTTGCTAGAAAAGAAGGCAGGAAGAAGGAATAGGGATTTGGAGAGAAGCTAGAAAATGGAAGAAGGTACAAGTCAAGGCACCCCAGTAACCCCAAGAATCTGGGGAAAGTGAAGGAACATGTTCTCCTTAGTGGTTCCAGAAGAAACTTCCTAGACTTTAGAAAGTCAGGGTTACTATAGGCCACTAAGTTCCAGAAGAATAAAATAATTGATATTTTGTCCAAGTCAGTGAGTCTGTAGTCATTTCTTATGACAACCATAAAATGCTAATGCATAAGTCTAGGAGAGAAGATTAAGTAAGAAAAAGAATTATTGTTTTACCAATTCAGTGAAAGAAATAAAGCTGATGTTTTTAACTACATAAAACGTGAAGATAGGTTGGAAAATCAGCAGTTCTTTTCATGGCAAAGGAGCATACGGAATTGAGCCAAATGAATCCAGAGAAATCTAGATTAGACTTGAGGACAGGCTTGCTAACAAAGTTTGTAAGACCTAGATCATGGCGTTTTGACATATACCTTTAATTCTAGCACTCAAGGGCCAGTGGCAAGTGGATCTCTGTGAATTTGAGGTGAGCCAGGGTTACATAGAGAGTCCATGTATCAAAAGTAAACAAAAAAAAAAGTAATAACCAGAATGAATTTCCAAATACTTTTTAAAAATTGACAGATTTCCTGAAGAACAAGAATCTAATCAGATGTTCTGCAAAGCATATTGATGGTGCCTTCACAGACCCTTCAACAGACAATGAAGTAAAAGAAGCCACAAATAATGGATGTCTATTGAGGAGGCCAAGGAAGTAAGGACCCCTGTGGTTAGAGCAAGCATATTTCTAGGATCAGTGAAAGTAGGGGGTTCACTCTGAATTGGTAAGCTGAGCTAAAAATTTCTATTTGTAGAATAAGAGATGTATCATCTACTGAGATGATGGAGGCTGTAGCGTGCTTGAGGGACATCCATAATTTTCTCAGATTTCAGACTCTATGAGTGAGTCATAGATTAAATATGAAGCATTTCAATGTGAACACCTAGTAGTCCAGGAATTTGAGGCCAACTTAGCTTATAAGTCATTCACAGTTTCTTTATTTGAAAATAAGAAATCTTTATCCCATTAAGCTTTTGTAGTGGTTAAATGAGATACAGTCAGTATACACAAAAGTCAATTCCCCACAGACATCAAAACCTGCAAGTCCTCAAATCCCATATAAGAATGGCATAATATTTACATTCAGTGTATTTCCATACAGCCCATCTCCTATAATGTATGCTAAATCATGTCTAAGTTGCCCATCATACTTACTACAATGTAAATGCAGTATGAATCATTTTTATATTATATTGTTCAGAGACTAATGACAAGAAAAAGGGCCTGTACTTGCTCAGTACAAACATTTCCAAATGTTTTCAGTCAGTCATTAGGTAAATCCAGATTTGGAAGTCCCAAAGACATCAAAAGCCAATTGCATTATAAAATACAATGTCTAGAACATAAGAATTCATTTAAGAGGTAATGGGGTTCTTGTTTTATATGATCACACCAGCTGTGAGTTAGAGAAAAATCATCAGTTTACACTGTATGGATGTAAACTGATGGTCCAGAGAGGAGGGCAAACCCACAAAGCAAAGAAAGCTGCAACTGAGCAGTGAAAATCAATCACAGTTGTCAGTATTGAAAGCACCAGGCTCAGGTGGGAATTCACAGCTGGGGCTCCTTGAAATAACACCCCAACCTTCTGGATCTCCTTTCATCATGGAAGAACACAATAGAAATAGAAAACAACTTCCTAGAGATTTAAGGCCGACCCACTCACTGCTCCTGGAGGCATCTTATGGCTTCTCATCCTACAAATAAAAATGGGCGTTCACTTGACTTTTATGACATCATCTCCTTTCCTTCAACATATGTTCTTTCAAAAAATCTTGATGTGCAGGCTACCATCTACATACTGGGACATAGCAGTAAATACAACAGACGTAAACCAGCCCCTGTCTGAAAACTTTATAATCTAGTCCTCATGGCAGATATTACTAATGAATTAATGACACACTCCTACAAAGTTCCAGGGTCCCATCAATTCCTTTTCAATGCATTCTATTTCCCCCAAAAGCCACCACCAATCAATTAGAGTTGGCAAAAGAGATGAAAGTGCTCTGTCATTCCTGCTAGGAGCTCCTGCTGCTGCACAATGGATGTGCACTGATCCCTTCACAGATATATGTCACAGCTATCTCACAAGCCACGGCTAACAGCAAAATGACACCCTAAAAGCAACACCCACCAATGAAGACATTTAGAGTCTGATGACATTATGTTTTGACTACTTTCCCTGAAGGATCTCGAATATCTCACTGAAGCATCCAATTAGTACACTGATTCCAGCTTCTCATCTGATATGATCAATTGATGGACAGTTTATAAGCCATCATCACAAGTTAATTTATGATAATCATGATGTTTTATTTTATAGATCCAAACCCAGCCTTCAGTTCAGTTACGCATTGCTTTTCTCTCACATGTACACACACACACACACACACACACACACACACACACACTTAGAGAAGCCCAGTTAGGATATACAGAGAATAGGTGTTCCTATGTATAGCTGGTAGCCACGTGATATAGTGGAACATAAACCATGTGGGACCCAGTGCCAGGTTCTGCTCTCCCACAGATCACTATTTGGCCTTTTGGACCAATTTTTCTCATCTGTAAAACATGACTGGCAAAATTTACAATATGTATACAATATTATGTGCATATTAATAATGCGTATATGATTTGGGGTTCATATGATTATATATTATAAATCAAGACTTACCTAATCAATCTAGACATTATTGTTAGTGGGCGCTAGGTGGCAGTGTGTCACTTCTTACCTTCCCACCAAAGCCTGAGGTGGGGTGGGAAGCATAAGAACATTTGAACAGTCACCACCTA
Organism: Rhynchomys soricoides; assembly: GCA_019843965.1. NCBI lineage: Eukaryota > Metazoa > Chordata > Mammalia > Rodentia > Muridae > Rhynchomys > Rhynchomys soricoides. Next base: position 1,322,096 of record JADRCH010000075.1, read on the forward strand.
GTGGCAGCAGAAAGCTCATAAAAAGACTGTTTAATCCATGACATAGGAAAGGATACCCTGGACTAGATAAAATGCTGTTAGAGCTTCCTCTCATATTATGAACCGGGAAGTAATTTTTATCTTCTGAATTTCTTTGTAATAAATAATATCTTATCTTTGATTCTCTTTGTATGGTGTGTGTGTGTGTGTGTGTGTGTGTGTGTGTGTGTATTCATTCATTCCTGGGGCTCTTTCCAAAAACATAGATTTCTAGATATCTTCTCATATCTTCTGATTCAAGCATCTGGAGATGTAATTATGTTTGGTCCACTAGGCTGACTTTGATAGGAGGGTTCAGAACTACTGTAATCACACTTTTCCACAGTATTGATTTACACATAGGCATTATGAACACACTATAAACTTCCAAGCAGCTCCAAACTAGTTCATCTATGAACTCTCCTCATTTACCTGCACAATTTCAACTTAGAATCATTACATTCTTTTTCTTTTCCATTTTCCTCTCTGTGTGTGTGTGTGTGTGTGTGTGTGTGTGTGTGTGTGTTGTGCATGAGTATATGTATTGTGCTCACATGTGAGCACATGTGTGCTTGTGTGTCCAAGAGGAGGCTCAGGATCATCATTGCTTTTCCATCTTATGCATAAGACAATGGATACCAATTAAACCCAGAGCTCCCTGATGTGGGTAATGTCACCAGCCAGCTTGCTCTGGGGATCCACTTTCCACAGATGGAATTAAAGGCATCCCAGCACACTCACCTGGTATTTTTACTTTGGACCTGGGAATCCTAACTCCAGTTGTCACACATGCATGGCAAGCACTTAACATCTCCTGCAGGCTGTCATTTATACTCTTAAAGATTACAAACGGCTCCCTCAGACCATTTTGTTTAGGCTTGGGTTTTGTTTTGTTTTATTCTGAGACTGTAGCTATGAAAGCCAAGCCAGCCTTAAACTCTATAAGTCTTCTGCCTCAACATCTTGAACACTGGAATTAGAGGTGTGTTTTACCACGTTCATGTAGCTTCTATTTAGCTTCATCACATTACTGACTAAAATAGAGAAACTTTAAAATGTTTAATAAACCCAATATAGTTAGCATAAGAAGGTTTATGGAAACAGCTAATTTTCACAATCAAAAATTATTGAGAAGAGTAGAACTGTTTTTCATATTTATAAAGCTCTTCACTGTATAGTTTAATGACAGACATCTGGAAGCTCATATCTGCTTTCATCTTTAATCCATTGCTATCACACATGACATTGTTTCTGGAGAACCCCAGTCAAACTTAGAAGAAAATGAAGACAAAAAAAGTGATGGCTCAGTTTAATTGGGAAATAGTTTCAAGTTTATGGAGATTCCCTGGGAAGAAAATTAGGATCTAGCAATGAGCTCAGCCACATTGAGAGCTGTGTTAGTTCATCTTTCAAAGCACATTCTCTTCACAAGCAGCTCATTTTCTCTCCGTGCTACATGTTTTCATGGCTTTTTATTGCAGTGAATGTTTACCGTATTTCCCTAATCATGTATACAAGTGAAAACCAGAAACTTTAGAAAACAGAGACCTATAGTTCTTTGCATAGGGTTGAGGCCTCCTGGGTTTGCCCATCCACTTTGGCATATCTACTGGTGTCATCTTTGTTTACCTCACGCTTGGACAGTAATGTCAGTGAGATTTTATAGGTGTAGCTGCTGATATGACTAGGAGACATAATTTCACAACAAACTCTCTGATTGCCTGGCTCTTACAGTTTTTTTGCCCTCTTTTCTGCAATGTTCCCTGAGCCTGAAGTGTGGAGTGCTTTGCAGTGTATCCGTTGGAATTGGGATCCACAACTGCATTTTGATTGGTTGTGGTTTTCTGTAGTACTCTCCATCTGTTGCAAAGTTCCCTTGATGTGTGAAGATTACTACCCTTACTCATCTGTGCATATAAAGACAACTGTTTAGGTTGCTGTTAGGGTTTATACTGGGCAACTAAGGTATGCTGAGAGCAGAGAAACAGTCTTACCCAGAGAAGAGCACACTAATAGATTATCCAATGACAAAGGTCAAATGATCACCCCTGAAAACATACGTATGCATAACATTATACCAACTGAGCATATTTTATATATTTACATATGTGTGTGAATGTATATTCATATATACATATATTCATATAGTAACAAAGAAAATAGCATTAAAAATGAGGCCAAAATCCAATGTGAAATAGAGCAAAAAGAGGTATATGGAAGACTTCAGAAGGAGAAAAGAGAAGGGGGAAGTGTTACAATTATAATCTCAAAACTAAGAATAAAATTAAAAGAAATCCTCTCAAACTATTTCAAATGAAGGAAGGTTACAATTTAGATACAAAGAGAATTGACAAAATCCTACCGGCATAATGCACCTATTATGTTTCTTCTCATACTCCACAGCTCTGCCTGCAACTGCTTCCCATGTTACACTGTGGTCAGCTGCAAGGTTCTTTCCCCAGAAGGAAATTCAAGTTACAGAGGGGCTAGCTCACCTGAATGACTTTGAAATTACATGGCCAACAACTTATCAGGGTTGTGACTTCAGATTCCAAAATCCAGAGTGACTTGAAAATGTGGTCCCTGTATCCATAGAAACAGACTAAGCAAAAGACAGTATTTTAATGCTTTTACACTGTCTAGCACAGGTCCAAATAGGTAGAAGATGGCTAAGAACATGGTAGACTGTGTGCTTTCAAGTATAACAGGATATGGATACTAGGTTGTAATGGGAAGACAGCCAACACTTTCTGTTAAAATATTATAAGCATGTATATAATTTAAAATTATTAATCACATTTATAATGTAAAATAAACCAGAGAAATTAATTTTGTTAACATATTTTAACTCAACATATGCAAATGCTATTACTTCAGCAAGTAATCAGTATGAAAGGCATTAATGAGATATTTTACATTCTTTTGTAATCAGGTATTCAAACTCAGTGCGGAATTTGTACTTACACTACATCTTAATTGGTATACTAAATTTTCATCAGAGAGTTATTCACTGTGTAAGGCTCATAAAATTTATACCTGAACAACTACAGCCATACAGCTGAAGCACTCCAACTTACTCGAAGCCACCAAACAACCAAATCAAGCATCAGTTTTTCAGGATAACCTATAGTTTAATTAAATTAAAACGTCAGTTCTTTAGTTTCACATTTTCAAAGCTCAATAACCATTTGTGGTAAGGTTTACACTTAAGCAGATTAGTCTGGACTGAGAGCTACAAAGAACCTGGCATCTCCCCCTTTTTTGTGTCCAGACCCAGTACCAGCAGAACCTTCCCTAGTAAAGATGCCAAGAACAGTGTATGTGATAGAAAATGCCTAAGTTAGAACTGCTCAATTTTAATTGCTAATCAACCCTTGGGAGTTGAATGAAAATGTTTCTCTAACAAAAAGACATTCTTTTAAGTGCATTCAAGAGGTTTGCTGGTTAAAGGAATTCTGTAATGCTTTAGCACACTCACCAAATGAATCAACTTCCCATTATTTGTTTGAGACAAGAGATTTGCTTGTATCAAGTTCATTTTAAGTGAAGTGTGGATGGATAGAAAACCAGCTGAAGGCTACTGTAGAAATGAGTGACTCAGGAAGTAGCTTTCCACGCTCAGGAAGCTGAAGTGGGAATTTCAAAAATGCTTGACAATGTTAAACAAAAGATCAAACTTGTGTAGTTTCTATTCATTGAGCTATTATTGGCTTCCCTAAGTATGCTTGCCCTTTGTCTGTTACAAATTGTGAGGGGAGCTTTGAGAAAAGCTTGTCAATGAAGAAATAGCCTTGAGCTTTCTCCAATGGTGACACTGTGGTTAAAGGGACTTTATAGAAATCACAAAGGGTGACAACCATAGAGATAAAAACCCTAGGAGAGAGATCAGGAGTCATAGATGCAAGAATTACCAACAGAATACAAGAGATAGAAGAGAGACTCTGAGGTGCAGAAGATACCATAGAAAACACGGACACAACAGTCAAAGAATATGCAAAATGCAAAAAGCTCCTAACCCAAAACATCCAGGAAATCCAGGACACAATGAGAAGACCAAACCTAAGGATAATAGGTATAGAAGAGAATAAAGATTCCCAACTTAAAGGGCCAGTAAATATCTTCAACAAAATCATAGAAGAAAACTTCCCTAACCTAAAGAAAGACATGAACATAAACATTCAAGAAGCCTACAGAACTCCAAATAGATTGAACCAGAAAAGAAATTCTTCCCTTCACATTATAGTCAAAACACCAAATGCACAAAACAAGGAAAGACTATTAAAAGGAGTAGGGAAAAAGGTCAAGAAACATACAAAGGCAGACCTATCAGAATTACACCAGACTTCTCACCAGAGACTATGAAAGATAGAAGATCCTGGATAGCTCTCATACAGGCCCTAAGAGAACACAAGGGCCAGCCCAGGCTGCTATACCCAGAAGAACTCTCAATTACCATGGTGAAACAAAGATATTCCATGACAAAAACAAATTTACACAATATCTTTTCACAAACCCAGCCTTACAAAGGATAATAGATGGAAAACGCCAACATGAGGAGGGAAACTACACCCTAGAAAAGGCAAGAAAGTAATCTTTCAACAACACAAAAGAAGATAGCCACAAAAAATAACATCCGAAATAACAGGAAGCAACAATCACTATTCCTTAATATCTCTTAACATCAATGGGCTCAATTCCACAATAAAAAGACATAGAATAACAGACTGGATACATAAACAGGACCTAGCATTTTGCTGCATACAGGAAATGCACCTACGGGTTAAAGACAAACACTACCTCAGAGTAAAGGGCTGGAAAACAATTTTCCATGCAATTGGTCCCAAGAAACAGGCAGGAGTAGCCATTCTAATATCAGATAAAATCAACTTTCAACCAGAAGTCATCAAAAGAGATAAGGAAGGAAAGACACTTCATCCTCATCAAAGGAAAAATCTACAAAGAAGAACTCTCAATTCTGAACATCTATGCTCCAAATACAAGGGCACCCAGATTCATAAAAGAAATTTTATTAAAGCTCAAAGCACACATTGCCACCTCACACAATAATAGTGGAAGACTTCAACACCCCACTCTCATCAATGGACAGATCTTGAAAACACAAACTAAACAGAGACATAGTGAAACTAACAGAAGTTATGGACCAAATGGATTTAACAGATATCTATAAACCATTTCATCCTAAATCAAAAGAATATACCTTCCTCTCAGCACCTCATGGTACCTTCTCCAAAACTGACCATATAATTGGTCACAAAACAAATCTCAACAGATATAAGAAGATTGAAATAATCCCATGCCTCCTATCAGATCACTACAGATTAAGGCTGATTTTCAATGGCAACAAAAACAACAGAAATCCCACATACACATTGAAGCTGAACAATGCTCTCCTCAATGATAACTTGGTCAAGGAAGAAATAAAGAAAGAAATAAAAGACTTCCTAGAATTGAATGAAAATGAAAGTACAACATACCCAAACTTATGGGACACAATGAAAGCAGTGTTAAGAGGAAAACTCATAGCTCTGAGTGCCTCCAAAAAGAAACTGGAGAGAGCATATACTAGCAGCTTAACAGCACACCTGAAAGCTCTAGAACAAAAAGAAGCTAATACACCCAAGAGTAGTAGAAGGCAAAAAATAATCAAACTCAGGGCTGAAATCAACCAAGTAGAAACAAAGAGAACTATACAAAGAATCAACAAAACCAGGAGCTGGTTCTTTGAGAAAATCAACAAGATAGATAAACCCTTAGCCAGACTAACCAGATAGCAAAGAGACAGTATTCAAATTAACAAAATCAGAAATGAAAAGGGAGATATAACAACAGATTCTGAGGAAATTCTAAAAATCATCAGATCCTACTACAAAAGCCTATACTCAACAAAATTGGAAAATCTAGATGAAATGTACAAGATTCTAGACAGATACCAAATACCAAAGTTAAGTCAGGATCAGATAAACCATCTAAACAGTCCCATAACCCCTAAAGAAATAGAAGCAGTCATTAAAAGTCTCCCAACCAAAAAGCCCAGAACAGATGAGTTTAGTGCAGAATTCTATCAGACCTTCAAAGAAGAACTAATACCAATACTCTTCAAACTATTCCACAAAATAGAAACAGAAGGCACACTACCTAATTCATTCTAAGAGGCCACGGTTACACAGATACAAAACCTCACAAAGACCCAACAAAGAAAGAAAACTACAGACCAATTTCTCTTATGAATATCGATGCAAAAATACTCAATAAAATTCTTGCACACTGAATCCAAGAACACATCAAAACAATCATTCATCACTATCAAGGAGGCTTCACCCCAGGGATGCAGGGATGGTTCAATACCTGGAAATCCATCAATGTAATCCACTACATAAACAAACTCAAAGAAAATATCCACATGGTCATTTCATTAGATGCTTAAAAAGCATTTGACAAAATTCAACATCCCTTCATGATAAATGTCTTGGAAAGATCAGGAATTCAAGGACCATACCTAAACAAAGTAAAGGCAATATACAGCAAACCAGTAGCCAACATCAAACTAAATGGAGAGAAACTTGAAGCAAACCCACTAAAATCAGGGACTAGACAAGGCTGCCCTCTCTCTCCCTATGTATTCAATATAGTACTTAAGGTTCTAGCTAGAGCAATCAGACAACAAAAGGAGGTCAAAGGGATACAAAATGGAAAGGAAGAAATCAAAATATCACTATTTGCAGATGATATGATGGTATACTTAAATGGCCCGAAAAATTACACTAGAGAACTGCGACAGCTGATAAAAAACCTTCAGCAAAATGGCCGGATATAAAATTAACTCAAACAAATCAGTAGCCTTCCTATACTCAAAGGAGAAACAGGCTGAGAAAGAAATTAAGGAAATGACACCTTTAGTCACAAACAATATAAATTATCTTGGTATGACTCTAACCAACCAAGTGAAAGATCTGTATGACAAGAACTTCAAGTCCCTGAAGAAAGAAATTGAAGAAGACCTCAGAAGATGGAATGACCTCCCATGCTCATGGATTAGCAGGATGAATATAGTAAAAATGGCCATATTGCCAAAAGCAATCTACAGATTCAATGCAATTCCCATCAAAATCCCAACTCAATTCTTCATAGACTTAGAAAGAGCAATTCTTAAATACATTTGGAATAACAAAAAAAAAAAAAACCAGGATAGCAAAAACTATTCTCAACAATAAAAGGGCTTCTGGGGGAACCAGCATCCCTGACCTCAAGCTGTACTACAGAGCAGTAGAGATAAAAACTGCATGGTATTGGTACAGTGACAGGCAGGTAGATCAGTGGAATAGAATTGAAGACCCAGAAATGAACCCACACAGTTATGGTCACTTGATCTTTGACAAAGGAGCTAAAACCATCCAGTAGAAACAAGCATTTTCAACAAATGGTGCTGGCTCAACTGGCAGTCAGCATTCCTATCTCCCTGTACAAAGCTCAAGTCCAAGTGGATCAAGGACCTCCACATAAAATCAGATACACTAAATCTAATAGAAAAGAAAGTGGGGGAAAGTCTCTATCACATGGGCCAGGGGAAAAGTTCCTGAACAGAACACCAATGGCCTATGCGCTAAGTTCAAGAATAGACAAATAGGACCTTATAAAATTGCAAAGCTTCTGTAAGGCAAAGGACACTGTCAATAGGACAAAATGGCAATCAACAGATTGGGAAAAGATCTTTCCCAATATTACATCTGATAGAGGGCTAATATCCAATATATACAAAGAACTCAAGAAGTTAGACTCCAGAGAACCAAATAACCCTATCAAAAAAAAAAAAATTGGGAACAGAGCTAAACAGAAAATTCTCAACTGAAGAAACTAAAAGGGCTGAGAAGCACTTATAGAAATGTTCAACATCCTTAGTCATCAGGGAAATGCAAATCAAACAACCCTGAGATTCCACCTTACACCAGCCAGAATGGCTAAAATCAAAACTCAGGTGACAGCAGATGCTGGCGAGGATGTGGAGAAAGAGGAACACTCCTCCATTGCTGGTGGGACTGCAAGATGGTACAACTACTCTGGAAATCAGTTTGGTGGGCCCTCAGAAAATTGGACATAATACTTCCTGAGGACCCAGCTATACCACTCCTGGGCATATACCCAGAAGATGCTCCAACATCTAATAAGAACACATGCTACACTATGTTCATAGCAGCCATATTTTTAATAGCAAGAAGCTGGAAACAAACCAGATGTCCCTCAACAGAGGAATACATACAGAAAATGTGGTACATTTATACAATGAAATACTACTCATCTATTAAAAACAATGACTTCATGAAATTCGCAGGCAAATGGATGGAATTTGAAAATATCACCCTGAGAGAGATAACTCAGTCACAAAAGAATGAACATGGTATTTACTCACTGATAAGTGGATATTAACCCAAAACTTCGGAATACCCATGATTCAATTCACAGCAACTGTTGGACTGGGGTCCCAGATGGAGGAGTTGAAGAAGAGACTGAAGGAACTGAGGGAGTTTGTAGCCCCATGGGGAGGGAGCAACAGTGTCAATTGGTCACACACACACACACACACACACACACACACACACACACACACACAC
>JADRCH010000075.1:1330750-1349263 GCA_019843965.1 Rhynchomys soricoides
CACACACACACACACACACACACACACACACACACACACACACACACCGTGCTCCCAGAGACTGGACCACCAACCAAATAATGCATATAGAGGGCCCGTGGTGCTGGCCACATATGTGGCTAAGGAGGGCCTTGTTGACCATCAGTGGGAGGAGAGGCCCTTGGGTCTAAGAGTGTTAGATGCCCCAGTATAGGGGAATGCCAGGGAGGGAAGATGGGAGTGGGTGGGTGGGAGAATACCTTCATAGAAGCAGGGGAGGGGGATGGGATAGGGGGCTTCCAAAGGGGAGATCTGGAAAGGGGAAAACATTTGAAATGTAAATAAAGTATTAAATAAAATAAATAAATAAATAAAATAGAGGGACTTTATAACATTTCATAACTCCACTAATCAAGTTTCTCCAACAATTTTAACCTCTGATGCTTTCACATCGGCAAATTATTAAAGTTGATCTGTGCACACAGTAGGCTATTTTGAATAAATAATGTTATTTAAAGTCTTTCTTTATTCAACCAAGTAAGTATCTGGATGTTTTATATTAGACAAACAATCTGTTCACTTGTTTATTCATTCATTTGTTGTTTGTCAATCTGTCACCTGTTGAGTAACAGATTCTTTACTGGAAAGACAGATATACAAAAAGTATATAATAGAGTGCAGAAAGTACTCTAAATAAAAAATAGTGTATAAGGTAGGCATGACTCTATGTCAGAAGGATGGAAGAGAAAATTAAGAAATGTTATTTTTCATGTAAATATTTTAGGTGAGAGCACATGAAGCTAGGTAGAAATCCATAGAGAGACAGCTTGAACCCACTATAGCCATCTTGAACTGTAACCACAACAATCACCCATAAGTAATAACCTTTACTTATTTTATGTGTAGTTTACCATCATACTGCATCAGTCAAAGCTGTGAGAGTATTGTATGGAGCATGCAGTGCTTGATGTTAGCTTGAGATAAGTCATGTATATCCTGGCATGTTTCAAAGTCATTTTTATCCTGGCAAAACCATAAATCCCTTCCCTCTGAAAAAAGTCATAGAGATCCACTGATTTAGCTACCTCTTTTGCTTGATTTTGCCAGATAGGGCCTACAAAAGTATCTTGGGTGCCCCCAAGACTATGAAAGTTTGATCCCCGACCCATGGCTGTATTGGGAACTGTAGAACATTTAGGAAATAGAGCTCATAGTATAAATTTAGGATGCTAATAGTCTGCTGTGGAAGGAGATATGAATACCCTGCCACCTCCTTTCTGTTTCTTTTCACCTCCCAGTTACCAGAAGGTTGACAGTTCCCTCTACCTCAGGTTCCCATCACAATTCTCTCCTCAACCACAGCCTCAAAAGCAATGATGCCATTTGACTATGGACTGAAACTTCTAAAACCATGAGTCATATAAACTTCCTTCCTTCTCAAGAATACTGTTACAGTGACAAAAAGATAACTAACAGTCTACAGTAAATTGTAGTCTAGGTGATCCTGGATCTGTCTGCCTCCCTCTTTAGACTCACAGCAGCTTCTACTATGACAACCTGATACTTCACACCAGATATTTCCAAAACATGCTTACCGGGAAAAGATGAAGAGGTATACAGGATACTGGAGACTTCTCAGATGAAAAACAATGCTTCGTAGGATTCCCTACCTGGTCCCCTAGTCTAATATTCATCCTTACTGGGGTCTGCTTGGCAGTCACATTGTGGTCTTTCATCTTTTGAAACTGTCCATCAAATTCCATAACCCTCCAGTCTCTAACTTCTATAGCCTCCTAGCATATCAGGAATGGAACTCAGTGTTTCTACTCAGGGTCTACACCACAGACCCAGACCTCCTTGAGTATATTAGAGATGTCCTTTGACCTTTATTCCTCAAGCTTACTGTATCTGCCCCCATAGACCTCTCTGATGCTCCTCAAACATTCCTGGCAATTTTCTATCTCAAGACACTTGCAAAGTGCTTATGAACGCTTATATTTTAAATATAAAATATAAGTGCTTATATTTTAAATTTAAAATCCTGCTAGTCAGAAGGAACAATCCAGTAAGCAATGCTCTTTTATAGTCTCTATTTTACCTCCTGCCTGAGTTCCTGCCCCAACTTCCCTCAGTGTGACCTGAAAGGTGTAAGCTGAAGTAAAACCTCTCTGTTTGTCACAGCAACAGAGGTCAAACTAGAACTTTCCATACATCATTTCCACAGAATACTCAAAGTCAGGACATTAGAGTGTTACATGGTTATTTCCCTATAGTAAAATGGCCTCCCTACCAGGCAGCAGATACCATGAGAGTAAGGGCTTTGACCTATCTTATTCTCTACAACATTCCCAGTGTCTGGAGTAGTTCCTACACAAGGTGGGCTCCTGGAACCATTTGTAGGAAAAATAGAGAATTTAATAAGACTGGAGAGATATGTATATTCTAGGCAATTGTACATATCCATCATACTGTGGCTACTTCATATAGAGATAAAGGACAAAGGAGCAGTTACAAATGAGGATGGACCGGTATTACATGACTGGATCCCAAAAGGGTGCTATACTCTGCAAAGAATCTCAGTTATATCCCAAGGACATTGCCAGTGCAGCTTCCTACATAAGGACATGTCACTTGTAAATCTTCATTTAAAAAGATGATTGATGCAAACTGCCATATGACCAAACAGGGACTCCAGGCAAAATGAAGCATTAGGATACATTTGAAATCGCCTCCTTTTCTCTGTCTGTAAGGTAGAAATAATATTGTCTTCATTATAGACTATAATTCTGGTTAATGTGGTAAAAGCATAAAGATCTTAGCATAGCGCATGGCACCAAGGATGCTGCCAATCAGTGTCACTCATAATCATCAATTCTAGGCAAGCTTAGAGAGGAGGATGCCCACACTTCTGCACAGGAGACAGCATGGAAAGTGGTGTCTTTGATCCAAATAGGCACTTTAGAAGGTAGAACTCATTTCTGAGATCAAAGAATAAATTCTATTTGGGGAAAAGTACAGTTTGAAATAGCTGTGGCATAGCCAGTTGAGATCTATGATACGCAGCTGCTATAATGGTCTGAAACTCAGGAGGGAAGCTTAAAGCAAAAATATAGATTCAGTGGAATCCCTTCACTTATAATCAATTGTCCAGGTTCCTTGCAAGCAAAGTACTGACCAAAGTAAAAACCTCAAGAAAAAAATCATCTCAGACATCTGAGAAAGCTGGAAAAGCAAGATACCATTGTAGAAACTGGCTGTGATTCCGTGCCCCATGGCAGGCCTTGGCAATGTTCACATAGCTCCATTGTGCCCTCTGGGCACTAAAAAGAACTTCATAGATTTGTGCATTTTTACCACATCTTCCTTCTCCAGTTTTTTTCATTTCCCCTGCAAGGGAAAGCTGAATGAGTTCCTAGACTCCCAATATTATCGCCTAGAGATGTCTTAGGTTTGACAACATTTTTTTCCTCTGAGCTTAATGAATTTTAGACACAGTGTTCTACTCTTAACCCTGCTTCAAGTATCTGAGGATGTGTGTGACGTGCAGTGGGAAATGCAGGTGCATATGCATTTATCAAGCTGCCTGGGACCAGAGGGATATAAATAGCAAGAAATAGATGACCTTTCTGCTGAGGCAGGAAAGGTGACTTGAGGGTCACATTCAGCAATCAACTTTGGCATCATGGAAAGGGCATTGAAAATTCTTGATATACATTCATTCACCCATTCATTTATTCATTTAACAGGGCCTAATGTATGTACCAGGTACTGTGCTGAATACAGAGGAATACAGTGAACAAGACAAACTTTACATATGTGTGGGGACTGTTTTTGAGGCTTGTCTTCCATTTCCCAGAACCAAAGATGAAGTCTAAAGTATAAGAGAAATCATCATGAGTCTCATTTATCCATTGATCAGATGAATGTTTTGCCCTCAGACCAGTCTGATGGTGGCAATTTCTCTATTGAGTTTTCTCTTCCCAAAGACGCTAATTTATACAGAGTTGAAATACAACTAATCAGCATATCTCGGAGACCTGTGAAAATCCAGAGTGATGGGCTCTATTCCAAAAACTTTTGGTGCAGCTACCCTGGCTAGAGGACCTACTGTCTGCATTCTCAAAGGAATCTTGGAAAGACTGATGGTACTGGTTTGGGTCCACTCTGAAATTCTCTTAGTTAATCATTCATTCAATTTCCTTTACTGACTAGGGAACACTCTATGTTTTGAGATAACAGTCCCAAGAAAAGTCTGGAACAAACAAAATTATTTCTTGCATAACCTTTTTGTCTCTCAATTTTTGTCTGTATGTGTGTGTTTATGTAAATATAGGGGAAGGGTCACATATCCATGTGTATAGGAAGCGCAGGTCCACATTAGGTGTTCGTCATTGCTCTCCACTGTGTTTTGGTTTTTTTTTTTTCTAGTAAAACGAGAAGGCCAACTTTATGAGAGTAATTAAGATGCTGCACATGCTTCTAACACTTTTTATAACAGGCATTCTTCCAGAAAGAGAGAAGTGTATGTAAAAACATTTCGTGATTCATGATACATAATTTAACAATACAGGCTAGAAATAAAGTGCTAATTTTGAGTTCAACAACCTATCTCACTGGACTTAAGCTTATCTACTTAGCTACACTGGCTAGCTAGTGAGCTCTGAGAATCCCCCTGTTTCTGCCTTCCAGTATTAGGGTTATACACATGCTCTACCACACCCAGCTTTTTATATGAGTTCTGGGAATCTGAACTTAGGTCCTCATCCTTTTGTAGCAAGCACCTTACACACTGAGCTATCTCCTCAACCTCCTCTTCCAATAGTCTTAATATGATATAGAGCTGTTCATACTTTAAATAACTGGCAAGTTTTTAGAACATGGAATGAGCCTAGATGTTTGGTTTCATGGTTTCAAAACTGTATTGCATGTGTACATGAACATATTGTGATCAGTGTGAGGATTCAAGGCTAATAATTATCACATACTAGAGTACTGGCCAGCACTAGGCAAGTAGTGATAAATGCTAGCTGTTGAGCATTATTATTTCTCATATGACAAATATAATTAGTTGCTTTACGGTCTTCATATAAAATGGCAAATTCAATAATAATAAAAATCTAAGCCCTAATTCTTCAAATTTGTAGGACTGCACAGTATGCATCTGAGAGCGAACCCTCATTCCTATCCTTAGGCATTTTTCCCCTTTTATTTAGGACTCAATAACCTTGTTGCATTTTATTTTGTTGTAATAAATTATTATGATTCTCTGGATGCCATTTTAAATTCTTTTAGGTGAGGTTAATCCTATGTGTGAATAAACAGTTCCTCGTTCGTACCTATAGCCCCTCTATGACTACTTAGTGTTTCAGGTTAGATGCCTCAGCATCCCGATTTCTTCAGGAACTGTCTTGTTAGTGTCTTATCTCACCAAATACTGTTAGCTTACAGCTTCTTCACCTCACTTGCAATAAATGACACACACATAAAAATGCAGCCATTGCACTTGTTCTCTCAGTTAACTTTCTATCCTGTTAATTCTTGTAATAATAGAGGCTAGATCCTATGAATCAAACTCCTGAAAATTTTGCTCTCTGCTATAGTTCACATTTAATTTCTCCCAAAGCCTCATGAGTAAAATGGCTTGATCTGAACAACAGGGACACCACTGGAATTTTGTAAAACTTTTAAGAGTGGGATCCAGAAAAATGTTCCCATCTATGTCCCCATCATGAGATGCTGCCTCTCTCAGGTCTAAAACAATGCAGCCAGTTAATCATGGACTGATAAATAGAATTAAGAACCAAAACAAAAACATACAAACAAAAAAACATTAAAAAAAAAAAAAACTTTTTTCTGAGCTAACCACTTCAGTTGTTTTTGCTGCAATGATTAAAGGCAAATGCAATACCTTTCTGATACAGTGATGGTTTTTGGACAGAACAATCTTTACATGGTTTTATATATTTTTGTTAACTACCTGACAATTTCATATGTTCTATTTTGATAATATTCACCTTTCCCAGTTCCTCTCAGATAAACCCCACCTTCTTGTTGCATTCATTCATTCTAAAATGCCATTGAATGTCTTGTATATACCATGCAGTGTACAAGACATTAGGAAAGCAATTCAAAATTATCCAAAACTAATCTTTAAGGAACTTAGGACCTAGTAAACAAGCTCATAAGTAAGTGGGATTTTGTCATAACACAAGATACAAGTTATAAATACTAAAAGACAACTCCAAGAACATCTGCTGTATATTGCTACATGCCAAGCACAGTTCTGTGCATATGATGTAATAATAATATTTACTCTCTTATAAGCACCATGGTATGATTGCATTTCTTAGTGTTCAGGAAACACATCTTAAGGGGTAGATACAAATTGTAACTCAGACCTTTACTCTAGAATCCACATTCCCAATGGCTTTGTGATGCTATTTTTCTATCACTGATTATGAAGGGAAATTGGAGGAGTGTTTTGAAGGATCTTTGGACCCAGTGATACACAAAAGGTAGAGAAAAATAATAACAAGAAAAGTGAAGGACAGAACCTCTAACAGAGAAGACTGAGCATCAGAATGAGGTAGCACTCTGGCATGGTACCATGAGTTGACAGAAGGCTGAGTAAGCAGCCTGCAGTAGTGTGGTAATGACCCATAGAGCCAATGGAGGGTGGCCACTGTAGCAAATTGCAGTGCCAGCCCCCGGGAGACCAACAGTCCCTCACAGGTAGCAGTTTCATGTAAGGATCAAAATGAATTCATCAACGAAGCTAGGACTGTAAGATGAAAGGCCTAAAGAGACTTTGGGAATACAGTACGTTTTACAGTCAGGTATTCTTAAAAGCACTGTACCTACTGGCATCCTGTGCTTTAATGTGGAAGTGATATGTAAGATTCATTCATTATTTTTCCTATCTAGATTAAGGTCCTGTTTCAATTATGTATTGCTATATAGGAAACCACTACAAAATATGGTAACATGAAATAATCCTTAGCTATGGGGCTCACAACTTTTGAAGTTAGTGTTATGATGGGTATAGAGTGACTTGATGAGCTGAAGACAGCCAGGATGGTCTGACTGGGGTCATATATTGGGGGTATTGCTACTGGATTCCAATCAAAGCACTTGACTATTCCATTGCATTAGTTAGGAATAAAATCTCTAAGATGGCTTCTTTCTTTAGCCATTTACACCTGACTGGACTAGTTGGAACAGTCAAAACTTTCTAGCTTTCTTTCTTCTTATACTCTCTTCACACAGCTAGCTTGGGCTTCCTCAAAGCATGGTGGTTTTAGAGCAGTCAGACCCGTTGCAGGGCATCTGACTTCACCTAGACCAGAGTTCCATGAGAAGAGTTAAAGTTTAAAGGAAGCATCACTTCTCCATATCCTGCCGGCAACTCAATATCACAGCCATCAAAGATTCAAGTGGAAGGAACACACATATCTTTCCTCAATGCTAGAGTACTTCAAAGAATTTGTGAATAAGAGAGCTTTTTCAAGGGCCTACCTACCTCATAGCCTGCCTGCAATGAGAGCCACTACAATGTGCAAATGTGTGGTGGAGAGACAGGAGAGAAAGCAAAGCAGAAGGGTTTGTACACTATGAAGGGAGGCAGAATTGGAGACAAGGAGGAGGAGAGAAATAACCTGGTGTGAGTAGCCTGCTCTGCCACCTGAGGCCATTGTGAAGTTTTGGTGCATGTTGCCACTATGGGCCATGTCTGGGTCTGTGGCCATGCAACAACGGGGTTCTGTGTTGATGTCCATGGCTCATATTACTACCAAAGGCCATGTGGACATTCCTGGACTGGGATGCCACCTAGGACAATGTTAATGTCCAAGGGCTGTGCAGAACTGGTTCTGCCCCTCACTGGTTGCAGAACATGGGGGAGAGGACCCGCACCCTGACTGGACAGCACAGTAGATCTGGTCATGATAGTGTGGTTATAGGTGAGCCAGCCCCAAGGGCATGAGAATAGGAGAGCTGACCCAGCCCTTGCCAGCTGCAGCATTGGGTGAACTAGCTGGGGAAGTGTTGGAAGCCTTACTCTGGTGGTGTGGGCGCAGGACCAAATCAGCTACCAACCAGGCTAAGATCCAGGGCTTTGGGTTTGTCCACACTAACATCTACTCCATCTGTGAACTTCAGGATCTCTATGACACAGGGCAACAACAGAATATCTGAGAAGAGTCTGGTGAGAATCCAGTATTGATAGTGTAGCAGAAGCTAGAGGCCTCAAACCAGACCAATGACTCCTTGCAGTGAACATTCACAAGTAAAGCTGTGTGGACAAAAGGGTGCACTGCAGGACAGACTACAGCTTCCAAAAGGAAATTTTTTTGGTTTTTTATTGTCTCTTATTATTATCTTTTTTTTTCCTTAATTTTCATTTGCGGGGAGGTTGCAAAGGCAGAGGGCAGATGGGAAAGGACAAGAAATGAGTAAGATTGGGGAGCATCATGTGAAAGTCACAAAGAATCAATAAAGAGATTTTTAAAGGAGCCCCCTTTTCCTACAATCTCATTGACACACTATGTTTGCCTTATCATGACATTTAAACTGAATTAAAACCTAGAGTTACTACCCAGACATTATCACAAAGTCTTCAGTAAATATTGTTTAATAGAAGAATTTGGGAAACCCATGATGATGTCCCTTGTATTTCAGATATATCCATGAATTTGAGGAAAACAGAAAGAAGTAACCCAGATATATTACCTGAATTAAGTCACAAACATTTTTTAAAGGTACCAAGATATGTGCATACACTTAAAACTTCATAATAGTCTGACTTTGGGATTCCATTGCTATGAAGAGTCACCATGAGCAAGGCAACTCTTATAAGGGAAAATATTTAATTGGGGATGGCTTAATGTTTCAGAGATGTAGTCCATTGTTATCATGGCAGGAAGAATGGCAGCATGTAAACAGACTTGGTACAGCCAGGAGGAGACTGGAATTCCACACTGGGCAGAGCTTGACCATAGAAGACATCAAAGCCTGCCCCCACAATGACATACTTCCTCCAACAAGGTCACACCTACTCCAACAAGGCCACACCTCCTAATAGTGCCACTCCCTGTGAGCCAAGCATTAAAACACATGAATCTATGGGGGCTAAACCTATTCAAACTATCCCACTGCATTTATGCAAATATTGCAATTTTATAGCCAGTGATAAGTGTGCTATCTTGATTATTGTACAGTGTTTATTGAGTTTGCCACTATAACAAGCCTTTCACAAGAATTACCTTTGTGTATAACTTGAGTCTGTTAAGGGTTAAGTTATGCTCCCCCAAAATTCATAGGTTAAAAGCCTAATATCCTGAACCCCAAAATGTAACTACCTTCAGAGAGATATTTAAGATATTAGAGATATTTAAGTTAAAATAAAAACATCATAGTGAGACGCAACCCTACTCATTCATTTCCTTCTATGAAGAACATACTGAGAAAAGATTGGCCAAATGGAAGTCTGTGGAAGGGCAAAAGGAGACAATGCCCTCTGTAAATTAAGAAGAAAGACCTCCTATGAACTCAGCCCAGGCAACACCTTGACCTCTCAATGTCTAGCCTCAGGATTTACAGGAAAATATATTTGTATTATTTAAGGCACCCAGTCTGCAGTGCTTTGTTATGGCAGCTTCAACTAACAGGGAGCCCTAGGAACTATGGACAATATGCTCCCATAGGCAGTCACTAACACTGTCTCGTAAGCCTTGAAAATGAAGGAAAAGCTGTGGGGATTTTCCCAGAGGCCCAGGACTAGAAACAGCTCACAGCAGCAACAAAGCCATCTCAGCAGATCTTCTAGAGCAGAAGAAAGTAAAACAATCAAGACTCACAACTACATCCCTGCCCCCCAAAAAATACCAAGAAGGATACAAAGTCCTGCAAATAAATAGAATCAGATATCGAGGTGTTTTATTTGCCTCAGATTGGGGGGATTGAAGGCCCCAGGATAAATATGGGACATGAAGTGGATTTTCTTTCCTCAAACGAGAGGAATTTGGCCAAAGAAATTTGTTTTGACAAAAGAAATAAATCCTAAGACACCCCCCCCCTTAAATCACAAGGTGCCAGGAAAACCAACATTTTCTTGCTATGCCTCAGAGAGTCCCAGTGCCATCCTGGTGACAGACGAGGGGAAGTATATGGTATCCTTTTGTTGCTATGAGAATATAGACTTCCTAGCTTAAAGTGACAGAAATTGTTCTCAGTTCTGGAGACTAAAAGTTCACCTCCAAGTGTGAGCAGAGAGCCATGCTCCTTTGACTCCCTCATAGAGAAACCATCTGTCCATTTTCCATTTATGGTAGTGTGGCATTCTGGAGCTTGGGGCTATGTCACTCCAATCTCTGTTTCTATGACTGCAGTATCTACTCTCATCCCATCCCTACATCTAATGCTCTTCTGGTTTTTACTGATAGAGATTTGGGGCAGGCCCAAATATCCGGAACTACCCCACCTCATTCCCACCATCTCAAGGTCCTTTTATATTTATGACATATTATTAAAATATAAAAATTACAAAATGTTAGTAAATATTCCATTTGTAGTCATAAGGCAACATCTGTAGGCTCCAGGCATTGAGGCTAATATCTCAGGGGCCATTGTGGAGCCTGCCCCAGGCATCCTCTATGTTTCCCTGACAGCAGACTTCTAGCAGCTCTGGTGCTTCATCACGAAGACCATTTCTGAGACTCATTGGGAATATACATCTTAAGCATACACATAACTGTTTCTTTTCTTTCTATCGGCTGAACTAGAAAATAACTTGTTGCCTAATGACATAGATCTAAATATATTGCATTTATGTATCACATCTATATGTATTGTCTTTGCTGAAAGACTGTCTCAAGGACACATCTCAGAGTACACATTTTCCCAACACAACAAATATACTCAGGTTTACAGAGTCATCACCTTCTGATTAATAAAGCCATTGGAATTCTCTCAGAAGTGTACTTGAAATACACAGAAATTCAAGTGGAGGCAATGCCCAGCACTCAGCCCTAAAGCAGCAGGATGGAGAGTGTGCTGAATGTGTGATTGGCAATGTATTAAGATGTGTCAGGATGCGCTATCTGTTGACTGATATCTGAAGGCTCCATGTGGATCTGAATTAAAGCTGTCCAAATGCAAAAAATAATTGCAACAGTAATTAAGAAGCCACAGTAGTGACAGACATAGTGACAGGTACAGATGTGGTTTCCAGCTGCTCTTTCTGACACTGGCTCCACCAAACAAGAGCAGCTCTTAGGTAAATATGGCATAGACAGCTTCCCCAGATCTCACCATCAGCTGGCTGTGCTGTTCCTCCCAGCAGCTGCTCAGCACAGACTGGGGGATATCCTGTACTTGGTGACTTATCACCAGTGCTGGGCCTTTGGGTGATCCTCCAGCTTTCTTAATGTCCTTTTCAGACATTCAATTTCTCAATTCTTCCTTCCTCACACTATATAGTTTGGATTTCTATGGTCAAACTGATATACTGAAATAGCTTTTGCTATACACAAGACATTGAGCCTGGTAGATTTATCAAAATTAACTTTGATACTCTCCTGCATCAGAAATAAATATCCAAGGAGCCTTGTAAATTAAAATTTTTGGAATTTACTTCTGATCTCCCAATTATCATCTCCAGTGATGAGGCCTAGGATTCTACATTTTGATAAGCTTGTTAGTGACTCATACAAGTTAAAACAATTGCATAATTGCTAAGATTTAAATACTTTTACATCATTGAAAATAGGAGTTCTGTGTATGTGCTACAATGTGCTACAGACTTAAGATATTTTATAATGTACTTTATTATATTTGAAAAGTCTAAAATCTCTAGTCTTCACCAGGGAGCTAAGGGATAGGCATGGCCTAAGATCATACGACTGCATCAATGTCTCAATCTGTTGATTTTTTGAATAACCACTGGCTATTATGTGCTACAATAACCTGGAGATAAAGACCATTTCTTGCCCGAGGGCATGTATATTTCAATGTGGAAGTGTGAATATGACTGTAAGAACTCCTACCTTTATATAGATCATTTCTCTAATGGCCATTCAAGATATACATTCTTGGTTTGGGGAGAACACTCATTTGGGAAAGTGGACTCTGAATTCACTCTCCATAATGTTCCTAATGAAATGTGGTGTGTATAAAAATTATTGGAATGACTTACAGGCTGCTATCCAACTAACCCAACAATGGACAACTGTGAAAGGAAAGTCCAAGAATATAGCAGTTACTCAGTCCCACAAGGTTGTGTTTCATCTGGTCTTTTGTAAAAGCTGGAATCCCACACTTGTGCTGAGGAGCCAGCGGAAGGAGGGCTGCAGACGCAGGGTCTGAGGAAAAGCCTGCAGGTTTCCACCTGTGGCGAGAGACCCCTGCCTGGGCCACCAGGCCTCCATAGAAAAACAGCACAGGGAGAAAGCGACCCGCCCACTTGAGTGGAGGAGCCAGCTGAAGGAGGGCTCCAGACACAGGGTCTGAGGAAAAGACAAACAGGTTTCCACCTGTGGCTGGAGACCTCTGCCTGCGCCAACAGGGCTCCATAGACAAACAGCACAGGGAGAAAGCGAGCTGACCACTTGTGTGGAAAAGCCAGCAACAGGAGGACTCCAGATGCAGGGTCTGAAGAACAGCCTGGAGAGAGAACTGGTCTCCCAGGAATATTGACATCAGGCTTGAAGGAAAGACAAGCCACAGTCAGAGAGAGAAAGACCAGCTAACACCAGAGACAACCAAATGGTGAAAGGCAAGGGCAAGAACAAAAGGAACAGAAACCAAGACTACTTGGCTTCATCAGAACTCAGCTCTCCCACCACAGCCAGTCCTGGATACCCTAACACACCAGAAAAGGAAGACTCAGACTTAAAATCACTTATCCAGACGATGATAGAAGATTTTAAGAAGGAAATAAATAACTACCTTAAAGAAATACAAGAGAACATAGGTAAACAACTGGAAGCCATTAAAGAGGACACAAAAAAATCCCTTGAAGAATTACAGGAAAACACAATCAAACAAATGAACAAAACCATTCAGGAATTAAAAACAGAAATAGAAACAATAAAGAAATCACAAAGGGAGACAACCCTGGAGTTAGAGAACATAGGAAAGAAATCAGGAGTCATAGATGCAAGCATCACCAACAGAATACATGAGATGGAAGAGAGAATCTCAGGTACAGAAGATACCATAGAAAACATGGACACAACAGTCAAAGAAAACACAAAATCCAAAAAGCTCCTAACCCAAAACATCCAAGATATCCAGGATGCAATGAGAAGACAGAACCTGAGGATAATAGGTATAGAAGAGAGTAAAGACTCCCAACTTAAAGGACCAGTAAATATCTTCAACAAAATTATAGAAGAAAACTTCCCTAACCTAAAGAAAGAGATGAACATAAATATACAAGAAGCCTACAGAACACCAAATAGACTGGACCAGAAAAGAAATTCCTCCCGTCACATTACACTCAAAACACCAAATACACAAAACAAGGAAAGAATATTAAAAGCAGTAAGGGAAAAAGGGCAAGTAACATACAAAGGCAGACCTATCAGAATTACACCAGACTTCTCACCAGAGACTATGAAACCTAGAAGTACCTGGGCAGATCGCATACAACCTCTAAAAGAACATATATGCCAGGCCAGCCTGCTATACCCAGCTAAACTCTCAATAATCATAGATGGTGAAACCAAAATATTCTATGACAAATCCAAATTTGCACAGTATGTTTCCACAAACCCAGCCCTACAAAGAATAATACATGGAAAATGCCAACTCAAGGAGGGAAACTACACTCAAGAAAAAGCAAGAAACTAATCTTTCAACAAACTCAAAAGAAGATAGCCACAGAACCAATATAAACAACATCAAAAATAACAGGAAATAACAATCACTATTCTTTAATATCTCTTAACATCAATGGTCTCAACTCCCCAATAAAAAGACATAGACTGACAGATTGGATCCATAAACAGGACCCAGCATTTTGCTGCATCCAGGAAACGCACCTCCGTGTTAAAGACAAACACTACCTCAGAGTAAAGGACTAGAAAACAATTTTCCAAGCAAATGGCCCCAAGAAACAGGCTGGAGTAGCCATTCTAATATCGGATAAAATTGACTTTCAACCAAAAACCATCAAAAAGGATGAGGAAGGACACTTCATACTCAAAGGAGAAATCTACCAAGAAGAACTCTCAATTCTGAACATCTATGCCCCGAATGCAAGAGCTCCCACTTTCATAAAAGAAACTCTACTAAAGCTCAAAGCACACATCGCACCTCACACAATAATAGTGGGAGACTTCAACACCCCACTATCAACAATGGACAGATCTTGGAACCATAAACTAAACAGAGACACAGTGAAAATAACAGAAGACATGAACCTAATGGGTTTAACAGACATCTATAGAACATTTCATCCTACATCAAAAGAATATACCATCTTCTCAGCACCTCATGGTACCTTCTCCAAAATTGATCATATAATTGGTCACAAAACAAACCTCAACAGATATAAGAAGATCGAAATAATCCCATGACTCCTATCAGATCACAACGGATTAAGGTTGATCTTCAATGGCAACAACAACAACGGAAAGCCCACATACACATGGAAGCTGAACAATGCTCTGCTCAATGATAACATGGTCAAGGAAGAAATAAAGAAGGAAATTAAAGACTTCCTAGAATTTCATGAAAATGAATGTACAAGTTACCCAAACTTATGGGACACAATGAAAGCAGTGTTAAGAGGAAAACTCATAGCTCTGAATGCCTCCAAAAATAAACTGGAGAGAGCATACACTAACAGCTTAACAGCACATCTGAAGGTTCTAGAACAAAAAGAAGCTAATACACCCAAGAGGAGTAGAAGGCAGGAAATAATCAAATTAAGAGCTGAAATCAACCAAGTGGAAACTAAAAGAACTATACAAAGAATCAACAAAAACCAAGAGCTGGTTCTCTGAGAAAATCAACAAGATATATAAACCCATAGCCAGACTAACCAGAGGGCACAGAGATAGTATCCAAATTAACAAAATTAGAAATGAAAATGGAGATATAACAACAGACTCAGAGAAAATTTTAAAAATCATCAGATCCTACTTCAAAGGCCTATATGCAACAAAATTGGAAAATCTGGAGGAAATGGACAGGTTTCCAGACAGATACCAATTACCAAAGTTAAATCAGGATCAGATAAACCATCTAAACAGTCCCATAACCCCCCAAAAAATAGAAGCAGTCATTAACAGTCTCCCAACCAAAAAAAGCCCAGGATCAGATGGGTTCAGTGCAGAATTCTATCAGTCCTTCAAAGAAGACCTAATACCAATACTCTTCAAGCTATTCCATAAAATAGAAACAGAAGGAACACTACCCAATTCATTCTATGAGGCCACAGTTATACTGATACCAAAGCCCCACAAAGACCCAACAATAAAAGAAACTTCAGACAAATTTCCCTTATGAATATCGATGCAAAAATATTCAATAAAACTCTTGTAAACCAAATCCAAGAATACTTCAAAATGATCATTCACCATGATCAAGTAGGTTTCATCCCAGGGATGCAGAGATGGTTCAATACCCGGAAATCCATCAATGTAATCCACTACATAAACAAACTCAAAGAAAAGACCACATGGTCATTTTGATAGATGCTGAAAAAGCATTTGACAAAGTTCAACATCCCTTCATGATAAAAGTCTTGGAAATATCAAGAATTCAAGGAGCATACTTAAACATAGTAAAAGCAATATACAGCAAACCAGTGGCCAACATCAAACTATATGGAGAGAAACTCGAAGCAATCCCACTAAAATCAGGGACTAGACAAGACTGCCCTCTCTCTCCCTACCTATTGAATATAGTACTTGAAGTTCTAGCTAGAGCAATCAGACAACAAAAGGAGGTCAAAGGGATACAAATTGGAAAGGAAGAAATCAAAATATCACTATTTGCAGATGATATGATGGTATACTTAAGTGACCCAAAAAACTCCACCAGAGATCTGCTACAGCTGATAAACAACTTCAGCAAAGTGGCTGGATACAAAATTAACTCAAGCAAATCAGTAACCTTCCTATACTCCAAGGATAAACAGGCTGAGAAAGAAATTAGGGAAATAACACCCTTCACAATTGTCACAAACAATATAAACTATCTTGGTGTGACTCTAACCAAACAAGTGAAAGATCTGTATGACAAGAACTTCAAGTCTCTGAAGAAAGAAATCGAAGAAGACCTCAAAAGATGGAAAGATCTCCCATGCTCATTGATCAGCAGGATTAATATAGTTAAAATGGCCATCCTGCCAAAAGCAATATACACATTCAGTGCTATTGCCATCAAAATCTCAACTCAATTCTTCATAGACCTAGAAAGAGCAATTCTCAAATCATATGGAATAACAAAAAACCCAGGATAGCAAAAACTATTCTCAACAATAAAAGGACTTCTGGGGGAATCAGACTCCCTGACTTCAAGCTGTACTACAGAGCAGTAGTGATAAAAACTGCATGGTATTGGTACAATGACAGGCACACACTTACGGGCACTTGATCTTTGACAAAGGAGCTAAAACCATACAGCAGAAAAAAGACAGCATCTTCAACAAATGGTGCTGGTTCAACTGGCGGTCTACATGTAGAAGATTGCGAATTGATCCATTCCTATCTCCCTGTACAAAGCTCAAGTCCAAGTGGATCAAGGACCTTCACACATAAAACCAGATACACTGGATCTAATAGAAGATAAAGTGGGGAGGAGTCTTGAACACTTGGGCACAGGGGAAATGTTCTTGAACAGAACACCAATGGCTTGTGCTCTAAGGTCAAGAATTGACAGATAGGATCTCATAAAATTACAAAGCTTCTGTAAGGCAAAGGACACTGTAAATAGGACAAAACGGCAACCTACAGATTGGGAAAAGATCTTTACCAATCCTACATCTGATAGAGGGCTAATGTCAAATGTATACAAAGAACTCAAGAAGCTAGACTCCAGAGATCCAAATAACCCTATCAAAAAATGGGGAAGAGAGCTAAACAGAGAATTCTCAACTGAGGAAACTCAAATGGCCAAGAAGCACCTAAAGAAATGTTCAACATCCTTAGTCATCAGGGAAATGCTAACCAAAACAACCCTGAGATTTCACCTCATACCAGTCAGAATGGCTAAGATCAAAAACTCAGGTGACAGCAGATGTTGGCGAGAATGTGGAGAAAAAGGAACACTCCTCCATTGCTGGTGGGAATGCAAGTTGATACAACCTCTCTGGAAATCAGTTTGGCGGACATTTAGAAAAATGAACATAATATTACCTGAGGGCCCAGCTATTCCACTCCTGGGCATATACCCAGAAGATGCTCCAACATGTAATAAAGACACATGTTCCACTATGTTCATAGCAGCTATATTTGTAATAGCCAGAAGCTGGAAACAACCCAGATGTCCCTCCACAGAGGAATGGATACAGAAAATGTGGTACATTTACACAATGGAATACTACTCAGCTATTAAAAACAATGACTTCATGAAATTCACAGACAAGGATGGATTTTGAAAATATCATCCTGAGCAAGGTAACGCAGTCACAAAAGAATGAACATGGTATGTACTCACTGTTAAGTGACTATTAGCCCAGAAGTTTGAAATACCCAAGAGTCACTTCACAGCAACAGTAGGGCTGAGTGTGAGGTCCCAGATGGAGGACTTGGAGAAAGGACTGAAGGAGCTGAGGGAGTGTGCAGCCCCAGGGAGGTAGCAACAGTGGCAACTGGCCTGACCCCCCCGATACTCCTGGAGACTGATCCACCAACCAAAGAATACACATGGAGGGACCCATGGTGCTGGCCACAAATGCGGCAGAGGAGGGTCTTGTTATCAATCAGGAGGAGGAGAGGCCCTTGGGTCTGAGGGTGTTAGATCCCCAGTATATGAGAATGACAAGGAGGGAAGAAGAGAATGGGTAGGTGGCTGGGTGGGTGGGTTGAATAATATCCCCATAGTGGCAGGGGGAGGACAGAGGGAATGGGGAGGAAAGGGGGAAACATTTGAAATGTAAATAAAATATGAAAAAAATAAATAAATAAAATTTAAAAAAAAAAAAAAAAGCTGGAATCCTAAAAATGTATACTCCAATGTGCTGGCAAAGTAAGTGCAAGCAGATGAAGAAGAATAAATCTTTCCTTCTTCTATTGTCCTTATGTAGGCCACCAGCAGAAGGTATGGCCCAGTTTAATGGTGTGCCTCAAGATCTGGATTACAGGTGTGTGTCAATCCAGATCAAAAGCATGCGTCATCCCACCTCAAGATCTGAGTCAAAAGCAGTGCCATCCAGTCTCAATATCCAGATCACAGGTGTGTCCTCCATTTCTGGAGTGAAGTTCATTCCATGTATAGTCAAGTTGGCAAACAAGAATAGCCATCACAGAGACCTTGCCTCGATAGATAGATAGATAGATAGATAGATAGATAGATAGATAGATAGAT
>JADRCH010000075.1:1349273-1396944 GCA_019843965.1 Rhynchomys soricoides
GATAGATAGATAGATAGATAGATAGATAGATAGATAGATAGATAGATAAAAATGTAGATGCCATTTAGAAAGCATCTGAGCTTGTCCTCTGGTCTACACATACACACACACATTCACACTTGTGTACAAGTCTTATACAAAGGAGGGGGAAGACTATTATACCTCACTTTCTAGGTAAGACATGAAAAGCTTAAGGAATATTGAGTCCAACAGCAACCTCAGCCTCCTCATTCCTATGATGTTCTGTTTCCTAAAGAATAATGTAAGGTGGTCATGTAATGCAGATGCTATGGATATTACAGGTAAAGAACAGGCAAGAACGATGGAAAGCATAAAATACAGGAGTGAATTATTCCATAAAGCTATTTGGGACCATAATGAATTCTTGTCCATGTCCTTTCCGGCCATCATTTGGTAGTCACAAAGTAGAATTTTTTTCATTGCCCTAAAATCTTGCAGATAACTGCTTTATCCTTTCTGTATACTATTCTACAGAGGTGACGATGTTAAATGCCCTGATCATGTCTAGGCCTCACTACAATATATAACTTGAACTTCCAGAAGTCTTATATACCCTTAGCTATGGGAGGCCCTAGTTGGTGAGAGTTAGAGGTAGACTTTTCTTTGACTTGTCATTCTATTAACATCTAAAATCTTTCTGTTCGTGAACAAGACTCCTTCAGGGCTGAAGAGGCTTCTATAATCTCTATAAGCCTGGCTCAAAAGTTTGAGACATCACACCACTCTCTGTTCTTCTTGGCATCCTGATTACATTAAAGAGGATAGTTACCAGAAAATGGACTCTTTCTATTTTGCAGATCATTCTGGAAATTCTAGGAGGCCATAACCATGAGGAAAAGGCTAGTGGCACAGAGGAAATAATCAAGAGGAGTTAAACGAACTATAACAAACCTAGGAACCAGGTGACTCAACTATCATGAGGGTCCTGCACATCCAAATCCTCAGAATCATGCTTATTACCAAGACACACATTCCCTGTCTATGTTCATCCTGGCTGGGCTTCTCCCAAGTTTTCCCATCGACATAAAAAGTGTATTTGAGACATGTTAGTATAAGAATTCTAGGTTTCCTGTTACCCTACTCATAAGGCAAGTTGTGTTATATAGTTCTAAGCCAACCTTGTGCCAGCCTTAAAACTGGATTCCTACTTAAGTGGAATTTTGAATAACACCTGGTCTTTTCTAATTTTTTATTGATGGTATTTTTCAATATAAGTATGCATGACTCCTGTTACCAATATGAAACACAGTCATAAACATGCCAACTGTACCTTAGGAAACTCAGTGCAACCTAGAAAATAGTTCATGTGAGTCCTTAGCTTTTCAGCTGGAAGATAGGCTCAAACCAAACTCTAATAAGTCCATTTCCACTCCTCCTGTAACCAGGATAGTTAAGCCCAATGCAAGAAGCCTAAAGGAAGCTGCACTAAGCCTTCTGTCTAGTCCTCAGTCTTCCCCTGACTCTTGCCCCAACAACAGTTTGTCCTTCCTTTCGTGCGCACACATAAGATTCCATGATCTTCTTCATATGAACAACAAATTGTAGGAGAGGTAGAGCTGTCTAACCCACATCCCCACATGCCTCCCTCGGAACCATATCAGAAGCTGAATTTTCACCAAGTCCTCAGCAACATTAGAAAAAAGGGGGGGAGGAAAGGGACTCTCTAGTCAGTTCCCATAAATCTACATGTTTTCCACTTTAAGTTAATCATGTTAGCAGTTTTGATTGGCTTTTATAACAAGGATCGAATTTCTTAGTAGCTAACTTCAACAATAGTATATTTCTATGTTGAAAGCTAAGCTATTTCTTGTCATTGAGAGTCCTGCCTTTCTAACACTCAGCCTTTTTGTTCTGGGGCTGGAATTCTGCACACTCTATTCTGCCTTGACAGCTCTTTTCTGCAAGTCCTGTCAATACCAGGTGTTGGAAGGAGATTGCCAGGATGGACCAAAGATAGAAGATACGCTCCTTCATGGAATATGGTCTACCACTAGGCAAGGTCACCTGAGAATCCCTTTACCTATCGACACCTGCTAGTTCACTTTCCTTTTTCTCTCCCAGGTTCCATCAGGATCCCAGATACTTCAATACCATTGGTCAAAATCCTCTCTTCAGAGATCTGAAATATGACTACAATCACTTCCTTGGAAAATACCAGGAATTCTTCAGGTTATAGCTATCCACATGTTGGTGGGATACACTGACTCCCCTTAACCTGTGACTCAACCGTCACTGGGCCTTGGAGTCCTGACTGGGATGAATAGCATCTGTCTCACAGATGGGAAGTTGCAGGAGGGAGTATTACATGAGAAACTTTATGATCCAAGACTACAATGGTGAACTAAGCTCAATTCCGTCGTTCCTAATACCTCCTCTCACTATAGGGATGCTGACAACTGTAATGTGCCTGTGGCTTTTATTAGATGCAAGCAGTCACTTCCACACAATGTTCTTTCTATACTTGAGTGTGCAAATACCTGTTGACAAACTAGAGTAATGCCAGCCCATGCCTGTTTTTACAGCATTTAGGATACTAATACAGAATGACCAATTCAAAGATAACCTTGGTTAGATACTGAGACACTGTCCAAAATAAACATACACACATGCATGCACACATACATACACACATACATACATACATGAATAAAGAAATCGTGAGTGTTTTATTGGCTGTAATAATTAATTGTCCCCACAACCTCACTGCTCAGTAGTTATGTGAAACTCAAAAATCTGAGACCTGCTCTACTACATAAATACAGGTGGCCTCAACTGCCTACTCTGCAATCACAGACCTGCTGATGCTCATTTTCAAATGATATACTCTTTTCTTCTAAAAATCGTGATGCAACAAGTATCTTCCCACTAGAGAATAGAATATGTACATATTTATTCCTGACCCCAGGATCATAGATGTTCTCTAATGAACTAGGAAATACAAGGTTTCAAATGAGCATCGAAAATTCTACAGTACTGTCTAGTTTCTTTGAGCTCCTAGAAGAAAAGTTTTAATATATTTTAATTAAAGCATTATTACATCACTTTCCTTCCTCTTTTTTATCCTTCTGAGCCTTCCAAGTTACCCTCTCTCAAACCCTTCCCATACCTCCCCACTCTCAAATTGATAGTCTCTTATTCTTATTATTGTTACATGTAAGTAAGTATGTATGTACGCAGGCATGTATGTGTAAGCACAAATACTTTTTATCCAATGAGGAGCAGCCAGCCATGAAAACATATGCACACAAAGAAGAAATGTTTTGTTTAGAAAGCAAAGGGAGAATTTAGAATATTTGCTAAGGAAATTTTGATTTACAATAATTTTTTTTCAGCTTGTGATAAACTTGTTTCCATTCACCTATTTACACATGGCTTTCATTAATCTTTACAGCCATGAAAAACCTGTGAAAAGGTTCACTTATCATAAATTACTGTGCAATCCATATTAAGTATATTAGGTGGAGGTCATGAGGAGGCCATGTGACCTTCAGAGGGCAATGCTAACTGTAAGACCTGCTGCTGCTGCTGCTTCTTCTCTGCAAAAATGAAAACAAATGATCTTAGCATTCAGTGCCTACTTTATAAAGATAATTGCATCAGAAGTTTCCAGAGTGAATAGGGAGAACTCTCCTCATTAATGTGGGGAGAACTTTTAAGACTCAAGTCAGGATTGTGGAAGGTAAAGATGCCTATACATGTACATATACAGATGTACATATATGTATATATGTATGCGTGTATATATGTGTGTATATGTACATGTGTGAGTGTATATATAATTTTTAAAACTTTGAAAGTTGTTTCAGCAGGATTTTTTTTCAAGACAACTAATGTTTCCCCTTTGTTGTAACTCTCACAAGTCCAGGATGTGATGGATTATGGCTGTATATACAGCTAGATTGTCTTTTATTCCAGAAGCTTCTCAAACATCAAAACCAACATATAAAAAACCTTCAGCATGTTCCTGGCAGCCAATAAGCCCACATATACTTGGGTCTGTACCCCTGCCACAAAACACAAGCTTACAGGTACACAGGTGGCCACACCTAGATTTTTATCCCACCCACCCTTGGGTTGTGAACTCATGTATTCATGCCTGCACAGCAAGGGCCCTTTCCCTTTAAGCCATCTCCCCAACCTACATTTTTCCTTTTATTTAAACACATCATCTACCAAGTATCTAGATCCAGCAGTATTAGAACCATCCATGGTAATATTGTATGTATTGCTTCTATAAATGTATCTAATATTCTGTATATGATATTTCTTAGTATTCATTAGTGTTGTACATTTACCTCTTTCAAACTTCTTAAATAAAGAATCCAATCTTTGATTTTGTAATTCTGGGACTTAGCACCAAGTCAAAAGGTGTGAACCCTCCTTCGCCTTATCTCTTTGCTTTGAAGCTGCAAGTCTAGTCTCTTGAATCTGTTTTCTCCCTCCAGATTACACGCACATTACTCATGCCATCCTCATTTGGAATATCTGAAATTGCCTATAAAATGTCTTAACCCCAAGATGCAATTCTCATATTTACCTGATGGATGGTTCCCTTTAAACTCTGATTTATCATCTTTATCTCACAAGTTTTGGGTTGAAATCTACTTTATCGGAAACAAGTATACTTACTCCAGCTTGGTTTGAGCAGTCTCATTGGCATAGAGATTTCTCTCCTTTCACTCCCAGTTTCTGTGTATTTGCTAGTAAAACATGTTATTCAAAACAACAAATGTTGCATCCTGTTTTGTTTATGCACTCGACTAATCTGTGTCTTTTAATTGGAGAAGTAACAACATTTACATTTAAAATTATTGAGAGGACTATTTCAAATGGTGTGTGTGTGTGTGTGTGTGTGTCTGTGTGTGTCTGTGTGTGTCTGTGTGTGTCTGTGTGTGTCTGTGTGTGTCTGTGTGTCTGTGTGTGTGTGTCTGTCTGTGTGTGTGTGTCTGTGTGTGTGTGTCTGTGTGTGTGTGTCTGTGTGTGTGTGTCTGTGTGTGTCTGTGTGTGTGTCTGTGTGTGTGTCTGTGTGTCTGTGTGTGTGTGTCTGTGTGTGTCTGTGTGTGTCTGTGTGTGTCTATGTCTGTGTCTGTGTCTGTGTGTGTGTCTGTGTGTGTGTGCCTGTGTGTGTCTGTGTGTGTCTGTGTGTGTCTGTGTGTGCATGTGCTGACTTCCTGCATACCAGAAGAAGGAATCAGATCCTATTACAGATGGCTGTGAGCCACCATGCGATTGCTAGGAATTGAACTCAGGATCTCTGGAAGAGCAGCCAGTGCTCTTAACTGCTGAACCTCCTCTTTAGTCCTGAGTGATGTTTTCTAATCCCTGTAATTTTGTTAGTTGTCTCCTGGCTAGTCAATTGCTTTTTTACTTTTTTCTTTCTCTCCTATTCATGTTAGGGACTTGCTGATTTCCTGAGATTGACATGATTAATGCTTTCCTAATTCTCCTTTATGTATCTATTATTTTCATGAAATTTGTTCTTTCCTATATTCTCATGTTTGAGGCTTTCTTCTTCCTTTAAAAGATAGTGAAATGGGATTCCTCTAAGTGTCTCCTTCAATGTAGATTCACTAATGGATTACTTTAGCTCATGCTTGTCTTTAGTATTTTTACCTCCCCATCAGTTATTAAATATAGCTTCGCTGAATAATCTTGGCTAAAGTTATTTACTTTCAGGGCTTGAAATATATTATTCCACCAGGCAGTAGTGACACACACCTTTAGTCACAGTTCTCAGGAGGTAGAGGCAGACAGCTCTCGGTGCATTTGAGGTCAGCATGGTCTACAGAAATAGTTCCAGGACAGCCAGGATTACACAGATAAACTGTCTCAAAAAAAAAACAAAAAAAAAAAGAAGAAGGGAGGAAGGAGGAGAAGGGAAGGAGGAAAGGAAGGAAGGAAGGAAGATACTATTCTATAATTCTCTAGATTTGAAAATTTCTACTGAAAGGCTCAACATTATTTTAGTGTATTTTTCTCTGAGTTAGCATTTTTCTCTTGCATCTTTTAATGTTATTTCTTTGTTTTGTCGTTTAAGCATTTTGACTACATTTCACAAAGAAATTCTTATGTAATCATGCTTAACAATCACAATCTCTTATGCTTAGATGTTCATTTCTTTTCCAGTATTTGGTAAATTTTCTACTATCATTTCATTGAATAGATTTTCTACATCTTTGGTTTTGAATTTCAGCTCTTTATTCTACTCCATGGATACTGTGTTGGGTTTATTTTTGCATACTTCAGAATTTGTGGATTTTGTAGCCTTACTTGTTGGGTTGTTGTTGTGGTCGCTGTCATTGTTGTTATCATCACAGCCCTCCTCCTCCCTCTTCCTCGTCCCTTATCCTCCTCCTTGTCCTCCTCCTTTTGTTTTCATTTTTCTGTCTTCATTGCTGTCTAAATGTGGAATGTACTCAACCCTTGTCTTTTGTCCCTGATATTTTCTCTTTTGATAGATCTAGTTTATTACTGATGCTTTCAACTGTTTGTTTTTTTTTAAAAAAATATATATATATGATTGCACTTTTAAATTTCAACATTTGCTTGGTTGCTTTTTGTTTGCAAGTTCTCAATCCCTTTGTTGGGTCCCTCAACCATGTTACTGAATTTCTCTTCTGTACTCAGGCTTTGTTGTTGACATCTTGAAATTATTTCCTTTCTTTACTTATCCCATGCCTGTTTCATCTTTGAAATCACCAAACATTTTTAAAAGAAAATTTTTTGATTCCTCATCTGACATTTCAGCAATTTCAGTATCTTCGTATTTTGTAATTGAAGAGTTACAGTCACCTGTGTTATCTTTTTTTCCTCTAGATTAATTAGTACAACTGTTGGAATGAATATCACCTGAGATTTTTATTTGAGTATTTTCACAGTAAGCAGACCACCCTTCAGAGACCAATCCTTAGTCATTTTTAATGAGAAGAAAACTAACCACCAGGACAGCAGCAGGAAAACCAAAATGAACACGACACAGACAAACAATTCACATAAACACAAGCCAACTCCTAACCAACCAATGACCATAAGACAGAAAATACCATAGAAAGAGAATATATACATACTTGAATTTTGTTTATGGCAAAAGAAAACATAGTAAATGAATGAAATTAAGATTCAGGAGAAAAAAATCAAAGAATATCATGTTCAAATTAAGAAAGTAAAGAGAAGAATGGAAAACAATATTAAAAATGAGGAACTAAAAGAGCCAGAGTGTTTTTAAGTTCTTTCCCAATAAAGAAAACTTAAATATAATAAAGGGAACAAAAAGTAAAACTTTTGTTTTAAAATAACAAATAAAGTTAAAGAAAACAGTAATCATGTAGTAAAAGTAAAGTCCAAATGTAAAGAAAAAAAGTGTTGCAGTTGCTCCTTTCTGGGTCCTCTAAAAATGGACTCTTTCAGTTCGAACCCATCAACAGTCAGGTGTCCACCAGAATTCTCCTCCCTGTAGAAGTGCCCTTCTTTGCATACTACACATCTTTGCTGGCCATACTTTGCTTTGCAATCTGAAAGGCAGGCAGGCAGACAGGCTCACTGACACTCCACAGTCTCCACACTCAGATTGACTACTGTTCTGTACAGGCAGTGTCTCCTGACCACACTAAAGCACAAGAGGAAAATAGGGCACTGAGATCCGTACAGGTGCATCTGTTCATTGTTAAACACCTGTGGGAGCCAAGTATGCTGCTGAGACTTCAGTTTTCTGTCCTGTCAACCATAAGCTTCGTGACAGTTATGTAGCTCCAGAGGATAGAGCACCCAGTGGGTGCCACAGACTCCACAATCATTTAACTATTTAATAATTATTTAATTATTTAACTCACTCTTAAGCAATAGATTTCTTCTCAAGATGCTACTTAGCCATAGCCCAAGAGACATGGAGAATGACAAAGGTCTTCCTTTCTACTGATGTTCTAGCACACAGTAGGAATAACAGTCTTACTGGAGCCCCTGGATTCCAGGCTTGCTAGAACTGTGGATGCGGACCATGGTTGGGACTACAAGTGCCTTTCACCAGTGATGCTTGGATTACCCTTCTGGGTGAGGCTTTTGAGTTCTCTCCACACACCAGAGAGCCCTGCACTCAGACCGCATCTTGCTTGCCCCTTTGCAATACCCTCATGAAACATTGTTCTGCACTATTCAGTTGACGTATTACCCTCTTTGTGACTGCCAATGTTCTTCCAATCATTCTGTCTTTGCAAGAGACTCTCTTCTTTGTTATCACAACTTATTACTGGGAGGTAGTGTCTAATGCATTTTTTTTTCTCCTTAACATTCTTAAACTCACATTTCCATGTAAGTAAAACTAGGGGTAACAGTAATAAGTATTGGGAATAAATAAAATTTGTGTGCAAATATTGCACTAAGTGGCCCCTATGTCTTTTATTTAACCCTAATACCCCAAAAACTACAACAACAACAACAACAACAACAACAACAACAACAAAGGCTTTTTTTAAATTAAGAGACAGAGGTCTAGCTAACAAACGTTAGCATTAGAATGGAGATTTAAACTTTACCATTCTTTAGTCATCTCAGAGATTTTCCTAACTATCAAATAAGATCAAATGCCCAAAGCTACTAGGACAAGCATGAGAACACAGTGAGTCCTTAACACATATGGCCTGTTCAAAACATCATCATCTAGAATAATTGCAGGCACTTAGATAATCTAAAATAATCTGATCTCCCACCTATGCCAAGCATCAGAATTGTTCTTGATCTACAGCCTTAGAGGTGGAACAAAGAAAAAACAAGTGGGACAGAATGATGAGGTAGCATAAAAACTATCCCAACCCCCAGTCTCCCTCACTCCGTGTTCTGGGTGCTCCCAGAGGGGTACCTTCTTTTAATTCAACTGCCTTTTGTGCCCCACCCTATTATCACATATGTCAAAGACCCTGGATGTATACAGTGTCTCAGTAGTGTTATCCAACAGAACCTCCACAGATAACAGAGAAGCACCACCATATACGCATTTTGATCTTTTAGAGTATTCCTACTACGGCTGAGAAACTGAAACTTTCATTTCACCTCATTTTAACACAATCAAACAACGTATAGCTAGTGCCTGTCATACAGGACACTATGCCTCTACTAACCATTTATACTAATCATTGCATAATGGCTAATTAGAAGTCTGGATCTGACCTTGCAAGACATCAAAAACCTTGAACTCCCAGGAGGTCAGTCTTATGAAAATACGCCAACCCATTTAACCAAAGCACCAAACAGGACGGTCCTAAAATTTGCTTTTGGAAGAATTGGAAGACTAATCCTCAAATTGGCACCAGGCCACTTTATCACTACTCTGTTGAAACGCACACTGCCAATTGCTTCTATCAGTGTTAAGTAAGGGTGTGTTGCTGATATTTAAGCAGCAGGAAAAATTGGAACTGCCTACTGTGGTTGCAGCAAGTACCAAAAGGACAAATTAAAAAGCAAGTATCACTTAGTGAAAAAGCAAAGTCATTTGTCTCTGTGTTCCTTACAGAAACATATTCCAACTCAGGTTTTGGGCTAGGAACTAGAGTGGCTGACTTTCCTATGAGATAGATTTGCAGAGGAAAACAGCAAGCTTGCAAGGCAGGGAAAGAGCTAATGGAACTCCAGAAACTAAGAAATGCTGAGCTAGGGAGAAACAGTTGTCCCGGGGAAAAGTACATTAACACTAAATGGTGAGCCCTGAAAGCAAACGTACAATAACATTATAGAGACTGAGCAGGTTATATTTATGTATTTAGGACTGTATATGTAGATACACATACAAATATGTATATAACAGCAATTAATAGAAAAAGAAGTCATGAAAATGGAGGAACAAGAAGTATGTGAGAGAGTTTTGGGGGAGGAAAGAGAAGTGGGAAATTATGTAATCACAATTTTTTTAGAAAGCTAAAGAACTAACTCTAATATTTTTCTAAGATGTGTGAGTGAAAGAATGTAGGTTTGGATTTTGAGATCCATAAGAAGCTGTTGAGCTAATTGGAAACAAAGAGGAGAGGGGACCAATTGGGATTTTATAAAGATGCTCTCATGGTCTTATAAAAAGAAGTTTGAGGCAGGGCAAGAAGAGAATGAAAAACAGGGTGTCATTACCACTGCACCAGTCAAAGCAGTGAGTAATATCAGGAGATCAGTAAAGCCAGGGAGGAGTCCAAAGGCTCATTAATACTGCAATGAAAACCTGACAGGGCTTCATGGTTAGAACTTTCTTAATGAGGAGAGTGGCAAGCAATGAGACAAAGGTCAGCGAGTTCTGAAGCTCAGTAGAGAAGGCTGCTATTTTCAGAGATGACACCAGGAAGAACCAGCTGTGCTGAAGTGAGCATCATCTTGGACATTTGTGTTTTAAGTGGCTGCTATAAACAGTGAGAATGACAAACAGGGATCTCCAAGGGTTGGGTTCGTCTAGGCTGCTAATCCTTTCTTTAAAAGGAGTAAGCTACTAATTTGATGAAATACCTCAGCCTCCAACTCCCTCCACCTTCCCCAAAAGGTACCAAGAACAGCAAGCAGTACTTCTTCATCCTCTGCAGGGATGCAGGTTGCTCCATTCCTCTAGAAAACATGTCCGTAGTCACAGTTGGCTCTGGGAGCATCATGGTACACAATGGTACCCTGTACATCGACCCCTGTTTACACCATACTCCTGCCCTGCCACCACCACTTATAAGACAAAGATGGTCTTAAATTTCTGGCACTTACTGACTGTTTGGGGTTTTAGTTTGGTTTTGTTTGGCTTAGTTTTTGTTATTTTTCTTTTTGTTTTGTTTTTCTCATTTGTATTTGTATTTTGAAACAGGGTTTCTGGCTGCTCTGGAACGCACCCTATAGTCCAAGCTGGCCTGGAACTCACAGAAACCCTCCTGCCTCTGCCTCCTGAGTGCCAGGATTAAAGGCATGGATCACAGCCACTGGCTTCTTGCTGACTTATGAGGTCATTTCCTGGCCTATTCTTTAATATAGCTTATATAGCCTGGGGTCACATACCCCAATGGCCACTAAGGCCAGGCTGGGAATGAGTCAGCACCAGTCTCCATGCTGTAGTCAAACAGAAATGCCCATGGAGTTTACAACAGAAGCTAAACATGAGACTTTTCAAACTAGTATGTGAGCTCTCTATTCTTAAATATTTAACTCAGATTTTTTTGATTACTTGAGCCAAACAAAAGCTCCCACAAGCTTCAGCTGAACCAGAGGCCACCTGTTTATATATTCTGATCTCATCTAGAGCAAACACGTGGCAGTACACATACAACACCCATGAATTCATTCATTGATAATCCTTATTTGATATTTCTTCACTAAAAATATGAAAGCATCCTCTGATTTTCTTATGAAAGCATTTCTCTATGAAATTCTGCAAAGAGATAATATTCCAATATTCATAACTTCCTGAGCTGAAACTTAACTTGGCCATACCTGCTTGGGTGGTAGCCATTGCTACTCCTTCATGAGTGAATAAAACCTGCCCCAAGTGCCAAACTTTTCCCCTTGAAAGGAAAAGAATGCTATGCAGCCCACATGCAAATGCTGAGATCTTTATAGTGGCTGTATCTGTTGGCACAGATGCTATGTGAGTCTACAAACTATCTGTATTTCCCTTGCACCTTGGCTCTGGCTGGTGACCTTTTAAATGCCACAGCTATTCAATTAAATCCACATCTTCTTGTGCTGGCCTTCACCTCTCCTCTCAACATTTTCTGAGTCTCAGTGGTATTTCCCTAAATACTTTGTCCTGATTAAAAGTAGGATCTAGAGAGCTTCCTTTACATAATTCTCTAATGTGCTGATAACTGATGAAAAACGCCTTTACAAACTCTGACCTGGGACCTCAAGGGCAAGTGGGAGAACCTGCAAATCCCTGGCCTCCCTGGGAAGTGACTCACTTCATTTTCACTGGAGCTGGAAAGAACTGGAGAAATAGAGCTCATTCATTCCAATTAGGAGGACGAAACAACAAGAATCATTTTCCTACCTGGCACCAAAGCTTAGCAGGCATCTTTCTTGAAAGGACATGAAGCTGAATAACTTTAATTTATGCCAAGCAGGGACATTAAGAAGATGTATTCTTCTAATGCTGTACTCAGTCAGGGTGCTGAGTGCCAAGTACTGGCTTACTTTTTAGTCAAAATAAAAGATCTTTCCACTGTTGTCTTTGTGGATCACCATTAGGAAAAGACCCAGCCACTACTCCATTACTGAGTTTCCTTCCCTGGGTGCTGGAGAGTGAGGTATAGCTCACAACTTGTGTGGCAGTTGTATTAACATACAAGAGCGTTCATAAAAGACTGGGTGGCTTAAATGAAGATTACTCCCTTGTGATTCTGAAGACTAGTCACTTGAGACTAGAGTGCCATGGCGGTGTGTTCTAACCGTGCTCACCTTGGCTTTTATGTGGCCATCCCTCTGTCTTCAGTCTCACATCTGTGGCCTAATTTCTCCTAAAGACACAATTCACACTAGATTTTTCCATCCACTACAATTGCACTTCAACTTAATTAGCCCTCCAAAGACCCAGACTACAAATATATTGACATCCAGTGGTCCTAAGACTTAGAACTTCAACACATGCACTTGAAGAAAGCACTGTAGCCCATAACAAGCAATTTGGAAAATAACCTTTTCTGGAGCAAAGTATCAGTTTTACCAAAAGAAAAAAATAGAAACTCATATGAGTGAGAATAAAAACATTATTATTATTATTATTATTATTATTATTATTATTAATTATTAACAAGAACAAAAATGGAAGAACAAGAACAAGAAGAAACAAAATGTCAAAGGCAGGATCACAGTCTATGGAAGGTACAGACACTATCAGAAACCAAAGAAAATCTTTATGCTTTTCTTCTCCCTTTGAAAACAGGCTCATTCTCCCCACACGAATATGCTTTGTCTTTTCTTTCCACAGAAGAGAAAATGGTCCACATTGGACAATACCCTCTACGTATCCATAGACAAACTGGAAAAACTCTAGTCCCAATTTCAAAGGGGCAGAATTCAATTGTCCCATCCTGGGTCAGGAGCTCACTCTGGTCTAATCGTTTTTAACTATGGAAATGTGGTCACCTGCTAAAAACAGGGTTGTTTCATGTTGCCCTTCAAGAACTAGGGCAGCTCACATAGAAAAAAAGGGGTGAAAGTTCTTGATCTCTGGCTACTGACTAGGCTAACTACTCTCCACTTCATGAATAAATAACCTTTTAAAAAATATTCTGCATGTCTCACTCTTTCTTATCAAATCTCAGTACCTATTTCTTCTGCTAACTAGTAAGGCTAGATCTTTTCCCTCTTGAAGCATAGACAATAGGTAACTATAGCAACTGGTTGTACAGGTAATTGCTATGAAACACTGCCCAGGGGTTAGAACGCCAGCGAGACACTGATCCCTACATTCAACTGAGGCATTAGTTCACAACTAAGGTGAGTTTCTTGTCTCTAGAAAAATCAATGTTTTAACTTTTAAAATAAAGGAAAGAGTGTGCAGCACAAGGCTCTCTGAAAACACTTGCACTGAAGTGGGCCCAGGAGATGCAATTTCAAACAAGACTCACCTTTTCATCTCCCAGGTGCATGACTGGGTGAGGTCTCAGTTGCCTCTAATTCTCTCCTCTTTCATCTTGCCTTTCGCTACCCACCACTGCCAGGAGCAGGCTGATGAGAGCAGGCACAGGTTCACTGACATCACCTTTAGATACAAGAAGGCACACTTCAGCAAATGCAATCAGTTCATCCCAAAGGTCCAGCCAGCACATTAGGCATCCCAGAATCCTTCTGTCCCTGATTCGTTCCCTCCCTGCTTACTGTTGTCACCTGAAATTCATAAAGACAAGGAAAATATTCTTCCCTTTCCTTTAAGAAACATGTTGCATTGGAGTGCTTTGCTTTAGAATTTAGAAGATAAGGAAACACACATAATTGGAAGATTTTAAAAAAACAACATAATCCAAATACCTATAGGCACATATCTTTCCTTATGGATAAAATCTGGAGTACAGCTCAGTGCTTAAGCACATAGACTCTCAAACCTGGCTGCTTAGGTTGGTAGCCAAGTTTTACCACTTATCATCTGACTTTATTTGTTATCAGTTTCCTGAGCTTCATTTTCCTCTTAGTGTTGTTATGAAGATTAGATGAAATACTGTTTCCCAATCCTTAGAGGGATACAATTTGTTGTTATTACTATTACCACTGCTATAAAATCTAGCCAGGATTAAAAATAAAATAAGAATCTAGGGTTGTTTCTTTCCACTCACAATTCGTGGCCATCTAGCTTCTTCATATTGCATCCTGCTTCTACCAAAAGCATTTCAGAAGCCTTATGTAAACTCCTCCCATCAACACTCAGGAGATCATGCTCCCAGGATAGCAGCTATGTCCATGTCTTGTATTCCACCCTTCCCTTACTGCCATCTCTATTCTGTCTTCTCACAGTGGGGCTAGTATCCAGGCTTCATCACATGTTCTCATTACCAATAGGAGTATAAATAATCAAGACAATAGTAAATGGCCAGGTATAAAGGCAAAGTCCATCATGCCATGGATCCCCAAGGCAATGCTGCAAGTGAGCAAGACTTCCAGAACTCAGAAGGCACAATCCCTTCCTATAATCCTATAGAGTCAGATTTGCAGCCCAAATATTGCTGCTATTCCAACCAAATGCTTGCCTCCTTACTCTTCTAGCTAGTTCTCACCAAACCACCCTACAGAGCTCTTTCTCCGACCCAAATCTAACCATGTTACTCCACATCTAAGAGTCAATACAATATCCAAAACACATCCTACTGTGCTGTGTCAGGCTGTTATGTCTGAGTGGTAGCCCGCCAGAGTCCAGTGCACTTTAATGACCTATCTGCCTCCCTGAATGGATGGTGAAATGTGTGGAGACATATTGTGGTTCCCAATAAAAGACTTTAAAATTCTAAAATATATTATACAAATCTTTAAAGGAAGATTTGTCTCATATTCTCTCTCTCTCTCTCTCTCTCTCTCTCTCTCTCTCTCTCTCTCTCTCTCTCTGGAAACTGCTCATAGCATCTTTTAAGAGACATTTTTCGGCTTTTTTTGCCACACTACCTACCCCTTACATTTAGAGCTGTTTGTAAGATTGTTTGTCCCATCTGCACTAATTACCTTGTCGGTTTGTCCCCCTGTCCTTCACAGTCGCCACAGATGTCTAAGTTTGGATCCCCTCATCTCCTGTCTGGACTACGACATCATCCTCCCTGTTCAGTCACCACCACTGCTGCCTCAAGCCACCACTCATGATGTTCACACACTTTTTTTCTCAGATTTTGAC
This sequence comes from Rhynchomys soricoides, assembly GCA_019843965.1. Taxonomy (NCBI): domain Eukaryota; kingdom Metazoa; phylum Chordata; class Mammalia; order Rodentia; family Muridae; genus Rhynchomys; species Rhynchomys soricoides. Next base: position 1,364,608 of record JADRCH010000075.1, read on the forward strand.
TTGACCACAATTTATCTCCTTCCCAAATGAAATTATTTGAAGGGTCCCTTTTGTCTAGTGGGTACATTTTAAGTTCTCCACTTGACTATAAGCTCTCTTTTGACACTTGTCTACAATTTCGTCTCCCAGCATTCTGTTTACCTGTTCTGTACCACCCATGGGTCATCAACTTCCTGCTCCAAATATTTTAGGTTGCGATTAGTCACTTTTCTCATAACTATGATAAGATGCCTGGCAGAATCAACCTAAAGGATAAAGGATTCACGTTGGCTGATGGTGTCAGAAGTTCTAGTCCTTCTAAGGAAAGCCTAGAGTGCATCCATTCATACTGACAGAAGCTGAACTGAGGCTGGAGCTTGTTCATATGCTAGGAAACAGGAAGAAGCTGGCACAGGTTGGTACAAGGGTTGATAGAAACCCTCAGAGTCCTTCCCTTAGTGCCCACTTGCACACCTTCCTGCAATACAGAGTACTTACTGACGTAAACTTGAATCTAGGAACTTCCTTGTGTTTATGAATTCCAGAGCAGAGAGGGAAAGAACTGGGGGCAGAAGGATGCTGGGATGCCTAATGCGCTGGTTGGACAGACTGCATTTGCTGAAGTGTGTCTTATTGTATCTAAAGGTGATGTCAGTGAACCTGTGCCTGCTCTCATCAACCTGCTCCTGGCAGAGGCCACAGTTTTCAAATGCCACAGCCTCCTAAAATCTCACTCTCCACCAGAGAACAGCACTGAAAATGTGAGCCTTGTGGGAGCACATTTCACATTCTAGCTTTCATGGAGTTGTTTCTTTCCACTATAGTCTTCGTTCCGTCCATCTGGCGAACTCCTATCTATCCCTCAAGGCCCAACACACCCCCTCTTCCAAAACCTTTCCTTGAAACAATCAATTGCTTAAACACTTCCTATCATTCTGTTTGTTTGCCAATGTGTCCTTATTTTAATCTCTGGGAGGGCAAAAACCATTTCTTGTCAATCGTAGTATTTCCTTCAATGTATAATTCAGTTCTCAGTGCATCCATCAGCTACATTAAACATTTGCTGAGTGAAGGGAGAGAAAGCTCTTCTTTATAAACAAAGGTGCTATTTCTGAATATGTTTCCCACATCCATATAGCTAAATTAGGGATGCAACAATGCCTATCTAGGGGCATAGCCAATGGCTCATCTGTAAAGACATTACTGGGCTAAGAGTCACTCATCAACCCCTGGACAGCCAAGCCTAGACCCATCCATAAAGTCAGCTTTCAGCAGAGCCTGGTGTAGGATTTAGAAATGAAAGGATTAATCTCCAATTTGCATAAAACTACGGTGTCACACACCAGTGTGTAGAGGTTCCCCTCCTTCCTTCAATTCTGAATTAGCTACTGATGTAAACTTGAACCTAGGAACTTCCAAGGATAATTAAGTCCTCAGCTCATTCCCTTGCTAATCAAGGACAAAAGCCATAGATACATACATAAACCTCAGAGAAGTTTATCACTTAATTACAATAAAAGAGCTCCAGAGGTTAATGCATGCTTGATCTCAAAGAGTGGCGGGAACCCTTGCTTTATTTATATCAACTACACAGTCAGACACAAAGGCAGAAAACACAAACCTAGAAAAGTGAGATAACCTCTGATCTAATGAGACAGAGGCCCACTGCTGCCCAGGGCCCTACCATCTCGCCTCAAAATTTCATCTACCATTTTTCTATGCTCTAAAATTCTAGAAACAGAAAAGTATTCTTTTGACATTTTTCTGTTAAAATGCAAATATCAGACAGGATAGATTGTACAAGATACCATGGTCAATTATGTATGCCTTGGACAGAATAAATTTTGCAATTTTTCCAGCACACTGGTGTTTACAGCAAATTGAAGGACAGTGCCTGGAGGCAATGACCTGGGGAGCTGGAGCAGGTCCATCATCCAGGGTGGAAAACAGGCAGAAGAGGAGGAGGAAGGGGCTAAGAAAGCAGGCCTCACCTGTTACACATATGAACCTTCTAGTTGGCTTTAACAAAATCACGGATGACTGCATGAAATGAAAAGGCCGGGAAGCCAAATGTATCTAGCGTCCTGTTTTCAACTCCTAAAAATTCTCTACTTCAGATTTTGTTTATATCACTAGACTCCTAAGGGTGAGGCCTCATGAACTCTAACTCTTTCTCTCTACTGTGTGTTTCTGGCAAACTGGGTAAATAATTTTTCAAAATCAAATCACATAGGTATGTTAGGCAGGAGTGGCTGAGCAGATTACCTTGAAAATGTCTTCGAATATTTTTGTGTAACTGTGTAAAATGCAAGCTTGTGAAGCTGTAAATTCTCAGTTTGTATTGCTACCTCCCCTTGATATTTTGGGTTTCATAACAACTTCTGATTCAAGATTTATAAAATGTCTCCTTAGGTGTCAAGTTCTGCTGAACTCTCTTGATAATCTAACTGTACAGAATATGCAGGGTAGTAAGGATCTCCAACCTAGTAAGGTATCGGCTTGTCTCACCAGTAGGCAAAGGAAGACCTGGTCAACTTCATGGGGCTAGAAACAACCTCAGGAACTTCTTCAGTTTACAGATTAGGAAACTTCTCATACACACATCTCTTACTATGAGAACAACTGACAAAAAGTTTACATGAACAAAAGGCCTCCATTTCATTGAAATAGTTGAAAGAAACTCAAGAATAATGATGCATAGCATCGGGTTATATGAGGTTAGATACAGAAGTTGTGTGAACATGCATTAACAATCTAAAGGGCATTGTGAATGGAAAAAGCACACAATGATGGCTAAGAATATTTTCACAAACAAAAATAATTGGCTTTTTAAAGCATATCTAGGGGCAGGGTGAACCATGCTCCTAAAAAACAGAGAAATAAGGATGCCTATTGACAGACAGACAAACAAGCAACAGAAAGCATGCCCATATTCTCTATGGAAGTGTAATCAAATGATGTTTGCTAATTAGAATCTCACCTTGACTCAAAATACATCAGTCTCCTTTGGCTCTGAATCCCCACATAGCAAACCACCAATGGATGATGTACTGCCAACTGGAGAAGACAGACATTCCTTCTCATTTTAAAAATTCACATTGGCATTGCAGTTTTTGGATCAGTTTCATATGAATTGAGTTAGTGAGGACCTATCACCTGAAACCGGATCAATTCTCAGCACAGCACTGAAACCCAGTTTCTGACAGAGATACACAACCAGTCTTTTTGTGACTTTATCCTTTCCTAGGCCATTGATTTTTTTTCTACACTTCTCATTGTAGTTTATGAAGTTGTCTGCATAACACTGAAAGAGCTAAGAGATCTATTTAACAAGTACAGTAAAATCTCACTTGGGAATGTTAGCATCATCGCACAAACACAAGATCAGACTTGAGTATGCTCTTCAGAAAAACCTAAGGTTAAAACTTTTAGTGGCAGAGCTCCCAATCAGAATCTGGTAAGAGCTATGAGTCCTCTCCATAAAGAATATGACTCAATTATCATACAAAAGAGTAGGATTTATGAAGCCTGGACTCTTTCAAACTCATTTCACAGAAGGAAAAACTAAGTCTCTGTGAAAGAAGCAATCATAGGTTGTACATATGTATGGGCAGAAATGTAATTGGATCTTTAATATCTTCAAGTCCAGAGCAATGTGACCCAGAAATGGATCCAGATGAGCTCATGATTGAACCACACTCATTTCCTAAGCCAAACTTCATTTAATCAACTCTCAGTACACTGTCTTTTAAAAGTGTGATCAATGGGCATACAGTGCTTGCCTAGCCCGTGAGGATCTCTGCTCTATCCCTATCTTCGCAGAGTCAGAGTGAGGGAACTACAGAGGAGAACGGAGTTCACACTGCCATTCTGGACAAAGTGCTAGAAATGATTCTGGGAGTTGTCCGGGGCTTTGTCCTATATTATAGATATATTATGCAAATATGGATTTTTCCAGTGATTTGAATAAACTAATAGTGATACTGTGGAATGAATTGAACAGTCTAACAGATCCTGAAGGCTTGTCCTGATGAGTCCCTGTAATGTTAATTCATGTAGCTATGGTGCTTTGTATTGTACAGGGTGATCTCAGGTATATATAGAAATTGAGAAAAAGAAAAGGCAGAGAAAACCCTACATCAAACAGCCTTATGTCAAATATTTTACTTGCATAAACAGTGACATAAATGAACTTTAAATGTTATGGGTATGAGTGTCTTGGCTGTGTGTATGTCTGTGCACCAAGGGAGGGCTTGACACACACAGATGCCAGATGAGTGGATCCCCAGGAAGAGTAGGTACAGAGGGTTGTAAATTTAGATGTTTGGCCTCCTAAAAAACCAGCCTCTCACATATGGGACTCATGTTTGAATCCACATCTTTAGACCCTGTTATAATTCCTCACTCCACAAATCAGCATTTCTCTGCACTCCATACAGAGCACTTACATGAGAATCAGCAGCTGCCTCCACTTTGAGAAAAGAGCTGTCTCTAGGAGTTTTCAAAGGTGTCCCCAGGCCCACAGGACCCACATGACTGGAAACTAGTTGTCAGTGCTCACTCTCAGGCCATGACTCTGCAGTACAGATTGCAAGCTAGAGCCTGGGGCCCAGGGATCTGTTTTAGCAAGCCCTCTGACTAATTTTGATAAACTCTGAGAATCTCTGACAGGGACACACTTCCCCTAGACTCCCTACACAAAGACACCTCCTTCACACTTTGAACAGCTCTGGCACCCATAACCTTGGCTTCGAAACCACTGAGTTGCATTCAGCATCCAATCTAAGCCCATCATCCTTGGGAAGGCACTAACCCCTGTGGTATGCTAATGCACCAACCAATTTCATTTCCGTCTCCTTTTTTACCAACATGATCAGAAACCAAAAAACTGAAGTTCAAGCATGTTGTCAGAGGTGGAGGCTTTATAGAGAAAAGATCCCAAACAATATCATTTATATAAGAACACTTCACAACACCAGACAGAATATCTGTATGCAGAAATTTCTATTGGCAAATGGAGTTTTCTCCAAGAGAATCTACCAGTGTAAGTCACAAGGCCTCATTTGGGAACCCACCTTGGCAAAGTGATATTGAGTGGGCTTTGAAAGTTTCCCTATTTCTGGGTGGGTGGCTTGTTGTGTGACACTAGGTACTCTTTTCAAGCAGATGTTGGCTGTATGGAACAAAACCAATTAGTGTAGTGTTGGGAAAAACCAGGCCTGTGCAACCTGGCTTCAAACTGTGTCCGTGTTTGTTACTGGAATTACACAAGTGTTCTAACAAGGGATAGAAATGTATTCTATCATGGAAAAACATAATCAGTGGTACCCAAAATGGGCATAATGTTCACTGGTTAAACCAACATCATCTCCCAATTTATTGGCTAGCAATTGAATTTACCTGGAATCAGGCAGTAGGCAAAGGGCTTGTGAGGAATGATGCAACAGTGCCACCATGTGGTTCTCTTCTGAAAGTGGTCCAGGCAGAAAATGCCACCAGAATAGATGCTCATCTCCCCAGGCCGCTTCTATATTTAGACTTCATATTTTCAGTTTAGAAGTTCATCAGTAGAAGAGGGAAGCCTACTTACAGATATGTACAAGACTTTGGGCAGCAAAATAGTACCTAAGTTACCCACAAGCTCTCATTTTCACCTCTTCTTCAGTGCATTCTGTTTACAGACGCACGCACGCACGCACCTTCCATGGTATTCTTGAATCCTAGACACTGTCCCCCTGTGGTATCCTGGTCTCCTGCTTCCATTCTGACTCTGAAGGTCTCACCCCACCCCAGCCCCTAAAAAATCATCAGGAACTAAGGCCTACCCTGGTCATTAAAGAAATAAAGGCAAGATGGTACAATTCAGAAAAGTCTAGCAATACTCACTCTAGCTGGGGACATGTTGTTCTTTTACATCTCCCACATCGTTATAAGCTGTACAGCACTGTATAACATAATTAGTGTGAATATCAAAGAACCTCAAAGCCATTTACAACATTATAAACAAAATGTGAGGTTTTTAAGTGAGTCAACTTATATCAGTAAACATACATATCTGCAAAGAGCAATCTTCACGCCTGCATCGGCGTACTTTCTAGATTCCAATTGCTTATGGTTACTCAATCAACCAGTGAAAAGCTTAAGCATGTATATCAATCATTCTGTTATGCATTTCAGATAAGGACAATAAATTGTTAAACTACTCAGGTAGCTACAACAGGAAGGTCCTGAGTTCAAGGCATCGCTAGGCAGCTTAGTGACACTCTGCCTTTAAGACTTAAAAAAAAAAAATGTTTAAAGAGGTTTGAAGGTTTGGCCAAGTGATAGAATGCTTGCCTAGCACGCACAAGGCTGTAGTATGAATTCCTAGTACTGGAAAAAGATAATAAAGTACCATGTTCCTAGTAACCATTTTGTTCAAAGTCCAGAGGAGAAGATAAATACGAAGTGAGAGAGGGAGGGAGGGAGGGGGAGAAGGAGAGAGGGGGGGGGAGGGAGAGAGAGAGAGATCTATTTGCATAGGAGGATCCTTGTGAAAAAATTTAGGGGTTTCCTATCCCAAGTGTTACCAGTGTGGTGTGGGAAACAGAGTGACAGTCATGTGTGAGGTCTAGTTTTGAACCTTAGCCCACCCTCCTCATCTCCTGCAGCCTGGGAGAATTACCTTAATTTTTAGATACTCAGTTCTCTTACAAAGAAACTCAATCTGGAATTCTCTACTTCATACAAATATTAAGGAAAATGAAAAGATATGTAAGTCCTTGGCACAAGGACAGATGGCCCATTCCCATGTACTCTCTGCCACAAGACTCTAAGTAAGAACTAGTCACTTGATGGCTCTCCTCATGTAACCTCCTCTAGTAGCTAGTGTGCACTTAAACCCTGAGATCTGGATTTAATATCCACCCAAGAAAAAGCTGCTTGTCCTATTTTTGAGTCCTCTTTGGTGGTAGAGGTGGTGGTGGTGGTGGTGGAGGTGGTGGAGGTGGTGGTGGTGGTGGTGGTGGTGGTGGAGGTGGTGGAGGTGATGGTGGTGGTGGTGGTGGTGTTTCTACATGAAAAAACTTAACTAGTTCTGCTGTATCTATCAAATTTCTAATTCTCAAAATACCTACTTTCTATCATGGGTTATGGAGTGGGCCACATTTTCTACTGCACCCTGCTGAAATACTGGATACTGATGAGCTCTGGAGGGTGGAGCTGTCATTGTCTTCAGCTGAGTGCCCACTGCGGTGCCTATCAGGCTGCAGGGAACAATGCCAAACCCATGGTCAGGCAGGTGACCCTGGTTAAACTCGGTGGGTCTCAAAAACCAAAACAAAGAAACACAGGAGACATGGATAGTAAAAGGAGAATTACTGGGGGGGGGGGGGAAAGGAGGGTAGAAAGGAGATTAGAGGGAGTGGGGGTTAGAGGGGGTGTGCTTTGTACATGTATGAAACGGTCAAAGAACAAATGCAATAAAAGTTATTAAAATGTTAAGTATTATTTAAAGCTGAATAAACACACACTTAGTATCTTGGAAAGCTGGCTACTTGCTAGGGGTAGAGATTTTCTTTCATTTCCATAGTTGTTGAAGACAGCTTTGGTGTTTCTCAGTTGCAAAATTCAATTCAGAATGGCTTTTACCCTCAGCTCTGGAGACACCTTGAAACATTTAGGGTGACCATTGAGAGGCCGAGGAGATTTTCGAAGACATGCAATAATATTTGTGTAAATCTATTCACTAGATGCTCTGCTCCAACCAACAAGATGTCCCCCTCCCCTTTCTGCTGTTTTGTGATCAGCAAGGAAGGATCTTTTCCCATTTCCTCTCTACTGTGGTGGGGCAAGCCTCTGCTAACACCTTATAAAGGCAAATCTAATTTTGAAACTTTCTAAGAAGCCTAGGAAATAGTCATCCCTTAAAAAGTTTAGGAAACAAAAATCACACATTGAAACAGCATCAATATTCACTTACACTGTCCTCAGATGTACAAAAACAAAAAGCCTTTTTATTTTTCCGTAACTGACCTGCCTTTCGTTTAAAAAAAAGAAAGGAAGAGAGAGAGAGGCAGGAAGGGAGGAAGGAAAGGAAGGAAGGAAGGAAGGAAGGAAGATAGAAAAGAAAAAAGAAAAGAAAAGTTTGTTGAACCCAATAACTCAGTTTTCTTGGTGTTGAGACTCTGCTCACACCACAAGATGAATTCTCTGTGTGTCAGACTAAGTCAGAAGGCTGACATTTCCCCTGCTTCTAAAATGACACCATAGGAAGGACATGGCTGTGGATCGTGTGACTTTGAGAGGCAGGTGGGAGGAAGTCATTGGAGTCCTTAAACTGTAGCCTGAGATCTTCTGCTTTGAATGGGAAAAATCCTAAAGACCAGGGTTCTGACCACGTTCCAGAGATGTTGGTCTGCTGCTGGTCAAGTCTGCAGCTGGCACCAATCGGGCTCTGTCGGCCTAGCCCAGTATGAACTACCGCTGCCAGAAATGAGACCCAGGCAAGGTCCTCTGTAACACAGCATGTTGTCTTGGTCAGGGTTTCTATTCCTGCACAAACATCATAACCAAGGGGAGGAAAGGGTTTATTCAGCTTACACTTCCACACTGCTGTTCATCACCAAAGGAAATTAGGATTGGAACTCAAGCAGATCAGGAAGCAGGAGCTGATGCCGAGGCCATGGAGGGATGTTCCTTACTGGCTTGCTTCTCCTGGCTTGCTCAGCCTGCTTTCTTATAGAACCCAAGACTACCAGCCCAGGAATGGTACCACCCACAAGGGGCTCTCCCCCTTTCCCCCCAGTGATCACTAATTGAAAAAATGCCTTACACCTGGATCTCATGGAGGCATTTCCTCACCTGAAGCTCCTTTCTCTGTGATAACTTCAGCTTGTGTCAAGTTGACACACAAAACCAGCCAGCACACATGTTTTGTCCACTGAAGCAACCCTTGTCTGCTAACCTCCCTAGTCGGGCTTTGCAAAGCTTAGTAGTTGGCCCTGAAGATTTAAGGAATTCTGGGAACTTTTTAGGTGACTTCAAAGCTAAAGGAATTTGGGAAGTCTTAACTGAGGCCTTCCTAGGACTAACCAAGCTACAAGACCAACCTGTGAACTAAATCCATAGCTGAAACCTAAACAGATGTCCCATGTTTTACACCTATGGGATACATACTTCCCATCTATAGAGTGCATGGTGGGAAAATAAAGTTTTTAAAAATCATTTCTTCACCTCCGTATTCCCTGTCTTCTGAGGATAGTCCCTTCTTGATCCCAACAGCAGAAGGAGCAGGTTGAACTGTCTCTGTAAATGGCCCTCTCCTGGTCACAAGTCTTATGCCCATCCATCTAGTATGGGGAAAGTCCAGTCCTTGGAAAATCCACAAGCTCTGTCAGGCTCCCAGTACTGTTAGAAAAGTTTAGAGGAAAAAGAGTTTGAAGGAACTTTTTCTTTTCTTGATAAACATCCTTTTGACTTAACACAGATCCAAAGGGGAGTATGTCTCACTTTAAATATTCGACTTGGAATATTAACTTTCTCTTTGAATCTCTCTTATCATCCACCTAATTGGTAGGAAGATGCCACAGATAAACAAGAGAGATGACTCTGTGTAGGTAAATGCAAAGCAAAATAGACTTCAAGAGTGTCAGCCCATGAGATGATCACAGCTTTTCAGCTAAATTCTCCAGATCCTTAGAGCCCACTACACCCTCAACATCAGAAGAAGCACCTGAAGATAAGACAAGGCTGGTAGCCTCAGGGAACCTTCAGTCTACTGGGAAGAAAGGCCCTGCTGTCTCTCAGACAAGCAGCAAGATCTGATTTGCACAAATGAGCAGAGACAAGGAGAGGCACTAGCTACAAGTACCTCAAAAGGAGCTCCGCCAGCTCTGACTTCTCTTCCTCCTCTGCTATGGTGAAGTTATTTGGTTTTTTTGTTTGTTTGGTTTTTTTTTTAAATCTTTCTGTGGCTTGGAAGGAAGGCACTGAAGCAAAGAGAAAGCCAGCAACTGCCACATAGTGGTGGCTACAGACAGCCTATTGTCAGGAACCAGCTGTCCCCTGGGGTATAAGCAGAGTGGATGAGGATGCCTACTGGGTCCCAATTTTGCATATGCAATTTGTGCCCATAATTATTTTTGATTACTTCACGGGTCACATCAGGCTTTACCAAGCAAACATCCACTAATTAAATATTATGCAAGATGTCTTGTTCCAGTGCAGTCTTCTATATGTAAAGTAGATTCTGCTGAGGGAAAAAAATCTTCTGATGGTTTTCACAGGTTTTCTTTTATTTCAGTGAGACCCCTTGAGAGTGGCAGATGATAATTGTTTTTTAAAAAAATCAACTGACATCCAGAGATTTGATAAGCATAGAACTAAATGTTGCCAGTATTTTTCTAGATTGTGTGCATTTCCCCCTTCCTTTTCAAGATTAGCATCAATATTTAATAAACCAAATTCGGTATAAATAACACTTAGAGATCAAAATATCTTATGGCCCTTTCTCTTCTAAATGACCATTTAAATTTTTGTTGGATTTGGAGGATTGGACAAGCATGGGTTTGCAGATATGAGGCAGGAGAGCAAGCCCAGGATCAGAATGTTCCACCTCTGGAACCCAGTCCTCAGATTCTTAAGAGTTGTGCTTCAGGGCCCTTCAACCATAAGTAGGTCCATAGCTGCTCCTTCTGCAGGCTGGACTAGAAGAGTGTGGTCTCTTCTGGACCCACACACCTCTTTCATATGCTAGCTTGAGGTGTTTGTCTTCTGTGAGGTCCTTCTTGATATCTCTGGGCAAACTTTTCAATTCTCAGAATGAGTCCCTCAACATTTTACCTCAGTGATTCTTCATAGCATCCACAGGCTTCAATCACCTCCGTTTCTCAAATTGGTTATAGGGAAAGGTGGGTTTTCCCATAGAGCACAGGACAGAAGACTTCAGCCTTCTCTTTTAGAAGTTGTCTCGGCCAAGACTAGTATTTTCTTTGTTGAGGTCTTTGTTTCTGAGCCTCTCTCAATCCTCTAGACTCTTCAAACTTGCCCATAAGGTCACGATTCTCCCCCATTGGAAAGAATCACACTTTCCCGGTACTCTCTCCTCCATTCTTCCCCAACCTGGTCCCTCCTGCTCCTGTCCCCACCCACCCTGAGTCCACCCACCCCTAGTCCACTTGACATATCTATTCTATTTCCCCTTCCCAGAGAGACTCATAAATTCCCCCTTTTAAGCCTGCCTTGTTATGTAGACTTTCTGGGTCTGTGGATTGTGGCATGATTGTCCTTTACTTTATAGCTAATATTCACTTATAAATGAATACATACCACCTTTGTCTTTCTGGGTCTGGGTTACCTCACTCAGGATGATTTCTTTTCTAGTACCATCCATTTGCCTGCAAATTTCATGTTATGCTTGTTTGTTTGGTTTGGGTTTTTTTTTTTTTTTGATTGTTTGTTTGGTTTGGTTTTTTTGTTGTTGTTTTTCAAGACAGGGTTTCTCTGTATAGCCCTGGCTGTCCTAGAACTCACTCTGTAGACCAGGCTGGCCTCAAACTCAGAAATCCTCCTGCCTCTGCCTCCCAACTGCTGGGATTAAAGGCATATGCCACCATTGCCCGGCTCATGTTATGTTTTTTAACAGTTTAATATTCCATTGTGTAAATGTACCACTTTTTAAATTCATTCTTTGTTTGAGGGAATCCAGGTTGTTTCCAGTTTCTGTCTATTATTAATAAAGCTATTATGAACATAGTGGAGCAAATGTCCTTGTAGGATGGAGTGCTCTTTATGTACATGCCCAGGAGTGGTATAGCTGGATCCTGAGGTAGATCACTTCCCAATTTTCTGAGAAACTGCCATATTGATCTCTGTTGGGGTAATCTTTTTTGCTTTGTATGAAGGTGTGTCTCTGTAGTTTTAATTGTTAATTCTGTACTGGCAGAGAGCTAAGTGCTGACAGGATTTTGATATTCTCATCTCCATAGCCATCACTGGGTTTTCTATTTTGTAAATATTTGTCCTTCCTCACCTGCCTGAAGCAATCTAGAATTGTATTAGAGGCTAGCTCGCTATTGATTGATTATAATAAAGAGCTGATAGACAATAGCTAAGGCAGGAAGTAGGGGGCAGAAGAACATCTAGGAGACAGGGATGGTGGAAGAAGAAAACAGACTCAGGAGATTCAGAGGGTGGACACAGAGGGAACAAAGACCACAATGGAGTAAAAAAGTATAAAGCTAGCCATGTGTTGGGTCACAGGCAAGATAGTCAGGTTAAATTAGATGAGCTAGCTGGGAAACTGCTCTAGCAAAAGGCCTAAGCATTAAACTTCATTAGCAGCATCCATATTTTATACCATTGGTGGGTCCAAAAGAGCCAGACTATAGATTTCCAAAGTGACTGTACAAGTTTGCACTCCCATCAGCAATGGAGGAGTGTTCTCCTTACTCCACATCCTCATCAACATGAGCTGTCATTCATGGTTTTGATCCTAGCCCTTCTGACAGGTGTAATATGGAATCACAGAGTCATTTTGATTTGCATTTCCCTGATGGCTAAAGGTATTAAACAGTTTTTTAAGTGCATCTTGGACATTTGAGATTCCTCTGTTGAGAATTCTCCATTTAGATCTGTACATTTTTTAATTGGATTATTTGGTTTGTTAATGTCTAGTTTCTTGAATTCTTTATATACGTTAGAAATTACCCATCTATCAGATGTGGAGTTTGTCAGATGTGGAGTTGATGAAAATCTTTTCCAACTCTGTACACAGCTTGAAGGTGGGGGAGGGGATTTCAAGGATGAGCTACATAGAAAATTCCCAGGAATACAAGATGGTGACTCTAGCTAAGACTCCTAATAATGGGGGGGGGGGGGGGGTACAGAGCCTGAACTGACCATCTCCTATTAACTAGGCAAGTCTTCCAGTGGAGGGATTGGGACACCAGCAAAACCTTCAACCTACAATTTGTCCTGCCTGCAAGACGTGCTGGGGTAAAGGTGCACAGAAATTGTGGCCATGGCCAACCAATGACTAGTCCAGCTTGAAACCCATGCCACAGAGGGAATCAACCCATGACACTGCTTGAAGGGCCAGGACACCGAAGCCGAATAGCCCAGAGACCTAGGACAGAACCAACATGACCACTAATGAAATGATATTCTGCTATACTCATAAATTAGTGCCTAGCCCAACTGTCATCAGAGAGGCTTCATCCAGCAACTGATGGTAATAGATGCCGAGAGACCTATAGCCAGGAATCCAGCAGAAAAGGCACTGGAAAGATTGTAGGAGCCAGAGGGGTCAAGGATACCACAAGAAAATCCACAGAATCAACTAACTAATCTGGCTCATAGGGGCTCAGAGAGACTGAACCAACAACCAGGAAGCCTACATGGGTCTGACCCAGACCTTGTATATATATGTCATGGTTGTGTAGCTTGGTCTTCTTGTAGGACTCCTAACAGTGGGAGCAGGGGCTGCTTTTGACTTTTCTGACTGCTTTGGGGACCCTTTTCCTCCTACTGGGTTGCCTTATCCAGCAATATGAGGGGAGATACCAGGTCTTACTGCTACTTGATACGCTATGTGTGGTTGATATCCCTGGGAGGCCTGCCCTTTTCTGAAGGAAAATAGAGGAGAAATGGAAATGGAGGAGAGAGGAGGGGAGAGGAGGGAGAGGAAACTTCAGGTGGGATGTTATATATGAGAAAAGAATAAATTTTAATTTTTTAATTAAAAAAAGAATAACACTTTCAGCAACTCATACACGCTGCCCCCTTCTGCTTGGCAAAACTCTAGTCACAGCTTCCGGGACCTAACAATGGTGTGTATATGGCAGAGGACTCAGTCCCAGAGGACATTAGAAAGTATCAACCATGATAACAATTAGAACTCTAGAGAAATCAAGCATCACCAGTTACACTTCAAGCAGACTTCCAGGGAAGATTCAATTGTGTTACAAATGGCGTTCTTAGCAACCCTGGAGAGCCAACTTCTTAGAGTTATTTCAGGAACAGATCAAATCAGTGCTACAAAAACTATTCCCCAAGGAAAGACTTAGATAAGATCCAGAGGGCTCTGAATAACTTGCCTCATCCCTGGTACCCAGGGCCTTACTCCTTGTCTCCTCTTGCAGATCCTTAGGTTTTTCTCCCCAGTGAGAGTGGAAACCAGAGCCTTAGAACATGTGGATTCACTCACTGAGCGAACTCACTGCTTCCCAGCACTTGCTTGGTCTCTGGTATGATTTTGCCCATAACACTCAGGAGTTTCCAATTGTATCCAAAAGTGAAAAGTGCTAACAAAAGACACAGGCAGTCTCCAGTGGAGGGCAGATTAACTAATAGTCCAGATGAGAAAACAAAGCAGTCATCTCATTTTTCTTGAGTTGATCCTGTATGGCTTTACTTGATTTGGTTGTCTCATGATTTAGCAAAAAAAAAAAAAAAAAAAAATTAGCCAACTCTTCCTCATATATTAAACTATAAAATATACTCTACAGAAAAATGAAGACAAATGTTGCCTATATATGTATGTGTTTATGTATATATGTATATATATGCATGTATATATGTATATGTACACATGAATATGTACTGTGTAGTATCTATGCATATATGTGTGTATTAGTCAGGGCTCTCTAGAGTCACAGAACTTATAGGTAGTCTCTATATAGTAAGGGAATTTGTTGATGACTTACAGTCTGTAGTCCAACTCAGCAGCAGCTGTGAATGAAAACCCGAGGATCTAGCAGTCGCTTAGTCCCACAAGGCTCACAGGCGAAGAAGAAGGAATCTTCCTTCTTCCAATGTCTTTATGTAGGTCTCCAGCAGCAGGTGTGGCCCAGATTAAAGGTGTTCGTACCACCACACCTGAAACTTGTGTCTTCCAGACTCAAGATCTAGATCACAGGTGAGCCTTCTAATTCTGGATTATAGTTCACTCCAGATATAGTCAAGTTGACAATCAGGAATAGCCACTACAATACTGATCCCTTGTCAACTTGACACACAAATACATCACTATTAAGCCTCAACCCTTACTTTCTTATTCATCCCCAAGATCTAAATAACTTTAAAAGTACCACAGTCTTTGCAAACTCTTACATATCAAAATTTCAATCCCTTTAAAAATATCCAGTCTCTTAGAATTCAAAGTCTTTTTACCACCAAAAATCTTTTAACTGTGAGCTCCACTAAAATACCTTCTTTCTTCAAAAGGGAAAATATATCAGGGTACAGTCACAATCATAAGCAAAATCAAACTCCAACCGTCCAATGTTTAGGATCCACTCATGATCTTCTGGATTCCTACAAGGGCTTGAGTCACTTTTCCAGCTCTGCCCTTTGTAGCACACATCTTGTCTTCTAGGCTCCAGATGCCTGTACTCCACTGCTGCTGCTGTTATTGGTGGTCATCTCATGGTACTGGCATCTCGAAAACATTGCCGTCTTCTGTTGCAACTAGGCTTTACCAACATCTCATAGGCCCTCTTCATGGTGCCAAGCCTCACCTCCTTTGCATGACCCCTTCAGTCCTGGGCCATCAACTGCAACTGAGACTGCACTGTCACCAATGGCCTTCTGAGGTCTCTCACAGCCCTCAGCTGCTCTTCATGATTCCTTCATGCCTTCAAAACCAGTATCACCTGGGTGACTCTTACACATTACCAAGTCCAGCTACAGCACAAGGTACAACCCTGACTATCTCTGGAACACAGCCTATGTACTCTCAGAAAACACTTCTCAGAAGATTTCACCTCAATGACGCTGGTCTCTTCCCAATCACTGCCAATTTCCCAGCTCCAGCTAACCAGCATCAATCGTCCCAGTAATGCAATGGTTTTGCTTTAGTAGTTGTAGTATCTTGTTAATCACAGCTGTTCCTTCAGCCCCAGGTAACCAAAACCACAGAATCTTCGAAGTCAAAATAGCAACAGCCCTGATAAGATTCTTTAATCTTCCCTCTGAAATTTCACAAGCCAGGCCTCCATCTTCTGCACTGTTCTCAACATTATCTTCCAAGCTCCTACACAACATCCCACAGAGCTCTTAACATCCCAATGGCTCTTCTAGCCCAAAGTTCCAAAGTCCTTCCATAGTCCTCCCCAAAACATGGTCAGGTTGTCACAGGAATACCCCACTATGCTGGTACCAATTTGTCTTAATCAGGGTTTCTATTCCTGCACAAACATCATGACCAAGAAGCAAGTTGGGGAAGAAAGGGTTTATTCAGCTTACATTTCCACATTGCTGTTCATCACCAGAGGAAGTCAGGACTGGAACTCAAGCAGGTCAGGGATCAGGAGCTGATGCAGAGGCCATGGAGGGATGCTGCTTACTGGCTTGCTTGCTTCCCCTGGCTTGCTCAGCCTGCTTTCTTATAGAACCCAAGACTACCAGCCCACAGATGGTACCACCCACAAGGGGCCCTCAACCCTTGATCACTAATTGAGAAAATGCCTTACAGCTGGATCTCATGGAGGCATTTTCTCAACTGAAACTCCTTTCTCTGTGATAACTCCAGCTTGTGTCAAGTTGACACACAAAACCAGCCAGTACAATGTGTATATGTGTATTATATATTATATGTGCATTATGTATGCATTCACATGTGTGTATAATGCTTTTACTTCTGTTCTCCTCTATTATATGTCATGATGATATATTCATTAGCTAAACTAAGCTTTGCTAATGTCTTCATGCCATATATCTCTATTTCTTTTGAACTACTTGAAGGTAACACATGCTAGTAAAGCTTAGGACTATCTGCCCAATACAGAGATGTATTAATTCAAGTAAAACAAATATTTTCAGCATTCCTCAGATTTTTTTTCAAAATGTCTGGTATGGGCTGGGCTGGAATATGAGAAGTTTCATCTCTAATCTTCTTAAGTGAGCTGATACTGTTGGTATAGAGCAGTGGTCTCAACCTTCTGATGAAAGGTCTGTGACCCTTTAATACAGTTCCTCATGTTGTGGTGACCCCAACCATAAAATTATTTTGTTGCTACCTCATAACTGTAATTTTGCTACTGTTATGAATCATAAAGTAAATATCTGATATGGAGGGTATGTGATATGGGAATCTCCAAGGAGATCTCCACTCAGCAGTTGACAAACACTAGTGTAATGACAAGAACATTCTGGACGAGACATAAAGGGAGAGAGAGGGGCCATCCTTCCTTTTCTTTGGGCAGATTCCTTACAGAACTAATAATTGTGGTTGCTTTCTTTGACTCTTTGAAGTGTGTGTAAACCCTTTTAACAGAGAAGAAAGCCTCTCTGCCAGGTTTACAACCAAGATGTTTCCTCAAGACCAAGGAACTGTCTGTCTCTAATGTACTCATCAAGGAGCAGACAGGGTACCAGGTCCCTTGCTGAGAGGATGGGATCCTAGCTTCAGCGCACACCTGGAGCCAAACAGCACACCATCCGTATGCCATAAAGATGTGAGAACCACGGCTTCCCTTCAGATAAAGGCAATTATCAGGCACAGATGGTCACCCCGATTTCCAAGCAAACTTGGGATGAACTGTATAGAACACATGGTGCTGTCAAATGCTCTTCTTAGTTGAGTACTAGTTACAGATTCTCCGGAGCACATGTATGGTATCGGTTACATCTGCTTGGCTTTAGAAAAGTGAGTTTTTTGGGTTTTTTTTCCTATCTTTGCCATATCACATACTGCTTAATGCTCATTCAACAAAATAGCTATCTTTTTTTCTTTTATTTCTATTAAATGGATGTTCTGAGTTGGCAGAAAATCTTCTTCCTTTAATCTCTCTCTCTCTCTCTCTCTCTCTCTCTCTCTGTGTGTGTGTGTGTGTGTGTGTGTGTGTGTGTGTGTGTGTGTGTGTTCCAAATACTCTGTTTGGATACTTACTCTATGTGTGATTTTAAAATATTTTAATATGCTATGCAATTGTACTGGCTAGTTTTGTGTGTCAACTTGACACAAGCTGGAGTTATCACAGAGAAAGGAGCTTCAGTTGAGAAAATGCCTCCATGAGATCCAGGTGTAAGGTATTTTAGTGATCAAGGGCTGAGGGCCCGTTGTGGCTGGTACCATCTGTGGGCTGGTAGTCTTGGGTTCTATAAGAAAGCAGGCTGAGCAAGACAGGAGAAACGAGCCAGTAAGCAGCATTCCTCCATGGCCTCTGCATCAGCTTCTGCTCCTTGACCTGCTTGAGTTCCAGTTCTGAATTCCTCTGGTGATGAACAGCAGCATGGAAATGTAAGCTCAATAAACCCTTTCCTCCCCAACTTGCATCTTGGTCATGATGTTTGTGCAGGAACAGAAACCCTGACTAAGACAGAAATTCAAATGAGAAGTCCATCTGAATGAAATCCATTCTTTCCTCAGACTATTACTGCTGATTCTTCTGCTCATGTTCATGCAGTTTCTGACATGCAGGCTAGAGCAGAAACATATCCCGATACCCTTTGTTCTTGAGATCTGCAGAACTGAAACATACATACCTAGAAGATGACATTCAGATTGCTATCATTTGGTCACATACCTCCACCTATGAGAAAGTGCCCAGCAGTCTGAGATCATCCATATCTTATATGAACCTCTCTTGCATACTACCACCCTCTTCTGGTCATTGTGAAGGACAAGGTGACTGGAAGTTCTATAGGGATTTAAATGATTATGTGGTCTCGGAGTCCAGAGCTTGGCTTTGTGATGAAATCACAGTTCTTTGCTCTGGCATTCTCCAAATGAATGTAGAAGTGTAAGAAGTTCTTTGAGGAGTCAGAAATTTCTGGAGTCTTGAGCTTGGTGAGTTTTCTTCCTCATTCCTTTTTCCTTTTTCCTTTTTTTTAAACATAGACCCATAGTTGCAAATGAGATATTGCTCTAAGAAAAGCTTTATGATCTACCAATTTATCATTTCTGACCCACCATCTTGATGTTCAGTGGTTTCTCTCCCACATGCATCAAGCAGTGTGAATCTTTTGTTCAGTACCAATCTATCAATAATAGTGTTTATTGTATTAAATCTTCAGTCAGCCCTGAATGTAAATAATAACATGCTGACAAAACTCAGGAATAAAAGAAAGAAGAGGCTAGAAGAACCTCAACTCTTACATTAAAATTCACAGGTGGACGGAGAAAATCGCTCCGTAGTTAAAGCACTTCCTGTATAAGTGTGAAGACCGGAGTTCAGGTCCCCAGCTCCCGTATAAATGCTGAATGGACCAAGCAGCCTGCCTATAGTTTCTGTCTCAGAGGACAGAAAAGGGATCCCCAGAACAAACTGGATAAGGTGACTAGCCACATCAATAACTCTAGGTTTGGTTGAGACACCCTACTATCTATTAAAGATGACGTCCTACATCAACTATGAGCTTCCCCTACTGTGCACATGCACGAATGCACACATAAACATACATATGAAAACATACACACATGCACAACGCACACATATGTATATACACACACACATATATATGGGCAGGGGTCTCACAGGTAGGACACCTGGACTAAACCTCACTACCAAGTCTGCCACTATTGGCACAGAAACTTCCAAATTCCTCAGTGCTATGGAAGGAGAGAGCACCAGACACAAACAGCTGAGATCATTGATTTTTTTCTTAATCCAACAGATCTGCCTTTGAACCCAGGTGCAACCATTAAGTGAAAATGTGAACTTGGTCTGGATACTTATCCTACCTGAATTTTCTTGAAGAAAACTTTCCTAAAAGGCTGAAAACTGAGCTAAAAATAAACAAGCTAATTCTTCAATAAAAAGTAGCTCCTTGGTGTCCTTTCAGGATGGTTCTGCTCAGCTTTTGGCTTTCCATTCAGCACTCCACGTTCATCAGTAGGAAGAAACGAAGAGAAAGAAGGAAACCAAAGAGAAAGAATTTCACAAATTATCAGGCAACGAAGAGCCAACAAAAGCCAGCCAGTAAGTCACACATTCATCCATTTGTCTCTTTTAAAACTCCAAGCTCTTGAGTTTACCACTGAGCCACAACTAAAAAAAAAAAAATCCCAGCTGCAGTCCAATGTATTGCTTTCAACTCAATTTATCATTCCATGGTTCAAATCAACATTTCTACAGCATGTTTCAAATTAATTAAAAGACATTCCTTTCCATCCAAAGTATAATCAAGGCAATTTACTTACAAACATAATCAAGAAATTATGTAAAGGAAGATTAACCATATAAAAAATTTTTCTTGAGTGAAGTTAATTGATTTTCTTATCTTTTTTTTTTTTTTCCTTTCAGGTTCAAATGCAGCTTCTAAAAGACTAAATTTTCCAAAATAATCTCAACTCAGCAGCATTTCAGAATACTTCCTTAATGGAGATCATGATTTCTACCCTAAGAGCTCCCAGGCTCTGGGGCTCTGGGATGCTTAGGTAGGAAATTCGTTGTGAAGGTGCCAAAACCTGTTCAGATTTCCCAAAACTCTTGGCCAGAGCTCCTAAAGGCTAGAAATCATGTGGTGGGGGATGGGCATGGGGGCATTATGATGACATATTCTTTCTTTCTATGAGGACTTAGAGCTATGTATTTTAACAGTCCAAGGGAAGGTAAGATTATTAGCTGTTCTGAACATGGGAGAGTAGGAAGAATAGCATCTGGCCATGTTTGTTCACCTCCAGCTGCCTTACAGAAAAGAAAACGCTTGCTTGCAATAGACACCTTATAGAGAATTGGTGCCCTCTGCTGGAAGGCAGAGAGACTCATGTAGACCACAATCTTGAAAATAAGAGATACTGCAAAGGTTTCCAGGGTCCTAAATCTCTACTCTAGCACACAATAATTTCTTCTCAAATCATGTCAGGAAAGCCCATTCTTCAAAGGAAAGATTGAAAGCAACTTAGGGTCTATGAGCAGTGGCCACCCAATAATTACATGGTTGAAAATTCTTTACCCCATACCACTGCTGTTTCCAAATTTACCAATCAACTGGGTGCAGTTGGTGTGCTCTTCCCTGAGGGAGACCCCCTTTCCTGCTCCCAGCTTTCCTTCATTACCTATAGTTCTTGAGTAGGACCGAGGCTGTGCGGCCTTTTCCTCATCCAGTTTGGCATGTCACATCGGCAAGACCTTACTGGGAGCTACAGCAAACACCCTGGTCCCTCTTACAATCTTTTCCACTTCCTTTTGTCCGAAATGTTCCCTGAATCCCTGGATCAGAGGTGTTTTGGAGATGTATCTGTGGGAAGTGGGTTCCACAACTCAGCATTTTGACTGGTTGTGGATTTTTGTAGTGGTCTCCATCTGTCTCAAAAAGAAGTTTCCATGGTCACTATGTTCCCCGCACTTCACTCCTCACTACTGTTAGAAGTGTGATCTTTCCGTACTAGGTAAGTTGAAAGGGAATGACCATTATCGGTATTGGACCAGTAGCAACCGTGCTGGTGACGTAAGCCCTCCATCTTTACATGACTTCTCAGTCATCAGTTATCACAAGTAGATAAATATTGTTTCCATGTGCTTCATTTCATTTGGAAACTCAAAATAAGAGAGCTGATTCGGTAGAAGCCAGGCACTTTGGAAAAGGGGGTGCTGGCGTGGCAAGAGAAGTCAACTGATTCCTTTAGGTTTCTGGGTGTTGGAGCATCTACTCCCCAGCTGGTGGCACTGTTTGGGGAATCATGGAACTTTAGGACTTGGGCCTACCTGGAGGATGGGAGAAAGTTGTATCCACTTCCAATTCTTCTAGCTCTTTGCTTCTTCCTCCATTCTTACTGCCACCTCAAACTCTTGGTGCTACCAGTGGAACCATGCTAGCCCCTATGCCTGCACCACTCTGACAGAGAGAAGCCTCTGAGCCTTAGTCTAAACTGAACTTCTCTCAATTAAGTTGTTCCTGTCACAGTGATGAGAAAAGTTACCAAAACATCCGTGATCTAGCCATAAGGGCAAAAGACTGAAAATGACAGAATCCTCGTCTTTCCTTCTCACAACACAGGCATAACTCTAGAGAAGATGACAGAGCTGGGCTCTGTGGACTCTGAGGACACACACCCCATTCCCTGACAGGTTTCAATACTGGCTTAGAACCTTCAAACTGTATTTCTTAATTTTTAAAGCAGAAAATGCTAATCTTTTATGGTTTATGAGAACTAAATATGTGCCTCCCCTAGAATAGGGCCTGACATGATTAAGACTTATTATTACCTTTATTTACAATTACAAAAAAAATTAAAAGATGTGTTTAGACTGGGACTATAGCTCAATGGTAGGTCACTTGCTCTGCATCATAGTAAGAGAAAAAAGTCATTGACCCCACCCCCCCACAAAAAAAAAGCAGTTGTCTCAGCTTCTCCCAAAACTTAGTGAATCATAACCCACAAGTCACCATAGATGATTCTGCATACAGCAGCTCAAGAAACTATGATAGTAAGAACTCATTTGATCACTCCAGTTAAAACATATCCAACTGACCCCAGGAAAAGAAAGAGGAGATTAGTGAGTTGAGACCAGTGAGTCTTAATCCAAGTCAGCTCTGTCCCTCAAGCATGCTGTCAATTTCTGGAGCATTCTGGTTGTCACAGTATAGAAAGAGTACTACAAGGTCCATAAATCAATATGGATGAAAAATGTCCCACATGGCACAGAAAAGCCTCCTGATAGAACCACCCAGCTCCTTAGAGCTGATGATGCTGAGAAAACCTGATAAGCCAAACCAGCACTTCACACATCCATGGGCATAGGACTCACTTGGGAGGGCTTGTCAAAGTGCAAACTGTGACTCCACTGACCTAGGGTGAGACCTAAAAGTTGTATTTTCTAACCTACATCATTGGGAAACTGGTTATAGAACAATCCCATGCCCTACCTGAGAACCGCTGAGTCAGAATCTGTATTACACTAACACCTCACTGTTGCTGCTCTCGGAAAAGCCAACAAGGCTGGGTTTCACAATAAAATTAGACAAAGGTTAAGACTGGCTATTGTGCCAGGCAGTGGTGGCGCACACCTTTAATCCCAGCACTCGGGAGGCAGAGGCAGGCGGATTTCTGAGTTCGAGGCCAGCCTGGTCTATAGAGTGAGTTCCAGGACAGCCAGGGCTACACAGAGAAACGCTGTCTTGAAAAAAAACAACAACAAAGAAAAAAAAAAAAAGCAACAACAACAAAAAAGACTGGCTATTGTTCTCCAAGCAGTGTTCATTCTCACTTAAAGATGCTGGGGACCTGGAGGCATTCACCAGCTGCATCTCTGGGTTGAATTATTCTTAGACCCAAAGTATGTCTTAATATTATTTAGCCAAAACCAGCAAAATCTCAGCATGTTCTGAGAAGTGGAAGAAAGGATGGAAATAGGAGAGGAGGTAGAGAAGGGAGGACTTGAAGAGAGAGATGATGGGGGAAGGAGAGGAGGAGGAGGAGAAAGAGGAGCTGGAAGGGAGAAAAAAATTGGGAACTGTTTTAAGCTGATTTAATCATAAAGAGCTTCAGCACAGAACTTCTCAGAAACTTTTAACCTTTTAATGTGTATTTTGAAATTCCAAAAGGAGGTATTTTCAATATTTGACTACAGAAACTTGTGGTGTATCTGAGGACCTTCACACTCTGAGGAATTTCCATTTAGCAATGCAGTTCTGCCTCTATTCACTGGAGCTGTGAGGACACTGTCCATCTCCCAGAACTGTCACCTCACTGACTTTGTGTCCTTTGGGAACCAGAAGAGGCATTAATAAATAAAAGGCAATTAACACGGTTATCACTTAGCACACATGAGGATGTGTATTGTCCATGTTCTCTCATTGTTACAACAGCCCGACAAGGTAGGAATCAGTCCAGTTCACATCTTAGAAGACTGATGCAGCAAGGAGGGTCTGGCTGCAAGCCACAGACCTAAGTCCTTGCATGGAGCCTTCTGAGGCTTGCAGATAAGAAACTAAAAACCAGAGGCTCTCCCAGAAACAAGACTTCTTTGCAGTAGGTAGCCTGGCCTCTGTCTACATCAATTGCTAACTTACTTCTCTACTTTTTTTCCATTCTCCATATCCTTAGTGATGTTCTCTCTCATGAGGCCAGAAATCTCCTCCTTTCTCACAAATTAGCTCCCAGAACAGAGTGTTGTCTTGTCTCTGGCAGGGAGAAGGCATGTAGATCTGTGTGCTCATAGATAAGCATTGGGGAACCTGGAATGTTAAGCACATAGGCTTGTTCCTTCGAGGAAAAAGAATGCAGTACCTGCTATCCACCCAGAAGGCTGGAACAGATGTGCTTTCTAGCCTGGTGGCCTTTGCTCTGTGTGGCCAAGGAGTTTTCTGACACTAGACTCTCCCCCAAACCCTTACTGTTAACTTGTTATTCTGCATCAATCTATGGAACCTATGTTTTTGGACTTTACAAAGAGTTTCAATATAGTCATGTCTTATCAACATTTAACTTATTTTACCCCTCAAGATTTATGTATGTTTTGCTGTGTTTGCAGGATTGAGTTAGCTATCACCAGAATAGTTTTCAGCAAATTGTTTTGTGCTTAAATGTGCCTATAACAAACCAGAGTCAAACTCCCAAAATTGGAACTAACATTAGCTACTGAGCCATGTTGAGCTGACAGCCTTCTTGCCTCCCATAGCTCCTCTCTCTACAGCCTATTGAGGCCACAGAGATGCCCACCCCAACCCCCATCCCTAACACTGCACCCTCCCACTCCATCCCCCACCCCCCACCCTACCCCACCCCCACTTGTGGCTTAGGCTTCACAGTTATTACTTCCATGGCTACACCACCATTTCAATTCCCTGTGTAGAATGAAGCCCAATCAGCAGCTTAGGGCACTGGTGACCACCCACTCTCACCAGAGGGGAGAGGGGTCCTCGAATCAATATCAACAATTTAGCTCTGGCCTCCCTTCGGGTGGTCTACCTTCTCACCCGATCCTTGCATACCCAATACCCACCATTACAGAGGTCATCTGCCTCCAGCAGTCCACTATTAAGAATTTGTTTTATGTCATGCATGAGAAGCATTGACAGTTCACATCCTGTAACTGTCACAATACTGGGAAGCAATTCTCCACCCTGCTGTGAGTAACAAAGTGTGCAGAGGTTATATTTCCAACCCAATCATTCAATTAGTATGTACTGAATTCCACTAGCCTTCCTTGACCTGCAAACTCATCCTTTCATAGATAGCCTCAGTAACCCTCAACAAAACAAACTCTCAAAACCTTATCGAACACGGATCGAGAGCATGGAGATTGGTGATGCCTGTTTCTTGGTTTCCTCGTGAAAAGCACCACAGGAAGCTTTCTTGGTGAATACCCCAGACCGATGGCAGATGTTCAAACTGAGGCACGCTGCTACAGCGTATTGTATTTCCAGATCAAATTTTCACCCAAACAGGACTTTGGATTTTGGTTTATATAAAAACACAATGCTGAAAACAAGCTTCACCAGCTCCAGTTCCGAAGTGATGTGGGCTTGTGAAGACAGCCCATCACACTGCAGCACTTGGAAATGAACATTATAAGAGACCACTGTCCAGCTGCTTTGCAGTGGAAAAGTCATCCAGCAGCAAGTACGTTATCCTAGGCTTCTGGTCTACAGGGCTTTGAGTCACTAAGTATACCTTTAGGATATCAGTTACTTCGTCTCTAAAATGAAACCATGGAGCTTTTTGAATTATGCAATCTCAAATAATACATTAAAAGCAGCTTATAAAATGTTCCTTGGGAAGAGAAATGGATCAAATCAGACCTGTTTACATGCAAGGTTCCATTGTTTATTAAGATCATCGGTATCTTTTCTCACAATTAAGCTGTAGGATTCCTTTGCCTCTCCTCTCTCTTTCTCTTTCTGCTCTCTCTCTCTCTCTCTCTTATATGTGTGTGTGTGTTTGTATGTACACAAGTATTGTGAACATGTGTGCATTTAACTTGTGCATGTCGTCGTTGCCGAAACGAACCCTGGGCACGAAATGAACCCTGGGCACCATTCCTCAGTTGTCTACCTTGCTTTTTGACACAGGGTCTCTCTCACACTGGGCTAAGAGCATATTGATTAGACCTGGCTGGCCAGTGAGCATCAGGAATCTGCCTGTCTCTGCCTTCCAAGAGATGGGATTAGAGTCATGCCACTACACTCAGTATTAATATGGGTGCTGCAGATCAAACTCAGTCCTTTTGCTGGCATAGCAGATAATTTATAGGCTGAGCCAGCTCCTGAGGTTGTTCCTTCCATGTTCATGAACTCTACAGTTGTTAAACACATTAGAAGAGCCTAAACTATCACCCACTTGTGCTGAAACAAGTCAAGGAAGAAAAGAGCAGAACACCAATGCTACTTGCCCAAATGCCCTCATCTTGTCAATAAGATGCTATCGAGGATGACCTTTCCACTTAGAAAGGCCGTGGCAAGGTTTGTTTGCCCCAACTGTGCTCCCCAATTTAAACTGCCTAGGGCAAAAAATAAGGTTTGTCTGTCTTGTTTTGAATTTATAGTCTGTCTTAGAGTTTCTATGACTGTGATAAAACACCATAAGCAAGAGCAACTTGGGAAGGAAAGAGTCTGCATCAGTTTACAACTCTCAGGTCAAATGCCATCACTGAGAGTAGTCAGGGCAAGAACCCGGAGGCAGAAACTGAAGCAGAAGCCATGGAGGAGTACTGCTTATGGCCTTGCTAGTCATGACTGCTTTCTTATGCCATCCATGACCACCTGTCCATGGTGGCACCACCCAGAGTGAGCTGGGCCTTCCCACATCATTCTCAATCAAGAAATTGTTCCAATGACTTGCCTCCAGGCTAATCCCATGGAAGCATTTTTTCAAGTAAGATTCCTTCTTTTCCACGAGCTTCTGTCAAGTTGATACAAAAACCAGAGAGCACGCCATCCATCTCAGATTGACATTTTATTGAGTAAAAAGAAAATGATCAGGAAAATAAAATCCCATTTGCATATTATAGCAATTTCAAATTGTTACACAGATTTCCAAATGCTTATTCAACACTTTTGAACTTCTCTTGTGGATTTCAGTAATGAATTGTTCATTATAAATAGTTCACAGAACCAACCCCACAGGACTGTGAACCCTACTGATGACTATTATGCAAATCATTATTCAATCAATTCCAGACACTTAATGCTAACTTCTATATATACCAGGCACTGATGCTGTTCAGACAACTGGTTTAAATGATTTTCATTATCTCAAGTTTAACCTTGGAGGTTAGGAGAGAAGCTTACTATACATGAAACCTAAGCCTAACTCAGCCTCAACTTCTCCAGTCTACTCCCCTCCCCATAGCCAAGCTCTATTTTTTTATCAGCTGTTTCCTCAGAGCAAGTCCTGAATCATCCATTTCTCTCGACCTGCACTGTAACACTCAAGTCACTCCTCCACCACATCACACCAGGATTACTGCAATGCCTAGCTTTAAGTGTCTCCCAGATTCCTCCCCAGACTCCACGTGGACCCTATCAAGTGGAGTTATCTCTTCAAACAGAAAGTGTTTAACCGCCATGAATACAACCCCTTGAGGAAACCAACCCCTTGCCATGGTCAATCTCATTGCCACCTACATTTTATCCTTTCCATAGCTCCACGGATCTTCCGGGCGTTACCTTGCCCATCAAGCTTGTTCCTATTGTAGGGAATCTAATCTATTGTCTTAGCCAGGAGCATTATAGGTCTCAGCTTAACTCTAACATCCTTAATGGGGCTTTCCATTTCTACCCAAAAAGTTTCTTTCCCTTCACTGAGATTTCTGTCATTGCTTAGCTTACTGCCTAAGTGACAAAGCCTTCCTTGCCATTAACGTCCAACAAACAGTCTCCCTCCCGTAAGGAAAACTTCCAGCAATCCAGGGGTCTGTACTTGGTTGCTTCTTAATAATATGAAAAAAAAACAAACTAATTTTCTCAAAAGAAAAGAGTACAAATAAAAAACGCTGAGGATTTCTTTGCTGACTTACTTGAGATCTAATTATGTGAAGAATTTTGATGAAAAGAAGGAAAAATATTATGGTGCCTAATGGTGCTAATGTGTGAGGCTGTTATTGTTTACCCCATCTCCTTCCTAGGGTTTTATTAATGAGCCAACTATCTCGTATTGGATAATGTATTACAATGAGTTCCATTTGGTTGCAGGTCAAGATAAAGTAGCACAGTGTAATTTAAACAAAATGATGTTTGCTTGGTGAATGGCAGACTCATTTAATACTTGCTTCTCTCTTATGCACTTTTGCTCTGCTCTCTCCAGCCTCCCTCCCTTCCAGATCCAGGGAGGAGGTAGACAAGCCAGCTGCTCAGCAGTCTACTTTGGCCTCTGAGCAAAACAAGAATCAAGGTGGCCCCTCAAATGGCCATGTATCACAAAGGCCAACCACCTTGCCTGGCTGCCTTTGAACCATAGTAGGAATTTGACAGCCATGTGTGAATTTCTGAAAAGCAGGTATTGAGCACCTGGCCACTTCCCAGAAGCAGCTCTGAGGCCCCTGGCACAGGACTAATCCCAGAGAGGCAGCGCCCCTCCAACAGCCAACCTTCAAAGGATGGGTAGTACCCTACACCCACCTGTGTTAACCGTCAGCTGCCCTCAGGGGAGTGAGTGCTGGGAATGCCCCTGTTATCTACAGCTTTCATCTCTGTGGTACAGAGACGCTGCTTTGGTGGGCTGCAAAGATGGGTTTCTAGGGTGCCTTTTACTTTTGATGGCACTTCACCATTATGATGAACATGTGCCATCTGTGGAGCAGAAACGCACCTGACGGGAGAGCCAGACCAGGCAGGGAGTCTGTGTGCAGGCATCCTCAGCGAGGCGTGTGCTCAAAACCAGCCAGCTTGCTCCAAAAGAATATTGAGTTCAAGTTCTAGAAAATACAAAGAATGCTTATTTATTTACCTGTTCTCTCGGCTATAAAAAGTACATATTATGAGCCAATGAACCAAGTTGATATGGTCCCAAGTTATCACTGGGTCTCCAAAGTGTTGCTCTGAGAACTTGGATCTGGGCCAAAATGTGACTATCTGTGACGCAATCATTTGTTCATTTGTTTTTCCTCCCACATCTCATTTTAAGGTGATCTTGGAGATGTGGTAAATACTCAGTCATACTATTAATACTTCCTACCTTCATCAATTACTGGCTTTTTTTTTTTTAAATGTTGTGACTTTGCCACCTATTTGGAGAAGATGAGCATGTGAGCGGAATTTTTAAAACCTTTACTGCATCTCTTCTTCCCTCATGATGCCGCTGAGCAGTTTGTTATTTGATATACAGCATATTAGAGCTTAATTACAGAACAATGCAAAGTGATCACTTTGGGTGCCATCTGTGAAAAACTCCTTGCGATTCTCGCAAATTGAGGACAACTAAATAAGATATAGTAGATTCATTTAGGCTGACAAATTCAGAAGCCATTATGTCAGTGAAAACACTTTTGAAAAGCAAATGCTATGAACAGCACTCCATGCTGTCCCTGACATCTAAGGCCCCCACAAGTCCTACTTGTTTATGAACTCAGAAGCATCTTAAGTCCATCAAGTCCTCATCTGCAACTTGCATGTGTTCTTTGTTTTGTCCTCAATTAAAACCCTTCTCCTGAGTTCTGTGCACCTGCATAAGAGCCACCAGGTGTTCAGCTGTTTAAATGCAAAACAACAACCAACATACATTTCTATGTGGGACACACTTGATAGATTGGGGGAAGCAGAAGCTGCTTCTACAGGCATAGGCCCCAGCCAGAACAAGAGAAAGGAAATAAAGTGGAATGAAAACAAATGCTTCATATTTTTCCCCGAGAAAGGTCAACAAATCTAATTTCAGGAAAACAGAACAGCAACACAGCTTACCAACATTTGAAAACAAGTTGGATTTGCTACAAGAATCTAGATATCGACATACAGCGTATATGCATAGTTTGTATATGTGCATGTACAGAAACGCTGCTTGATCAGAGCGCACTAGCTAGTGCATCAACACAGATGATAACAAAATCAAAATATCTAACCAAAGACAAAGAATATTGCTGTAGAACAAAAACCTCTTCAGGAACCAGTTGCTGGCCATTTCCTTTAAAGCACTTAGTCACACATGTTTGCAAAGACATCTGATACTGTGATTTTTTTATAAAGTCCTAATCTGCCTGTGATTCAAGTCCTTTGTGGGGCTTTCCATCCTTGGAGAAAAGATGGGGAAGATGAAAATTAAGTAGTGGATTTTTTCCATCTGGTTGTTAAACACCCTAATCACTTCAAGCACCATTACCACCACTTTCACATAAGCCATCCTTTGAAAACACTTTTCAATCTAAACGAAAATTGATGCTAATTTCTTTCCAAGAGTATAGCCAGTATTAACACAGTTTGGAGAGCCATTGGATTTGCTTTTTAAATCTTAACAGGGATGTCGATATTCTGACAGCACACAATGGAGATAACCTATCACATCCAAAGTGGAACCAACCAGAAACTCTTTACAGTGACTACACACTTTTGTAGACATAAAAAGTACTATAATTATATATCATGTACCATAACTTTTATTACTGGCTTGCCATTATTTTGCTACTAAAATGCTGTACTGTATTCCTTCATGCAAAATTTACTTACATTAGAATTATAGAGCTGGACTTTTATTCTTCCCTCTTTTGTACTGAAGAGAATAACTTTTTCTGATTGCTATCTCAATAAATCAACATGTTGAGTGAGGCCTGTGAGCACATTTTTCATTAGTTTCTTTGTCATAAATTCAATGGATTAATAAATCATGACATTATTTGTTTCTAACATAAAATTTAACAAGGAACCAGACAGGAGACACACACTGGCTGAGTGAATAGCTCATGTGCTTCAGCTTTGCAGCAGACCTCCTCGCTGTTATAGGTTAGTCAACAATTAGAAACATAATGCTCAGCCGGGCAGTGGTGGCGCACGCCTTTAATCCCAGCACTTGGGAGGCAGAGGCAGGCGGATTTCTGAGTTCAAGGCCAGCCTGGTCTACAGAGTGAGTTCCAGGACAGCCAGGGCTATACAGAGAAACCCTGTCTCGAAACAAACAAACAAACAAACAAAAAAGGAAACATAATGCTCAAGAGACAATGTTCACTCAGGAAGGGAAAGAATGAGATTTGGTTAACCCCTGCTTTGGGGGGTGGGACAAAGTATACATAACAATAACTATAAAATAAAATGCAAGTAGCAAGTGTTACAAAGTCATATCAGGAGTCCTTCAATAAAAAATATTACACCTGGTCAAGGGAATCGGAAAGACCGCATAAACCACGTGACCCTTGGAATGCATTTTAAAGGGTACTAGAAATTCACTGGGTAGAAATGAGTAGTAGCCATCAAGGCAGAAATAATAAGAACAATTACATACAGGCAGAAGAAAATGCACAGAGCCAAGTGTAGTCAGTTTTGCTTGTATCCTGGGTACATGAGAAACATCCTGAAAAGCTAAATTGAGACAACCTTAGTAAGTCAGTAGTCAGTGGGTTGCAGGTGGCAGTTTTAAATTGATTGTAACATGAAAATTAATAGAATATTAATGCATACACATTGGAGTTGGGAAAATAGAGGCAAAGGATTAGGAAATGTGCATTCAATAGAAAATAAGTGAAGGTGAAGATGTGAAGAGTAGCAGAGAAAATACAGAGAGGTTAAAACCATATAACAATGCAGGGGCTGGGGAGATGGCTCAGCAGGTCAGAGGAATGCTCTGCAAGTGTGAGACCCAAGTTCAAATCCCCAGCACCCATGTGAAAAATGCCAGGCATGGCTGAATACTCCCAGAAGCTGAGAGCTGGAGGAAGGGAGGCTCATGAACCCTGAGAACTCCATGGCCACCCTACCTAGTAAACAGCTAGCTTTTGGTTCATTGAGAGACCCTGTCTTCAAGGCAATAATGTGTGGAGAGCTATGAGGAGAGATGCCCTGGCCTCAAATCATATACTCATGGGCTTGTATGCCTGTATAACACACAGACACACAGAGAGACAGAGAGACAGAGAGACAGAGAGGCAGAGACAGATGATAGAAACAGAGAGACTTTTATATAGCAAAGTCAAGTCTGTCCAGACACAGTCACCAATCTAGAGCCTCTCTCTCTTCCCCCACTGTCACACACTGTAAAGCTCACCTATCTATTGCCATGTCACCCTGGAACTGTCCTCCAATAAGGCAGAACTAGCCAAGGCCCACTCCTAATTCCACTCCATTGCCTACTGCACATTTTTAGCATGGTAAACACAAGTGCCAACCTTCAAGAGACATGAGCTCTACAGTATGAGGTGCAGACCCTGAGTTAACCTTCACTCTTCTAGTAGTCCAGTCCTAGTGTAGCACTGGCAAAAAAAGGGGGGGGGGTGTTTCTTTGTACTTTCCTTTTTCTGAAAGAAAGAAAGAAAGAAAGAAAGAAAGAAAGAAAGAAAGAAAGAAAGAAAGAAA
>JADRCH010000075.1:1396954-1503258 GCA_019843965.1 Rhynchomys soricoides
AAAGAAAGAAAGAAAGAAAGAAAGAAAGAAAGAAAGAAAGAAAGAAAAAGAAAGGAAGGAAGGTAGATAGAAAGAAGGGAAAGGGAAAGAAAGGAAGCGAATTGAAAAACTAATGTAAAATTCAAATCCTAAAATAGCAGATGAATTGCAATTAAAAATGTAGAATACAAAGTTAAGAGAATCTCCCAGAAAGCAGAACAGACAGAAATGCACAAAAGAAAGGGTAAGTGCACAGCATTAGAGCATCAGCCTAGGGAGTCAACATCCAAAAGCAGGCATGTGCAAAGTGATGGAAGAAAACCCCCAAACTGAGAGAAATAGATCTACAGAGCATCCAGTGCAGAGCATAGAAAGACATCAAGGACTAAGCAGCCCATCATGCTTTCAGAATCCTGGAGACTTCCCCCATCTCACCTCATCCTGATGTAGTACTGCCCCTCAACTGCAAGCCAGACCACCTCTCATTATACACTCACATATATACATTTAACAACAATTAAAGAAAAAAGAAGCCATGAATTTGATGGAGAGCAAGCCAGGATGAATGAGAGGGTGTGGGCAGAGAAGGAGGACGTGTAAATAATGTGAGATATATATATATATATATATATATATATATATATATATATATATATCATGATTTACTCTGCACTCAAAGTATGAGGAAAATAGAAGAGATTACCAAGATGTCTCTTGGTGAGTAAAGGCATTTGCATCAGAAGCCTAAATACATAAATTAATGCCCTATCCTTAGAACTGATGTGGTGGACGGAGACAACCAATTCACACAAGTTGTCCTCTGTTCTTTACATGCATGTGTGCATATGCAGGCACACACACACACACACCCCACACACATACACACACTCACACATACACACACACATACATACACACACACACCCCACACTCACACATACACACACACATACACACACACACACACCCCACACTCACACATACACACACACATACACATACACACACCCCACACTCACACATACACACACACATACACACACACACACCCCACACTCACACATACACACACACACATACACATACACACACACACCCCAGAGTCCCAGACTGAATCAAAAGGGCAGAAGGAGAAAGGCAGCTGAACAGCAGCTTCCCTCTGCTCTCAACAAGTGTTTGTCATTCAGCACTATGTCCTTTGCACACTTTCAGACCTTAAGATTTTGTCCCTTCACTGACTCAAAATCAATAAACATGGTTGTACAAATATCTCATGGTAGGATATACAGTCCTTTGACTATTTTGACCAAGAGTAGTATATCTAGATCACAGGCAGTTCCATATTTAGTTTTTTAAGCTCCACATTGATTTCCATAGTGACTACACTAGTTTAGATTCATCAACAGTGAATGTTCCCTACTATACACCAGTCCTTGTTGTATTCGGTTTCTTAATGGCAGCCATTCTGCCTAGAATGAGATAGAAGCTCATAGTAGTTTAATTTGCAGTAATTTTAATATTTTTATGGAGAACTATTAAAAATATGTCAATAGCCATTCACACTTTTACTTTAAAAAAAAAATTTGTCAATTTAGTTTGTCAGCTCATTTTATGGGCTAAAAGTTTCAAGTTTGATGCCAAAACTCCAGTAACATTCTTCACAGAATAACAACAACAACAGAAACCCAAGACCTCCTAAAATTTGTATGAGAACATGACAAAGAAAACTTAAAGACAAAAGAAGATGGCCAGAGATAATAACACAATACCTGACCTCAAACTATAGACATAGCCTTAATGACAGCACAGTATTGATACAAAAATAAATAGACCAATGGGCTACAATGGAAGACACCGAAATAAACTCACACAGCATACACACCTAATTTGTGACAAATGTTTCAAAAACTCTAAAATAAGGGACAATCTTATTAAGATGATGTCAGCAAAACCAGGATGCCCACTGTAGAACAAAATAAAATCCATGTCTCTGTTTCTGCACTATAGTAAGTAGATCGAGGACGTTAACTTAAAACGTCAAGCACTGAAATTATTAGAGGAAAACACCTAAGAAAACACTCAGAATAAACATAAGAACCTTCTAAACAGAACCACAATACCACAACAGAAAGCCCCAAAGTTTGACAAATAGAATTATGTGAAATTAAAAAGCTTCCAAACAGCAAAAGAAACTATCAATAGAATTAACAGACAGCCTACAAGATGGAAGAAAATCTTCTCCAGCTATACTTCAGACAAGGGGTTAATACCTAGATATATAAAGAACAGCAAAAATTAAACACCAGAAAATGTGAACAAGCAAGTTTGTCATAAATCACTATCTTTGCTACATGTAATGTCATTGATGTTCATAAGCTGCCATGTGCTGTTGGAACTCACTGAGAAGCTGGCTCGGGAACTGGAGCTTTGCTTTCCCTTCCCATTTCAAACCCAAGTATCCTCCAAGGTGCCTTTGTCTGAGGATGGGCTGTCCCCCAACTCTGTGCAAGACAGCAGAACTGTCTTTTTCCATGAAGTCAACCAGGGGGCAGAGAAAGGAATGTCAGCACTCAGCTGGCTTTCCCCTTTTTATTCAGCCTGGGACTCCAGACACTGGGATGTGCTGCTCATATTTAGGATCTGCACTACATACTTCTTAATCCAATCAAGCCGGCAATTAAAATTAACCATCATAGGAAGCTAGGGAATTGTCACAGAGGAGACATTCAAGTTCAGTTATGAATCAGTAGATTTTGAGTCAGTCAAAAAAGAGGACTTCAGAGTTGGAATAGCAAGCTTTCTCCTTATGGTCCAGAGAATGACCTACGAAGTCATATCTTCAGTTTTGAATTAGTGAGCTTATAGTGAGAATATAGCATGCCAAAGTATAAGAATAAATATCTAATCGTATCTAGATAGCAAAACATACCAAATCAGGCACTCATGACTTCCAGCAGAAACTGACTGTGGGTGCCCCTTAAAGGCAGTCACCTGGAATTCCCAACAGCGATAGTCCTGGCCAGAGCAAGTGTCACCTTCCTGTCAGTCACCTGGCCAAAGCAAGTGTAAGGCTTCCAAGTAAGACAACAAATAACAACAGAAACATCAGATTGGGAGCTCAGAACCTCTAGCAGAGAGCTGAAGAGGCAAAAGAGCACAAGAGTGAAAACACTGTGTCCTTGAAACCAGCTGAAGCATAATCCTTTGCAACAGAGGTTATTGCTCATCCTGCAGTTTAAAACTTCCTGCAGTGGGAAAGAGAATCTGGAGACCGGCCATGAGATGCTTTGTTAGGAGCTTCAACTTCCCCAGACTCTGCTGGAGGTCATGAGTGCCTGATTGGATGTGTTTTGATATTTATATACTATTAGCAGCTTATTCTTTTTACTTTGGCTTGATATGTACTTAATAAGCTCATTCATTCAAAACTGAAGATATGACGATCATAGGACATTCTCTAGACCATAAAGAGAAAGCATACTATTCCAACTCTGATGTCTTCCTTGGCTGACTTGAAACCCCCTACTGATTCATGACCAAACTCAAATGTCTCCCTAGCTTCCAATGGTGGTTAATTCCAATTGCCAGCTTGAAATTGTAGTGCAAATCCTCAATGTCAGCAGCACCATCCCGGTGTCTGGAGTCCCAAGCTGAACAAAAAGGGGAAAGCCAGCGGAGCACTGACATCCCCTTCTCTTCCTGGTTGGCATCACGGAGTAAGACAGCCCTGTTGTCATGCCTTCCAATCCATGACAACTTGCATTCTCTGAACTGTAAACCAAAATAAGACTTAAGGTATTATTGCTCACAGCAAATAAATATAGTGCTTCCCAGACATAAATACTTTCAACTTGTTTTGCTCCAGGACCCCTTGGTACAACATGCTTATGACACACGTCACCATATGCCAAGTTACCATTTGTACTGGCTGGTTTTGTGTCAACTTGACACAAGCTGGAGTTACCTCAGAGAAAGAAGCTTCAGTTGAGAAAATGCCTCTATGAGATCCAGGTGTAAGGCATCTTCTCAATTAGTGATCAAGGGGGAAGGGCCCCTTGTGGGTGGTACCATCTGTGGGCTGGTAGTCTTGGGTTCTATAAGAAAGCAGGCTGAGCAAGCCAGGGGAAGCAAACAAGCCAGTAAGCAGCATTCCTCCATGGCCTCTACATCAGCTCCTGCTCCTTGACCTGCTTGAGTTCCAGTCCTGACTTCCTTTTGTGATGAACAGCAATTGGAAGTGTAAACTGAATAAACCCTTTCCTCCCCAGCGTGCTTCTTGGTCATGATGTTTGTGCAGGAATAGAAACCCTGACTAAGACACCATTGAAAGAAATGTGCCTGATATATAGAATTTTAAGATTCCCCGTAGCCTCATTTAAAAAGTAAAAAGAATATGATAAATCTTAATAATATATTTCATTTAGCCAGGTAATTCAAGTCACTTAAACCCATAATGTAAAAATGGTGTAATATTTTTCACATTAATTCATCAAACTCCAATGTGTTTTACATGCACAGCATATTTTAAATTAAGACACTGTGCTGTCATCAAAAATAATTACTAGTACATACATGTAGCTACATAACCACTAATCCAACATTTCAATTTACAAAATGTACATTTGAAAAAGTAGATTCCCATTCCAAAGTTCTAAATCTACTTGAAAGCTTTCTGATAACCGAACTAAGTATGTTCTTGATTTTATATTGAAATATAAATCAAGTAATAGACTCGGTTCCTTGGTTGCAGCAGCTGCATCTCAAATCCTCTGCACACTAGGATGAAGTTAGTGGCTGTTATACTGAGTGCTGCAGCTCCACCATAACTGTCAGTGCATTTATTTCTATTCCTCACAAAAAGACCCTAAGTTCCTTAGATCTTCCCCATTGCCTAGTATAAATAGGGTTTCAGACATAAACGGTGAAAGCTGAATCTATAAAAATAAATATGCAAATCATCTTGGTCTCCTGCATCTCAGTATGAAATTGAGAGAATCCTTTTGTACAAACTTAAGAGTTTTTATGAATATAAACACACACAACTCCTCACACATACACAGCACAAACTGCAGTTTGACTCACAAGAACCAGGACACAGAAACAATTTAAATGTTCAGACTGATGAATAAAGAGAGCTGTATGTCCATGATATGATACTTACTATTCAACCTTCAGAAAGAACAAATCCTGACCTGGGTGACCATGTGTGTGAACTCAGAATATTGTAATAAATAAGCAAGTCACAAAAGGGCAGACATTGCATGTCCATTTCCACGGGGTGTCTCGAGCAGTCAAACTCAAACAGAAGCCATGGAGAACTGAGTGGTTTCAGTAGCAGGTGGGTAAGTCCTAGAGATCTGCCACAATATTGTGTACATAGTTTGCAATATTGAACTGTGTGCCCAAGCACTGAAGATGGTGGCTCTCATGTCAAGTGTTCTTACCACAAGAGATGGAAAGGAACAGCAATAGGACAGAATCAAACCCAACCTGCAATGAGCATACTCTGTGATGTGTGGTGTTAACCATAGGGGATCAGAGAGAGGGAATGCATGGTAACTACGCTTCCTAAGACTATGCTAAAATGTAAAGTCTACTTAAAAGAGGAAAGAATACCAAGTACATTTGCTATTGATTTCTTAATAAACACGATTTCATGTAGATTACCCACCTTATCCTTCCTTCTTCAGTGCCGTCATCCTCTCTATTCATTCCCTCAGGGACCTTATGAGTCAGTTGCCTGCATAGTTACTATTCCATGGTACATATTTAAAGTTTTTCATTTATTATTAGTAGGAGAAGGGTGTGTGTGTATGAGTGTGCTTGCCCTTGCACCTGTGGAGGTCAGAGAACAGCTTTATGGCGTCATTTCTCGCTGTCCTTCTTTACCTGGTTCCAGGGACTACACTAAGGTCATTGGGCTTACCCAGCATGAGTCCAGCCCTCATAATATCATTTCACATTCTCTAGCTGTTCTTAAACTTCTGGAGACAGAGACTACATGCTGTACTTTGTAACTGTCAGACACAACTTAATAGTAAATTTTTTAATCCCAGAATTCCATGTGTGACATCAAAAATCAGTTCTGCAGTGCCTTCCTTTTCTATGAAGCTCAGTCTCTCCATAACCACACTATCTCAGGACACACAGGACCAAAGGCCTACATACGTAGTGATTCTATTAGTCATGGTAATGTTTGGAGCGTGTGATCGTCCTTCACCTCCAATAAGATGCGCTCACACTCCCAGTCGTCAGTACAACACACATGTCCTTGTATGGTGCCCTCATCACATGCAGATTCAGCAGCCCGTTTCCCTCTTCCCTCTTCCCACCCAGTCACAGGACACGACAATGGGACAGAAGAAAAATCAGAAATGGAAATGATCTCTTCAGTCTTGGTTAATGTGTGTCCTGGTGATAAACAACAGTGACAAATGAATATAGCCATGTAAATTTCCACAAAGGGACTCAGTTGGCATGTGCTTTATTCTAACGTTGCTAGAGAATCAACAAAATAAAACTAAACAGAGACATCTGGTAACTCAGTCATGGAGTTCTCACAAGTCTGTACGGGTATCCACTCTCTTTTGTTTGGACAGCTCTTGGATGGTTGCTATCTCTCCAGCAGTAAACTTGGGAGTAAGAGTCACGTTGTCATAATCAAATTCTTCATCGAGAAAGAAGGGTTGAACTTCATCTCCAAGTATCTATAAAAGGTACCAAAGGCAGAGAAAAACATGATCACTGAAGTGAAGATGAAGCTGAAAACATAAACAGCCTATTAATAGTTAATGAAGCTTCTTTTTTAGACTTTCGGCACTCAGCTGATTAAGCTGTTTTTAAGTAAAGAAATAAATTCAATTATTCAATTTGACCTAATTTAAGCCTCTTAATATGCCCCATTTGTATCGTGCTGTATCTGAATGAGTATCATTAACTAATTCTGCCCCCAAGGCAAGAATCAGGTCTGCTTTGCATACATCCATTTCCTTCTTTGCCACATGTAAGTGCCAGCAATAGAGGCATATGGAAAAGCTAGGTGCTCCATTAAACTGGAAAAAATACACCTTAAGGTCTTGACCAACCTTTTCAGCATTAGCTTAAAAATATCTATAAGGAAGTAATCTTTTAAAAGTAAGTTAAAAATACTCTACATTTACTATACTTGAGATAATACCCATAACCCCTGTCCAATAACAGGAGGAATTAAAACACGTATGATCAAATTTAGAGGTCCAACATCCTTCTTTTTCTCCTTTTTTATATATTACAGTTTACCTGTAAGTCAGAGTAGCTGCAAAGAAAGGGGAGAGTTTTGTATATGTTTACACATACATATTTGTGAGTTGTAACGACCTTCTAAAGAATGAGCCATTCAAAGCCCATTTTGCAGGGCTGAGGGTGTAGTTCAGTTGACAGAGTAAGTGTCTAGCTCACGAAAGATCCTTTGTTTGGCCCCCAGCATGGGGAATAACTTGGTTTTTTGTTTGTTTGTTTGTTTGTTTATGTTTGTTTGTTTCAAAAGAGTATATGTTCCAGCAAACAGAAAAGAATACCTTAAATCTCATTAATTCTCCCCCTCAAAAATACCACCTAAAGCCAATGGTATTCAAATAGTAAAAACACACAGCACCTCCATCTGCATCTGGTGCAGACATAATTGAAAACTATGGCTTATACAATAATGAAAAATGTACAGAAGCTTTAGATAGTGTCAGCTTTAAGCATGAACATCTTCTTGCATGGAAGATGATCTCCCAAGGAGCTTCTGCAGCATGTGTGAAAATGGCACACACTGCTACTACAGTGAAAAAATTTTCAGAGAAGCAGAGCTGTTCAGAGAGCCCTACTAGAGAGTAAGGTATGACATGCTAATAGCAGCCTGCCAGCCCCTCATTGCCCTGTGGTCTTAAAATCAGCCGCTGTGATCCATCCAACAAGTTCCAGAGGCCTGGTCCTCTCCTTCATGTTCCTGATGAGGAAAGGTATTGAACAGTCATTGAATGATTTCCCATCCTGGGCTTGCCCCAGCATCAGGAATCACATGTGTATCAACAGTAACCTTCCATCAGCCCTGCCAGTACCTACTATGGCATCCCAGTCATGAAGCTTTGAAAGGCTTCAGAACGTGCCCAAGGCTAGTAAGAATAGCCACATTTGAACACAAGACAATCTGTTTCAAATAAAGTCACATTTGTTCAAAAACACAAGCAAAATCAACCAATCCTTCGTTCTTTTGGAGAAGAGACCCTTTCTGAATAAGCTGTACAGTTCCCACAGCCACCACTGAAAATGTACTCAGGGCCACGTGCAAGGTCATGACTGTATTCAGAAGAGCAGCTGCATGCAGGAAGCAAATTAGCCTGCACAAGAAAGTGACTGATGTGCCATGATCACTTTCTGTAATTAAATTTATCTCCACTACACAGTAACAGAGAACACTATTGATAAGACTAGCTCCAATGAAGGGACATGTACACACGGTAACACTTAATGTTCATGTCCACAATGCACGTGTCCAAGCCACCTCCAACTCTGTGAAGAATTACAGAGGCCTGCAGAGCAGGCTATAGTCTACCCTAACTATGTAGGCACCTGATTCTCACTGATCCTGGCCAACTTGTGGAGGAAACTCCACCTCTCTGAATGTATTCTGTCTCAGGATTTTTGAAGCTCTTTACGTTCTCATCTGCAAACAGTGGCTATATCTACTGAGCTGCAGGCATCTCACATATGTCCCACATGAGGATTCAGAATCCCACCCCAGCCTCTGAACCCATCGACTTTCATCACATGCAGACACTTGGTCTTCATCCACCTCCCAGAAGGCTGGCCTATTACTTCAAATGAAACAAGTCCCTTGGCTACCCCTTTGACACCATATCTTGCTCTTTCTACTTAACTGTTTATCCCACATAAACATTTCCATTCCCCTCCCCTTTACCTGTTCACTCAAAAAACACTTATTAAGAATTAAGTACTAGGTACCACAAGAGGGAGCTCACCCCTGACATTGCTTGGAGAGCCAGGACCCAGAGACTAGATACTAGATAGCCCAGAGTAGGGCAGAACCAAATACAACTGGCAAATATATATAAACTCATAGACTGGTGCCTAGCCCAACTGACATTGAGAGAAGCTTCAGCCAGGTACCTGATGAAAACAGATGCAGATCCCCATAGCTAAACACCAGGCAGAGCTTGGAGAATCATGTAGAAGATAGAAAGGAAGGGCCATAGGACCACAAAAGTTCAAAGGACACCACAAGAAAACCCACAGAATCAACTAATCTGGGATCATAGGGGCTCACAGAGACTAAACCGACAATCAGGGAGCCTGCACATATGTGACAGTGTCGTAGCTTGATCTTCTTATGGAACTCCTAACAGTGGGAACAGAGACTGTCTCTGACCCTGTTACCTGCTTTTGAGGCCCTTTTCTTCATACTGAGTTGCTTCATCTAGCCTTAATATGAGGGGAGGTGCCTAGTATTATTGCAACTTGATATGCCATGTTTGGTTGATAGCTAAGGGAGACCGGCCCTTTTCTGAAGCAAAACAGAGGAAGAGTGGATATTGGTGGCAGGGGAG
Organism: Rhynchomys soricoides; assembly: GCA_019843965.1. Classification (NCBI taxonomy): domain Eukaryota; kingdom Metazoa; phylum Chordata; class Mammalia; order Rodentia; family Muridae; genus Rhynchomys; species Rhynchomys soricoides. The sequence continues at coordinate 1,406,524 of JADRCH010000075.1, forward strand.
AGTAGGGAGGGAAGGTTTGGTTGGAGACAGGGACAGGAGACTTGCAGGTGAGATGTAAATAATACTAATTATCTTTTGTTTTGTTTTAAAATCACTACTTGGTAAAGTCACTTGAATATTTTTCACTTACCTAAAAACAAATTAAGCCCAGCTATTTAAAGGTTTTGGGTAGGCTGCACAGGTCAGAACTCCAAAGCCAGTATTTTCTAAAGACTTATGAAGCGAAAGTGATGAAGAAATGGTATGAGTCTATAGTGGCAGATGGTAGAAAGAAATTAGGATGAGCTAGGAAGGTAGACATTATTTTAGTTTACTAATTTCAGGTTATAGTCCATTGAATAATCCATCGTCAAGGCAGAAACTTGAAGCATCTTGGCCACCTTATATCCTGAGTCAAGAGTAGAGAGAAATAAATAAATGCATACATGTCTATTTGTTTGCTTGCTTATCTGTGATCAACACAACTTCTTCACTCAAAGGAGCCTCACTCCTTTGAGAATGGTGCTACCAACAGTGATCTGGGTTTTCACACTTGAATTAATCTAATTAGCACAGTCTATCAGGACTAAAGTTAACCTGAAGCCCCACTTGCCTAGGACAGATTACTTCCTGGAATGCTGGGGCTACTGTTTATTTAAATTAATAAGTCACATGTTTTCACTTCAGAAAGCAAAATTGTTTGTCCCAACTGTACAAGATGTGCTTGATCACAAGAAGGTATGAGGTAATAGGCAATAAGTATGTCAGGATATATGCTTGTCCCTAGTTGCATGAAAGTGGGTAGGACCAAAACCTACATTTTGGCCTTTGTAGACACCAGACACCCGACTGACCTAATTCAGCACCATTCTCTGGGAATCCCTGGTAGGTACCTGACCAGTCCATCTTCCTGGCCAATTTTAAATAAAGCTTGCTTCAATTGGAAAAAAAAAAAAAAGAATTAGGTACTGGGAACACAACATGAGTGCAGCTAAGCCTGTGTCTATAGGGTTTCATGACCAAGGAAATAACAAAATAAACAAATGATCTCACTAACCTGTGGCAAGCTCTTCACTAGGATAACTGAAGAACACAGAGCATGAAGAACATGCTCTGAGCATGAAACCTCAGAAGTTTCATTTTTTCCTCCAAACAAGAATTATTCCTCTTTGGAACGTACACCAGCCCCATGTCACCTCACTTCACTCTTTGCCACCTTGTCTTGGTGGTCTTCGTGAAGTGAGGTTCATGGTTTAGCCTTCTCACAGCCTCTGATCAGGGCTAACTCCTATGCTCCTAGTTCTTCAGAGATGCCCCCCTCCAGTGCGACCTTATACTCACACTTCCCTGAGATCCAATCCATATGGGGGCTGGAATATTGTTCCAATCTACATTGGATTGAATATGATCATATCCATATCCAATGTGATCAATCCATATTATTGTGGAAAGTACCAACATTATGGTACTACAGGTAAAGAAATTCTCTCTTGCCGGGCAGTGGTGGCACAAGCCTTTAATCTCAGCACTCGGGAGGCAGAGGCAGGCAGATTTCTGAGTTCTAGGCCAGCCTGGTTTACGAGTGAGTTCCAGGACAGCCAGGGCTATACAGAGAAACCCTGTCTCGAAAAAAAAAAAAAAAAAGAAAGAAAGAAAGAAATTCTCACTTAACTGGGAAAAAAAGGTGTTTTTCCATATAGTTGAATTCTCATTGTGCTGAAAAATTTTTACAGACATTTTGAATTGAAATCAATAGCAAAGAATAGATTTCTGAAGGCTAACAAACTTGCCAATACAAGCATTATTTATAATAAACGAATGACAAGGAGGGAAGACAAGAGTGGGTGGGTGGGTTGGAGAATATCCCCATAGTGGCAGGGGAGGTTGGAGGGAATGGGGAGGTTCCAAAGGGGAGATCTGGAAAGGGGGAAACATTTGAAATGTAAATAAAATATGAAAATTAAAAAAAAAAAGAAAGAAAAAAATATATAGATATTTGTCACTTAGAAACGAATAGTTATTAATAGCAGCTATTGCTAGATCCTTTTCTTAGAAAATGACTTAAATGCTAGAACAGAAAAACAGAAGAAACTAAAAATAGTCATAATTTCATATTTATAATGACATAATATACTCCTCAGAATATTTTAAGCAATTTGGGGGATGTGCTTCACTGTGGCTCAGCACTGAAGGTATGAGAATAGCTCCCTGCAGTCATTCAGACATTTTTCATTCTTCCCCAAATGTGCATGTCCTTACATATCTTAGCCATTGTATGAGGTCCTAGGACACAAAGAAAGACCTGCATGAAGACACATTAGATTGGCACAAAGCTATCATGACAGTGAACTATGAAATGGTAGAGTTTGGGAATGGCAGGAACATCTGGTGTGGGCTGGGAAGGAATCAGAGACGGTTAGGTAACTAAGTGAAATATTAACAGGTTTATTGGTTAACAGGCTAAGAGAACAGATTTGCAGACAGGAACATTGTCATGAGCAGGCTCTAAACATAAGGTGCAGCATTTCATGTCTGCAAGCAGTTCAGCATTATCTGAGCATAACTGTAAGGGGACAGTAGTAAGGCAGCAACATCATCTTAGAGATGATAAAAAGCCCCTAAAGAATCTTCAGAGGGAGCTGGAGTGATGGCTCAGAGGTTAAGAGCACTGGCTGTTCTTCCAGAGGTCCTGAGTTCAATTCCCAGCAACCACATGGTGGCTCACAGCCATCTATAAGCAGATCTGGTGCCTTCTTCTGGCCTGTGGGCATACTTGCAGACAGAACACTGTATACATATAAATAATCTTCAGAAAGCAAGGCAGATATTTGGTCTTGTATGCACCCCTTCATTTCATAAACTTTTTAATGAACACCTATAATGGAAACAGGTATTAACAGCACCAAAGAGAAAGATGGAATGTCATCTTGGAAATTAGAATTAATTGACTCACACTGAAGGTTAGACTGAGGATGCCTCTGGACCCTGCAGAGTAAGCAAGAGACAAGACAATGAAGCACTGGCAGGCAGGAAAGATGGGAAAGCCATGCAGGAAGGCAAGTAAGCAGTTCTTAGTGGCTGGACTGACAGCAATTGGCAGAGGAGAAAGGACAGGAAGGAAAGCGGCAGGGAGCACGCGGGACTTGAGGGTCTCTGGAAGGTGCAGAAGACAAAAGGCAAACCTGAAGCCCAGGGGAGAAAGACCTGAAACTAGACACACCCATTTGTAAGTGTAATGGACAGAATTTAAATGAAAATTGATTCGAGCATTCATGGAGAGAAGAGTTACCTGTATATGGATGGAACCCTGGGGAACACTGACTTGTAGGTAGACAAAAAACCTCCAAAGGAGGAGGAGAAAAACAACTTCAGGAACACAAAGACTAGAGAACTGTGGGAGCCAGTAAGGTAAGAGTATAGGGTAAAGCTGACATAGCAGTACAGGCACAGAGCTCCATGTTCCATAAACGCAGAAAAGGAACCACGGGGTTGGGCCCCTGAACAACTGGTACCTTCATTCTGAATGCTTTCAGGAACTCAACTAAAGCCAAGGTAGCAGTTCACTGAAAGAGGAATGAGAGAAGAGGGACCAGAGGCCCTGATGAAATTTGGTAGAAACTAGAGGGGGAAAGGAATTCAAGTAAAAGCACTAATAAATTTGAGTGGGAAAAGAGGGAGAGAAACAGACCCTAGCCAGAGAGAGGTCCCGAAGGGGACAGAAGATTGTTTCCTTCTCTCCCCCCCTTTTTGTCAACAGTGATGTGAACATGTGAAACACTGTGGGAAAGGAGCCAAAAGAGGGGAGACAAAAGCACTGTGCTAGTTACATTTCAGATCACTGGGAGCAAAGACCTGGCAAAACCAACCAAAGGGCGAGACCTGTATTTTGGCTCAAACACTGAGGGGGTGCAGCCTATCCTGGAGAAGAAGGCATGACAGCAGGTAGCTCTGTGGTGATGGGAGCATGAGACAACCACTTCCTCGAATTTACATGGAACAGGAAGCTTAGCAAGGCCAGGATGTGGGGCAGGCTATAAAACCTTGAGATCTACCTCCAGTGGCCACACTTTCTTTCACTTTCTAAAGGTTCCACAACTCCCAAAACAGTCTAACTAGCTGGAGACCAATGGATCAGACATAAATCTATGTGGTACACTTTACATTCATAGGCTCATGACTGTATTTATAATGTCAAATGAATGCAGCCCAACTTCAAAAGTCCTACAGCCTTTAGCAGTTCTGTAACCACTCAAGCGTTCAAGTGCAGTCTCTTCTGAGACTCAGACAACCTCTAAACCACGAGCCCCTGTAAATTCAAGATGTCACACACTTTCAGCAATGTCAAAGTAAACATGCCAATTCCAAAGGGAAGAAAGGAAACACAGCAAGGAAAGATCAGCCCCAGCTGTTGGTGGCATGATGTGGGGACATATTACAACTGCTCGCTCCCATTAACACAAAGCAGGAAGCAAGGACAGGCAGGGAGGGCAGGCTCTACAGCTTCCAATAAATCACTACATCCAGCAAGAGCCCAGCCTCCAAAAGCTCCACAAGTCCTTGCAAAAAGTACTACCAGTTGGGGACATGAGTCTGTGGGAGACAGGTTATAACCATACTGTGACAGACTTCAATCATGTGACTGTATCTCAAAGTGGCTCCCAGTTGGTAGAATTGGTTTATGTTGTGGATTGGTTCTAATGCTACTTGTGTTGATTCAGCTCCCAAAATTACACGGAATCTCATACATCTGCATGCTGTATGCCTATTCTGCATTCTAGCTGCTGACTACTGTATTAGCCTGGAAGCCTTCTTCTTTCTAGGTGGGTTTATTTCAGGATCTTAAGTTATATGGCTCCAAAGTTTCAACTACAAACTGAAATTCTGGTTTATTTCAGAGAAGAATCATTGCTATACAATGCTAAGTCCCCTGCTGCTAAACAAAAAACAAGTGTGAATTAAGTTATTAACTTGTTATTTTTGCCTAAGGAGCTAAGAGAAATGTGTGGATTTCAGATGTCTAATTTCAAGTCTAATTGAAAAAAATTTTGTGACCACTAAGGGAATAGAATTTGCATACTATTAGGAAACTTTGAGTTTCCTTAAAATTGCCCATGTGAATGATTCTCATAGAGACACTGCTAAAGGAGGGGCCGTTTTCATTCAAAATACCACATAGGCAAAGTAAGGAACACAAACTAATGCTCAAATCAATAATGGTAGCATTTAGCTACAGGCTAGAACAGAGTAGTGTGGTAAATAAACTAGCTTAGTGGGGAAGTGTTTCCAATCCCATTGTGAAATGGAAAACACAGGACCTCAAGTTTCCCTGCTGACCACTGCCACAGTTGTCTCTCCAGGGGACCACAATTTCCCTCTCAATAGTATGAACTCTTCTTGCTCTAGAAAGCAGTTCAAAACCTCCAAAATTCATCAAAACAGAGGAAACAAGGCAAGAATTTATTGACAAATATTATTTAGAGTTCTGAAAAAATGCCCTTCTCTCAAAAATACACATACATAACCCAGTAATAAAATTGGTGGGGGCAAGGGATCAAAGTGGCCCAAACCATATCAGAGAGCTGTGGGCTCTGAAAAGACAATTATGAGAAAGGAGAATTCACAGCAGACCACATTCAGCTTTCAGACTGAAGCCACTGAAAGCAGCCACCAGCTCCAGCCCTCGAACGCTCCCTGACGGTCCCTCACAAGACACTTGCTGGAAAAGATGATTAGAATCTTTTAATGATTTATGTGGTTAAAAATAAGATTTGTGCTATTAAACCAAGGCAGAGTTGGTTCAGTGTTATGATGTCAGACAGTTCTAAAAGGACTCTCAAACAAATAATGATTTAAAATTCCCAACTGGGTGTGGTAGCACATACCTGTCATCTCAGTGCTAATAGGCAAGAAAATGAGCACATTCAAGATGGATCTGTGCTACCTCATGAGCCCCAATTGCAAACAAAGCAAACAGAAAGTAATGAAGCTTATGTACAAAGTGTCAGCCTAGAGAGCCCAATGGCAGCAAAAACTAGTCACAGATAGCTCTTGAGTTTGACAACACAAAAGTTGCTCATATTAATTTAACTCCAAACTTTTTTTTTTTTAAGATTTATTTATTATCTATATCAGTATACTGTAGCTATCTTCAGATACACCAGAAGAGGGCACCAGATCCCATTACAGATGGTTGTGAGCCACCATGTGGTTGCTGGGAATTGAACTCAGGACCTCTGGAGGAGCAGTCAGCACTCTTAACCACTGAGCCATCTCTCCAACTCTTAACTCCAACATTTTAAAATGTTCACATTTTCTGTTAGGAAACTTACAGTCCTTTAAAAAAAAAGTTCAGCCATAAATTGGCTATAGTGGTACTAACCTATCATCCTAGTACTTGAGAGATTGAGGCAAATTAACTGCCAGCCTGAACTATGTAGCAAGTTGAAGGGCAGCAGTTACACAGTAGAGAGTCATTTAGTAAAAGAACTTATGCAAAACTTGGGAGAGAGGTTAGGGAGGAAGGGGTGAATTAATTGGGGTGAATATAATAAAAATTCATTTCATGAGAATCTCAAAAGCATATTTTTAAATGGGGAAAATGAATGTAAGGCCTTGGGTATCAAACTTGCTACTGTAATTTGAGTTTCATTGGCTATCATATAGATTCCAGAATAAGCTTCTTTAACCACTAACTGAACTAATTTATAATAATTTCTATTACTGTTCATATATATATATATATATGTGTGTGTGTGTGTGTGTGTGTATATATATATATATATATATATACACGTTCTATAACTGACTTAAAAGTAATTGCACTTCTTAAAGTACAAGGTGCCATTCCATGTGTCTGACTCAGTGACTCATATGGCCACAACTAGTTAAGAAATATACAAGCCTTAAAATGAAACAGACTTCTGCTTGGAGAAGCCCTGTAATTTTAGCTTCTTACAGTTCAGAGCATAGAATCTATAATTCAAAGAGCATATTAGAAAGTGGCTGTCCTGGCTGATTTATCTGTAACCAATCTGGAAGTTCAATGCAAGCCTGCAAGCACCTGGGTATACTTTTCAATATAGTAAACCAAAGTACTCTAAGAAAAAGGAGCATTTGAGACCGAAATGCATATGTTATCTCTGATTGAATGATTGATTCCATAACTGAATATGCAGTTACAAGAGCATCTGAATGATTAAGAAAATCAAAGAGAGGCCCTAGGGGTTTTTATTAGAAAGCACTAATAGCCAGTCCTTAGCAACCTCCTGTATTCACCCCCATTATACTAAACAGGGAAAGGGGTGACTTCCCAGCACCGCCCACAGTGCAGTTGTTAAATGTTTAGAGAAGAGCTGTAAAATGATAACAAAACAGCTCTCAGGATTACATTAGGGAGAATAAGCTACAGTAGAAATTCTGTTCCCCCCTCTTTTGAAAACTATAGTCAGGTGACATTTTCCCAGCCTTTCATGTGCTTAGATATGAACAATTACTAAGAAGTTGTCAATAGATTCCAATCAGAGCCTTTGATCTCTGATGAACAGACCTGTTCACTGTAGAAAGTCTCTACAGATTTTTAAATACAAAAAATAAATTTCTACTTCCTTTCAGGCACAGATTTCAGACTGGGATTCTCTGTTTCCAGCCTGGCCTTACCTTACGTAATACAAAAGTTTATAGGACCTCGGAAATGATATCCACGGCCAGGTCAGATCAGAAGAGAGAAGGAAACTGCCCTTTCATCTGCTGAACGAGCAGTCCACGTGCAGAACTACTGTGAGGTAAAATGTGCTTCTATATACAAACACCACTGCTCCGTACAAATCAGATATAAATGGAAGTAAGACAAACTACACATCATGAACTCTAAATTATCACAAACCAAGGGAAAATACAAAAGCATTCAAGCATGGGATTTCCCTGAAATAACAAAATCCCAGTACTGTCATAGTGGAACCCCCAGAGAGTAAGTACCTCTTCGGTTTGCTTCTGAGTTCTTCCCACAGCAGGCTTTGGCTTCCCCTCAGAGGTGAGAGGCAGGTCCACAGGAGGCACATAAGTAGGAACACTGGTACTTATATCCTGTTCCACCTCACCTGGAAGCAGCAGCCAATCTGTTGGATACAAAGTACTTCAGTTGATCTCTTGTGAAGTTTGTCATCTCCCCAAGTAATCTAAAAGCCGGGGACAATCAAAACAGGCAGATATGCTCAGGAAAAGCTGACCCCTAGCTCAATGCCTGTCTTCATCTGTGAACCTGACTGAAGGGAGTCCCTTTCTATAAAACAGAAGGCTCCTTTTATCATGCTGTAAGGTATAGCCCACCCAGGGAGGTTGGAGGTTGACTGAGGGAGTGACATAATAGGCCTCTCATGCCTGACTCTATTTCTACTGCTCAGGAAAACAAGGCAGGAAGATACTACTTTTGCCTCATTTTCCCAGTTTCCTGAGGGGGGGTGAAGAGAAAGAAAATGGAGTGCAGACTTCATTCTGTAACAATGCAGCAATATTTCAAAAATATATATATTACAAAATGAGGATGCCAGAAGGAAAGTACTTTAACTTTCAGCAGAAAAATGAAATACTCTGTCACATGAAAAATGCACAGGCTCATTTCCAACACTTGCAAACAACATGTTTCCTGCTTGTTTAGCACAATCACAAGAATTCAATAACCAATCTTCATTTCCCCATGGATCTATTGGAAGTGGGTGTGCTGGCTTGTTTGCACATGTGTGACACTTCATGAATGTATCAAAGATGCCAGTTAACTTTTTCCACCTTTAAAGCGAGCAAGTAGACATATAGAAGAACACGACCTTCCCGCCTCAGTCTAAACTTCCAGAATACCAGAGAAGCTAGTGAGAGCTCCTCACTAGCCAGTAACTTGATACAAGATTCTACTATTGTCTGCTTCTCAAGGATGAGCCTCATTAAGTTCTCAGTGGAAGTGATTAATTAGCAGCACGTGTATCTGGGCTAATGGCAATGGCAGCATATGTAGGAAGATAACTATGCAGGTCTGATATTCAAAACCTGAGACTATTCTGAAATCTATCCTTCACCTCCATCGACATCACACCCACACAGCTTTTGATTGTAGAGAAACAAAACAGAGTCAGATCTTCTAGAAACTGAGAGGTGTGGTGGGGAGACAGTGAAGAAGGAAGTCCTACTGAGCTCAATTATTGGAATTTTAGAACATCACCTCATTAACTAGCATAATTAAAAGAAATAATAACAACTGACCCTGATGTGTCCAGTATTTTAAAAGTGCCAGCATGGATAATCCTCCCAACAGTTCTCCCTGTTCCCTGTGTTCTAGGCAATGAGCTCTACACACTGAGAGGGATCTTACTCAGGATCCTGCAGTTAGAAAGGCAGAGTCTGCAGTCCGCCCAGACCTCAGCCAAACAGAGTTAAACAAACATTTTTATTATGTATTTAATTTTGCTTCATTATATGGAATGACTATGCTCAGGGCTTGAAGTGTCACCTGTAGCCCCTGAGTGTAGCAGGCAGCACTAAGTACATTTTCCAAACATGTGATGCCCAGAACGCAACATGTTTATTAAACTCATTAACAGTAGGAGAGAAACTGGCCTCTGAGAATGTACCTTCTTATTATAAGTTCAAAGCCAAACTGCTACACTGAGCTACCTCATGTAAGAGCATAGGGTAAGTCCAAGGCTGGTGAGGACCTGCCAACAAGCAATAAAGAAAAGGTTTATGCCTCTCAATGTGAGGAACAACATCTATCTGGCCAATTGGCTGCGGGTGCAAACACTAGTTCTTATGTGAAATGAGAATCAATTCTGCTCTCCAGGCTTATACTATGCTTCTGTCCAACAAAAGATGTTGTTGGCAATCAGGACGAGTGTGTGGGTTCTTTACTGAAGCTTCACAGCCCTAATCTGTTTTCATAGAAAGCAAGACTTTCAACAACAACAACAAATGACACCTTTTGTAACAATTCTAGGCCATGGGAACAAGTGTTTCAAAGCAAAAGGACTCCACATCCTCAGCACTTTACATTGCTGTCATCTTTTCTTTGGGGTAAAGACAGAATTCAAGAATGCATACTGCCGAAGGCAAACACAGTGTATTTTGCATAGTGAATTCTAAACCAATAATTGGAAGCAGGAAATGAATGTAATCTGTGCTTACAGTGAAAACCCCTCAATAGGAATCTCCAGCCTCAAGGTACATCTACCCTGAGAGAGTTGCACACACACAGAAAACACAAAATTCCCAACAGCATGAAGTCCACAGCAGAACGGAGGAGCAGGTCGACATGCACCTAGTTTCTTTCCCCTATCTATCTGATTAGGAAAACTCTTCCTTTGCTTGGACGAAATATTAAAAAGAAAAAAAGAAAAAAAAAGGAAGAAAGGAAGGCAGGCAAGCAAGCAAGCAAGCAAGCAACTAAGCAAGCAAGCAAGCAAGCAAGAAAGAAAGAAAGAAAACTAGCTTCCCTATTTTACTCCCTTCTCAGGAAGAATATATACATTTCTTTATGCAATAATAAGTACTGGAGAGTAGGTTTTTTTCTCTGGTTGAAAGGGCTTCCCAATTATACCTTCATAGACGGATAAGTTAACAAATATAAAAACTAGAATACTGGGAATAGAGGACCATTGTAAGGCAAAGACTTGTCTCCTTCCTTAATGTTTTTAGTAAATAGTCAAGTCATCAAAAATTGATACTTCAAGTTGGTTGGAACTGCCATCTTCTGCAAGCTTGGGTCTATCGTGTTCATTATGCCACAGCAGTGTAAACTATGGGCTGCAACCCTATATGGAGTCATGTAACCAAATGTGAGAGTTGTAAAAAGTTTGGCAACATAAAAAGGGTTTTATGAAACAATAACCAAAAATAAAGCCAAACTCCAAGGTATTCCTGGCATTTCCCCACGATGTATCATGCAACTTCACTGCAGACTGGTCTGAACACACTGCGTGTACACTTAAATACTAGGCGGGCCATCAACCCCTCGGTCTCCAAGAACGCTTCCCAAAACACCTCAGCTGAGACTGCACACTACTAGACATTATGAACTTCACGTTTTCTCTATACATACAAGGTTTCCATCTCTCATGAAACCATAACAGCTTAACTATAAAAAAACATATTCCTCAACATTTAAGCAGCAAATTAGCTTATCTTTGAGTTGACTGCATCACACTAGAATAGCTGACTTTAAAAACAGCTGTTTAAGTTGCTGACTTGCATTTCATTTTTTTAAAATTCATTAAATACATTTTGGCTTGTTATTAGAATAGAAAATTCAATAAGTCCTGAAATGGCCCTAAATCTAATTCTGCCACTTTGTACTACATCACTATGAAGAGAGGAATTTACAGCACTGGCAGCTATAAAATCAAATATCCATCCAGCCTGAAAATCAGTGAAGATGTTCTACATGCTACAGCATCAAATATTCACCCAAGATTTAAGTTTTTAATTTATCCAAGTATATCCATATCATTAATTATAATTTTTATCTTTAATAAATTGTAAAGCTATTTGTATACCAAACAATTGTTTTCAGATAAACTTCTTTGTGACTTTGTGACTTCTTTGTGACGTCTTTATGTGCACGTACTTAGGGCTGCATAATTTCCTCCTGTGAGAAGAAATACCGGGAGGAAAAGGCTCTTAAAAGCTCTGCTTTACTCCACTCCTGTGCGCTCCCTTTTCTTCACCCCCAGCTGGGGTTCTTCATTTAGGGAATGGTTTTTCTCCTTGTAGGTCACATGTACTTAGAGAACTTTCTCTGATTGAACAGACAGATTTCAGTCCTTCTGCCCTGTGTTCTCATGAGATCTAGAACAATTTATAATGACACATGTGGGATTCTATGGTTGATACCTAAAATCCTCCAATAAACTATCAACCACACAAGAACAAAAGTGTGGTGTTTTAGTCTTCAATCATGTTCCAGGATCGAGCTAGAGTTGTTAAATATTTGTTGAGTAAGAATCACTGGTCATTTACAGGCTCCCTAAACCTGCGTAATGTTGCAGATAAAACAAGGACTTTTTTTAAAAAGTGACTGATGTCCTCATTTGGATACACATACTCAAAATAACCAAAATTAACTAAGTGCTGAAGAAATGGAAAATGAACTAGGGATCCAACCTTTCAACCTAGCTAGACTCTACACATGTTTCTTCAGTGTCCAGTCAGGTAAGTGAAGTCCTAACTCCCATCAAGGAAACTTTACCAGATAGAGAACATTATAGAAAACCACAACCAATCAAAATTCAGAGTTACAAAGCCAAGTCCCATTGGACACTGTGGTGGTTTGAAGAAAAATGGGCCCCGCAGGCCCACAGGGAGTGGCACTGTTAGAAATTGTGTCCTTGTTGGAGAAGTGTGCCACTAGGGAGTGGGCTTTCAGGTCTCAGACTCTCAAGCCTGGCTAGTGTCACTTTCACTTCTGCTGTCAACAGATTAAGAGGTAGACCTCTCAGCTCCTTCTCCAGCACCATGTCTGCCTGCATGCCACCATGCTTCCTGCCATGAAGATAATGATCTGAACCTCTGAAACTGTAAACCAGTCCCAATTAAATGTTTTTCTTTATAAGAGTTGCCATGGTTATGGTGTCTCTTCACAGCAATAGAAATCCTAACTAAGATAGATACTTCTACAAAACAGCCACACACCTCAGGCTCACGGAATACTGCAGTGGAGAATGCAGAAAGATGAGAGGAGCCAGGGGACCAGAGACTTTGCTGTGAGAGAGTATGCCTCCTAGTAATGTCAGAAGCTACACCCATAAATCTCAGCAACATAAATTTCATGTCTTAGTTAGGGTTTTACTGCTGTGAACACACACCATGACCAAGGCAACTCTTATAAGGACATTTAATTGGGGCTAGCTCAAAGGTTCAGAGGTTCAGTCCATTATCATCAAGGTGGGAACATGGTAGCATGCAGGCAGGCACGGTGCAGGTGCAGGAGAAGCTGAGAGTTCTACATCTTCATCTGAAGACTGCTAGCAGAATACTGGCTTCCAGGAATCTAGGATGAGGGTTTTAAAGCCAACACCCACAGTGATACACCTACTCTAACAGGGCCACACCTTCTAATAGTGCCACTCCCTGGGGGAAGTATATACAAACCATCACATTCCACTCCCTGGCCCCCATAGGCTTGTTCAAACATATGAGTCTATGGGGCCATACCTAACATAGCTTAATGCGAAAATATATTTAGTCCAACTTCCAAAGTCCCCATAGTCTATAACAGTCTCAACAATGTTAAAAGTTCAAAGTTCAAAGTCTCTTCTGAGACTTCAAAAAAAGTGATTCATCCCATCACTTAACTGTAATTCCTAAAGCAAGACAGGATACCAGCTGGGCAAACTCCAAACTCCGAATCTCCATGTCTGATGCCAAAGTGGTTTTCAGATCTCCAACTCCTTTTTTATCTTTGTTGACTGCAACAAATTTCTTTCTCCTGGGCTGGTTTCACTCCCTGTTAGCAGCTTTCCTCAGCAGATAGACCATGGCTCTGGCATCTTGAACATCTTGGTGTCTCCAAGGCAACTTCAGTGTTATAGCTTCTTATTTCTGGTATCCACACATGATCTTCTGGACTCCTTCAAAGGGCTGGCATTACTTCTCCAGCTCTGTCCTCTGTAGCACTCTAAGCTCAGGATGATCCACTCCAGTGCCACTGCTGTTCTTGGTGATTTTCCCATGGTACTGGCATCTCTAATACACTGGGGTCTTCCGCTGCACCTAGGCTTCACCAATAGCCTCTCATAGGCTCTCTTTACAGTGCCAATCCTCAACTCCTTTGTATGACCCCTTCAGTCCTGGGCCATCAACTACAACTGAGGCTGCACCTTCACCAATGGCCTTCCCTGGCCTCTCACAGTGCCCAGGCCTCAGTTGCTCTGCATGACCCCTTCATGCTTTCAAAACTAGTACCACCTAGATGATTCTTACACATTACCAAGTCCAGCCACAGCACAAGGTACAACCTTGGCTATCTCTGGAACACAGCTTCTTTGTGTTCTCAGAAAACATTTCCCAGAAGATTTCACCTCAGTGATGCTGGTCTCTTCTTATTCACCACTAATTTCTTAGCTCTAGCTAACCAGCATCAATTGTCCTAGTAGTCCCTTCTATTCTAGACTCTAAAGCTAGAGCCACATGGCCAAAGCTGCTGAACTCTGCTGCTTGCAGGAGCTGGAACATGACCCCCATGTTCTATTATTTCTGTTTTCCAACTCCTTCCCTGCCCTAAGCTTGGCTGTCCTGGAACTTTCTCTGTAGATTGACCTTGAACTAAGAGATTTGCATGCCTGTCTCCTGGGATTAAAGGTGTATACCACCATGCCTGGACTTAAGTTTTTCCTTCACCTAGAACTTGCTCTGCCCCAGGCTAGTCTTGAACTCAGAGATCTGCTTGTCAGCCTCCTAGGATTAAAGGCTTATACTACCATGCCTGGATCTAAATGTAGCTGGGTGGAATCTTGCCCCAAGGTCATTACTTCCTCATTTCAATGTAATCTCCTTGAACACAGGCTTCAGCTCCATTTCACTTCCTGGTGCCCCTTTAATGCTGGATTGTAGTTCATTCCAGATATAGTTATATTGACAACCAGGAATAGCTATTACACCTCCTAAGTGTAAACTGAACAAGGACAATAGGCATGCCAAAGTGGATGGGGGAGAGACCAAGAGGCATTGACCCTACCTATACAAACAACCTTAGGCAACTTAGTGCTGAGAACAGGAAGAACACACCTATTGATTATTAAATACCAAGGGGTCAGCCCTGAAAGCATACATGCAAGTAGTATAACAGAATGAGCAGGTTGTACTTATGTGTTGAGAAATATATACATGTACATGTACATATATTTATATAACAACAATTAATGAAAAAGAAGGCCATGAATTTTAAAGAAAGCAAGGAGGGGTATATGGGAGGGTGTGGAGGGGGGAAATAGGAAGGAGAAATGATGTAAGTATATTATAATCTCAATAAAAGAAACATTTTTTAATTTAAAAATCAAATAGGGCTGCAACTGCTGAGCAGGAATTGGTGCCCATTCTCAACCAACACAATGAACTACAGTGTAAATACACCCACTGTAAGAGACCTGTCTGAGTATGATTGTGAAAACTTGACCTCCAAAACCCAGTCTCTCCAGCCAGCTGCACTGAAACTGGGAGACTAAATAAATAAATAAATAAGTCTTCCAACCCTAATGACCTCCATGTAATGACTGCAGCTATCCCAGATCATAATTTTGTTGTATAGTAATTTGAGCCATCTTGTCTGAGGCAAGGCAATCACCAGGTTAACTACCCTATCTCAAATTCAAAAGAGGAAAAGGTGCTAACTTGATGTCAAATGAACGCAGGGTACCAAACATCTTAGGGAGCCTTACTCATATCACTGCACTGTGTGAGTTCTGCCAAAAGCCTGACTCTAAAGTGCTACTCCTCGGCGGTCAAAATGATAAGGCAAATACTGGAAAGGAACTGTGCTCTTGAATCTTGGAGAATATTTATGACCATGGATACAGTGAACAAATAAAATCAGTGGTAGAGAAAACAATACAAAACACTTCCTTGTTGCCCCAGGCAAATCTGTTGCTTAAACAAGAACAACAGAATCTAATCAGTAAACTTCCCAGCTGCCAAAATTATACGAGCAACTTGCCTATTTAAAAATGTCACATTTCCCATCTGATATAAATATTTGCCTTCTGCTCTCACATTCCTGAAGTGCAATACTAATTAGGCCACACACTGAAATTCACCTTGGCACAAAGTATTTAATTTCTTTCTTCTTTTCAAGTGACCCAGATTGTACATTATGAAAATTGAGAAACCCTGGTGGTTATTTTGGTGATTAGAACAGATCGCTGCAGACTGAATCAACTGTCAGCCATCAATTCACACATCATTTCACACAGGAGACAGTCTTAACTACTTCATTCAAGTCAACAGAGACTTGGTTCAGCCTCAGTAACTGTGTATCCCCAAATGCAACACCTTCTGCTATCTAGTTTCTGGAAACATGATATTAGTGAGATCTTTTTATTCAACTTTTTAAAGAAGGAAATAAAGCTTGTAACTGAAAAGCATACTTTAAAAAATATTTAAAGAAAGCAATGTCAAAAACAATTAAAAAGATTGATGTTTAAAAAAAAAAAAAAAAGGGAAATTTGCTGACCACTTGGTTTATGTCAGTGTGAGACAGACAAAGGGGATCCACCTCTTTCTGATACACTTGCCTGGTGTTCAACACTTTTTAAACGGTGTTAGAGGCTCACAAATCACTGTTAGCATTAGTGATACACTCTTTAGGTTCTTGTAAGCAGTTCTGATCATTTCTCTGCAAATAAGCAAAGATGTTAGGGATAGGACAATGGGACTCCCTAATTAACAGCTGTTGTCCCATGTTGCACTGGCAATCTTCAGCGCTTGACTTGTAAACAGCCACCTGGATTTCTCTGATGCTTATACTAGCTGTTCTGAACACCACAGACACCTTGAGAAAACTACACACTAACCACACAATGAGCCCAGGTGATCACTGCAGCTCCTGAAGTACATTCACTCTCCAGCAAAATGTTGTCAGTTTCACGGAAAGAGTTCTAGAAAGATTTCAAGCCTGGAGCCAAGGCTCTCAGATACCCTTGGCTCTGCAGGTACAACACTGGCCCTGCTAGGGGTGGAGAAATGCCTGCTCTCTGGGCCTACACTTACTTATAAAGCGAAGGATTCTGGTTCCTAGACCTATTCAAGAATAGCTGAACCAACAAGTAAAGCAAAGGGGGCCACTCATCAGAGCCATCAGGAGAACTGCTACTCTGGAGGGTGCAACATGCAGGTGCTCCCTCCTGTCTGCAGCTACAGTTCACTGCTATCAAATGCTAAAGGACATAAAACCTGCCAAATATCACCCCTCAGAGACTGTCTCTTCAGCTCTCCAGAGTTTCCATTGGGGAGAGCAGAAAACCAGCGGGCTATATGACAAGTACACACCTACTGCTTGTGATGAATCAAGAAACATCATCACAAAAGTGCCCAAAACAGCACTCTCCTGCTTGCCTATAAAGCTAATTTTATTTGTCAATGCTTTATATACAGATAAGAACCAACAGTCTCAGTGTATCAACCTCAAACAATAGCAGAGTCAGAATGGCTAAATTCAGTACATGGGATGCCACCAAAGAACTAATGAATTCAATTTTCTTGTAGGTGCAGGATATAGGAATCTGCATTTTTCAAAAGCAAGTTTTACTCTCAAAATCAACCAAAATGGATGCTTTACCAGCCTTGACTCTCTCCTAAGCAGATCTTGCAAAAACTCAAGAGTGACTGGAGTATAAAGTCAGCCAATGCTCCCTGAAGGACACAATTTCCTTCGATCTCTGATCTCACTGAAATGATCAATTTCAAAGTCTCCCAGTCTTCTGGCTAATGGGCACTTGAGAAACATCTCCAATTGAGCAGTATGACATTGGGGAGCAGAAGAAAATTTTTCATTGCTTTAAATTCCCAAAGCCTTATCAATTCAAGGAGCCCAAAAAGCGAGGGCAGGGGCCTACACCATCAAGTAAGAAGCAGTTGCTACCCCAGACCAACTGTCCAAAGCCACTTTAAGGCCTATCTGGTTCCAGGGAAACCTCTTCTCCCAACCACAGCAATAGCTGGGATCATGACTAAACAGTGTAACAGCAGGAGAAGGCCAACTTCAAGATGTCCTCTCACATCCAATAGAGAGCCAGGGTTTTCTGTTGCCCCTACTGTTATTGTTCGCTTGCTTCTTTTGGAGTCAGGTTCTCATGAGGCCCAGGCTAGACTTAAACTGACTATGTAGTCAAGGATGACCTGAACTTCTGGTTCTCATGTGCTGATATTACCCCATGGGCTATCACACCCAGTGTTAATGTTGGGCTGAAAACATTGTGCGTTCTGAGCAAACACTGTATCAGTTGAGCTCGATCACTCCAGCTCAAACTCCAAAGGTCCCATGAAGAAATATATCTGTGCTTATCCAAAAATACTAACCAGGAAAGAAAGCAATCTTCCACATGAACATCAATGAATTAACGGACAGTCTCTTTCAGTAGATTATGAGAAAAGAACTCAGAAAAAAAAATTTATGTGTTCATTTATATACTTCATAAATTTTAAAGGCAAAATTTTAAATAGTATTGTTTATTTTGTGAGTAATATTTATGTTTTAATGATTTTATGGCCAACTGATCTTTTATATTTTCTTTTAAAATAATATCAATTTGTAAGACTGTTCTCCTGAAAAATAAGGCAATGCCTTTATAATAGCTATATGTGACACAATTGTTTAATAGTTTAATTTATCTGAATTTGGGGAGAAGCAAACGGACAGCTCTAATTCACTTAAACCAAAGGTTTCAAAAGGCTCTGACCAATTGAGTAAAAGTTTTTGCTTTTCAAAAAGAAATTTCACAACCTGTTTTTCTTACATCAAGAGAGGTAAGGTAAGGACTGCTAAAAATAACAAGCCAACATAAATCACTTGTCATTTCTAGAAAGAGGCCACACAGCATGGAAAAGAAGGAGAGCACATACCCTTGTTCATCTGGGGCTTACTCTCCTCCTCCATGTCCACATCTTCTAAATCCAGGAAGTTGTCTACCTACAAGAAGATTGAAATTATCTTGCATGTATTAGACATGAAGAAAGACAATGAAGTCATGGACCCACACACATAGCACTCTGTTGCAGGCTGGATTCGCTTTCCTGTGAACTCTCAAGCCCTGTGAAAGCTGCTGTATGCAAGCTTTTCCACTGAAGGAAGCAAGACATTTGCAAGTCCAGGGCTCTACAACACTGTAGTCCGCTTTCTATAGTGAAGGGAGGCACACAGGGTGAAAGGCTTCTTGTAAGGGACTATTCCACATAGAATACACTTCCCATTGCACACTGAGAGTGAGGCATTTCAGATTAACAAGTTTTCTTCCCAGGATTTTTAACACCACTATCAGAGGCAGCAGGTTCCTGGTTTGGTGCTGCTGGTGGTGCTGGGCTACCATCCTCCTCGTGGTATGCTTTCTTATAGCACTCTGGAGAGGCAGAGAGAGGAGACTAAAGAGAACAGGGAAGAAAAGTTCATTCAGAGCAAAATCATTCTGCCCAGGTAAATCACAGGAGAGGTGAATAGGGCAAAACTTCAAGTGTTCTCTCTTTCAGACAAGTACATCTGAAATTACTTCAATGGTAAAAAGAACAGGAAATGACCTCCCCACACCCAATAGCAGCATTTCATTGAAGCACTATTCCACATAGAATACCACTGCATGCTGACAATGAGGCATTTCAGATTTACAAACAAATGTATCTCAGGGGATGATCAAAGAATACAAATAAGAAAATGATGGCACATGGCATGTGGTAAAGGCACAAGGTCACCTTCCATTTTATGCTCACAACCTGAACACAGACTTAGCATATACCTTAAAATTATAAACTGAGATTCCTTAACTGCTATTCAAGACAGGCTGTGTCTTCCTGTCCTGAGATGAATATGTAGTAGGCAGACCATGCTGACCCCGTAGGAAGTTAAAATGGTAGCTTCTAAGCAAGTAACTGCAACTATTACTTGGCATACATATTTAAAAGCAAAATTCATATGACAGTTTCAATATTAAAATTTGAGAATCAGTTACAATATAGCATCTTTTTTTCCTAATGATTATGCTAGAAAGTCCTTTCCATTTGTTAAATCTTACGGAACAAAGATCTAGCATCCAGCCAAGCACAAATAGTTTAGATATTCCAACACCAACTTAAAAACATCTTTCAAAGATAAAATTTGGTCACTCATCCAGCTTTGTACAAAGGAAAGCAAGAATCTAGTGTTTGTCTGTGGGCTTGTATGGAGCTTGATAAGAGCTGTCTCCCATGGGCTATAGTAATTGGGTATTTGCTGCCCAGTCAGTAAAACTGTTTGGAGAGCTTTAGGAGGCAAGCCTTGCTGGAAGCAGGTTGTCACTGGAAGTAGGCTTTGTGAGTAGAAGGCCTTGCCTTTCTCTCTTTGCTTCCTGCCCATGGATGGGGATTTGTGTTCCGGGCGCCTGCTGCCTGCTGCTGGTTTTTATGCCTCCCCACCATGAGGGACTCTTATTCTTCCAGAACCATAAGCCCAAATACACTCTTTCCTTCAAATTTGCTGTGCTCATGGTGACTCATCACAGAAACAGAAAAGTTGCTAATACAGTTCATCTGTTTGGTGTGTATTCTTCCCAAGGCAGATAACTGAATCAGGCCTTACCTTCACCTTTCCAGCCCGGGTCATATCACCTTGAAAGGAACTGCCAACTTTGTGGCCTTCGTCAATCACTATCTGAAAACAGTAAGAACACACAGACAAGAATTAATGGTTATGTTCCTAGCTATATATGAAAGACCAGATTCTCTAATCTATAGCAGTGGTGAGGGAGAAGGTTTCAGCAAGTCTAACTGCAATTCTGGTAACCAAGTCTCATCTATCATATAGCAATTTACTTAACCCAACCACGCCTGTGTAGAAAACTGACAGACAGCTGCTCCACCTCCTAAGCCATCTCCCAATAAATCTCTGATGCACAAATCAGAGACTGCTGCTACCGAGTTTTCAAGGTACAAGAGGACGGGGCAATTTGACAATTCTAGGACTCTCCATATTTAACATATCTCAATCATCACCAGTAGAGTGTGAATGCTTTATGGAAAACAACTATAGTTCACAGTCATCACCAGCAGCAAGGGGGTTATCTACAAAGGTGTTCTATACAAACACATTTCTATCACAGAGATTTCTGACCCCTTGTAAAATCAAAATCTCTTATAATTCTGTGCATAATATTACATGGAAAACATTCCAAAATAGAAACAGAAACTCAAATGACTTTTAAAAACTAATCAAAACTCAAATGGCTTAAAAAGGGAACACAATGAATTACCACTCCTTGGTAATTAAATACAATAGCCCAAGAAGGATAGATGAATAGTGTTGATAAAGTCTTGAAAATTAGAGGGCAGCATCTAAATATCTGGGAACAAAATCTTTGAAAAAGCAAAATAATGGCTTCTACTTTAAGTCTAAGCATGATAAATTTAGGACAGGTAAAAGTGAGTCCATTTTATACAAAGAAGTAGAAAAGGGAACTCTTGTTAAAGCAAAATATATAATTTCACGAAGCATTTACACATAGGAAGTTTTTACCAAAAATTAAGGATCATCAAGCACTGGCATGTAATGACTTAATTCTCAACAGAGTGTTGTTCCAATTCTAAGAAGAATGCTTTCTCCTTCTTCAAGCTGTTTCTACAAATGTAAGACAGAATTACCTGGTCCTCTTCTGAGTATTCAGATGAAGCATGAAGAAAGATGGTCGTATTTCTAAAGTGACGACCATTTGATTCAATTTTATGATTCCATTTTTCAGTAGTAAATATATTTTCTGATGAATCAGTTCCATGTGCTCCCCCTTTGGCCACATTATCATCTGAAATGATAAGTTATGCATTATTAAAAATATTCTATGTGGCCAGGTTAATTTCTTTTGTATTACCAAAGAAACTTTTCCTCAACACCCCACCCCCCAAAAAGAATACTTTTCAAAAAACTATGTAAGTAAAGTTTCTTGAAGCCTTTAGGTCATCTTAAATATATTAAAATTATTCTAAAATTGCATAGAAAGATAACACAATATCAACACTCAATGACTATTGTCTACTATATATCCAGTTCTACTTTTATCATTATGCAAAAGTTCAAGAAAGTACAATTCTCTCAAGAATTTGAGACATTATTTATCTCATTTTCCCTTAAGTCTGAAGCTTTATTCCTCATATGGAAGCAATGTATACCTACTTTTTAAAAAAGTATGAGGAAAAGAGCAAATATGAAAATTAGCCCTTTAATCATACACAACAGAATAACCACAATAAAATGTTCTGAAGGCTTATCTGTGCATCTTTTACATATCCAAGCATTTCTAAAATTCAAAATAGAATAAATACTAAAGTTAATTTGTCAATATTTTTGTTATTAAATATTATTCTACATAAATTTTAGTTAGAGAGAACTGTTATCTAAATATACAATAGTCTACTTAGTCAATGTTCATTTTTTTTTTTTTTTTTTTTTTTGCTCTTTAGCCTAGAATATTCTTTGAGAAAACCAAAGAATATACTGGGGGATCTAATACCCTCAGCCCCAAGGGCCACTCCTCCCCCTGATATCTAACAAGACCCTCCTCTGCCGCATATGTGGTCAGCACCATGGGTCACTCCATGTGTATTCTTTGGTTGGTGGATCAGTCTCCAGGAGTATCAGGGGTTCAGGCCAGGTGCCACTGTTGCTGCCTTTGTGGGGATACAAACTCCCTCAGCTCCTTCAGTCCCTTCTCCAAGTCCTCCATCTGGGACGTCCCACTCCGCCCTACTATTGCTGTGAAGTGACTCTTGGGTATTTCGAACTCTTGGGCTAATAACAACTTAACAGTGAGTACATATCATGTTTATTCTTTTGTGACTGCGTTAACTCGCTCAGAATGATATTTTCAAGATCCATCCATTTGTCTGCAAATTTCATGAAGTCATTGATTTTAATTGCTGAGTAGTATTCCATTGTATAAATGTACCACATTTTCTGTATCCATTCCTCTGTGGAGGGACATTTGGGTTGATTCCAGCTTCTGGCTATTATAAATATGGCTGCTATGAACATAGTGGAACATGTGTGTTTATTACATGTTGGAGCATCTTCTGGGTATATGCCCAGGAGTGGAGTAGCTGGGTCCTCAGGTAGTATTATGTTCATTTTTCTGAGGTTCCGCCAAACTGATTTCCAGAGAGGTTGTATCAACTTGCATTCCCACCAGCAATGAAGAAGTGTTTCTCTTTCTCCACATCCTTGCCAACATCTGCTGTCACCTGAGTTTTTGATCTTAGCCATTCTGACTGGTGTGAGGTAAAATCTCAGGGCTGTTTTGATTTGCATTTCCCTGATGACTAAGGATGTTGAACATTTCTTTAGGTGCTTCTCGGCCATTCGAGTTTCCTCAGTTGAGAATTCTCTGTTTAGCTCTCTTCCCTATTTTTTGATAGGGTTATTTGGATCTCTGGAGTCTAGCTTCTTGAGTTCTTTGTATACATTGGATATTAGCCCTCTATTGGATGTAGGATTGGTAAAGATCTTTTTCCAATCTGTAGGTTGCCGTTTTGTCCTATTGACAGTGTCCTTTGCTTTACAGAAGCTTTGTAATTTTATGAGGTCCCATCTGTCGATTCTTGATCTTAGAGCACAAGCCATTGGTGTTTTGTTCAAGAACATTTCCCCTGTGCCCAAGTGTTCGAGACTCTTCCCCACTTTCTCTTCTTTTAGATTCAGTGTATCTGGTTTTATGTGGAGGTCCTTGATCCACTTGAACTTGAGCTTTGTACAGGGAGATAGGAATGGATCAATTCGCAATCTTCTACATGTAGACCTCCAGTTGAACCAGCACCATTTGTTGAAAATGCTGTCTTTTTTCCACTGGATGGTTTTAGGTCCTTTGTCAAAGATCAAGTGACCATAAGTATGTGGGTTCAATTCTGGGTCTTCAATTCTATTCCATTGATCTACCCGCCTGTCACTGTACCAATACGATACAGTTCTTATCACTACTGCTCTGTAGTACAGCTTGAAGTCGGGGAGGCTGATTCCCCCAGAAGTCCTTTTATTGTTGAGAATAGTTTTTGCTATCCTGGGTTTTTTGTTATTCCATATGAATTTGAGAACTGCTCTAAGTCTGTGAAGAATTGAGTTGGGATTTTGATGGGGATAGCATTGAATCTGTAGATTGCTTTTGGCAGGATGGCTATTTTAACTATGTGAATCCTGCCGATCCATGAGCATCGGAGATCTTTCCATCTTCTGAGGTCTTCTTCGATTTCTTTCTTCAGACACTTGAAGTTCTTGTCATACAGATCTTTCACTTGTTTGGTTAGAGTCACACCAAGATACTTTATATTGTTGTGACAGTTCTGAAAGGTGTCATTTCCCTAATTTCTTTCTCAGCCTGTTTATCCTTCGAGTATAGAAAGGCTACTGATTTGCTTGAGTTAATTTTGTATCCAGCCACTTTGCTGAAATTCTTTATCAGCTGTAGCAGATCTCTGGTGGAGTTTTTTGGGTCACTTAAGTATACCATCATATCATCTGCAAATAGTGATATTTTGATTTCTTCCTTTCCAATTTGTATCCCTTTGACCTCCTTTTGTTGTCTGATTGCTCTAGCTAGAACTTCAAGGACTATATTCAATAGGTAGGGAGAGAGAGGGCAGCCTTGCCTAGTCCCTGATTTTAGTGGGTTTGCTTCGAGTTTCTCTCCATTTAGTTTGAGGTTGGCCACTGGTTTGCTGTATATTGCTTTTACTATGTTTAAGTATGCTCCTTGAATTCCTGATCTTTCCAAGACTTTTATTATGAAGGGATGTTGAACTTTGTCAAATGCTTTTTCAGCATCTAACAAAATGACCATGTGGTTTTTTCCTTTGAGTTTGTTTATGTAGTGGATTACATTGATGGATTTCCAGGTATTGAACCATCCCTGCAACCCTGGGATGAAGCCTACTGGATCATGGTGAATGATCATTGTAATGTGTTCTTGGATTCGGTTTGCAAGAATTTTATTGAGTATTTTTGTATCGATATTCATAAGGGAAATTGGTCTGAAGTTTTCTTTTATTGTTGGGTCTTTGTGGGGCTTTGGTATCAGTGTAACTGTGGCCTCATAGAATGAATTGGGTAATATTCCTTCCGTTTCTATTTTGTGGAATAAACTGAAGAATATTGGTATTAGGTCTTCTTTGAAGGTCTGATAGAATTCTGCACTGAACCCATCTGGTCATGGGCTTTTTTTGGTTGGGAGACTGTTAATGACTGCTTCTATTTCTTTGGGGGTTATGGGACTATTTAGATGGTTTATCTGATCCTGATTTAACTTTGGTATTTGGTATCTGTCTAGAAAATTGTCCATTTCCTCCAGATTTTCCAATTTTGTTGCATATAGGCTTTTGTAGTAGGATCTGATGATTTTTTTAATTTCCTCAGAGTCTGTTGTTATATCTCCATTTTCATTTCTAATTTTGTTAATTTGGATACTGTATCTGTGCCCTCTGGTTAGTCTGGCTAAGGGTTTATCTATCGTGTTGATTTTCTCAAAAGAACCAGCTCTTGGTTTTGTTGATTCTTTGTATAGTTCTTTTAGTTTCCACTTGGTTGATTTCAGCCCTTAATTTGATTATTTCCTGCCTTCTACTCCTCTTGGGTGTATTAGCTTCTTTTTGTTCTAGAACTTTCAGATGTGCTGTTAAGCTGTTAGTGTATGCTCTCTCCAGTTTTTTTTTTTGGAGGCATTCAGAGCTATGAGTTTTCCTCTTAACACTGCTTTCATTGTGTCCCATAGGTTTGGGTAACTTGTACTTTCATTTTCATGAAATTCTAGGAAGTCTTTAATTTCCTTCTTTATTTCTTCCTTGACCATGTTATCATTGAGCGAGCATTGTTCAGCTTCCATGTGTATGTGGGCTTTCTGTTGTTGTTGCCATTGAAGACCAACCTTAATCCGTAGTGATCTGATTGGAGGCATGGGATTATTTTGATCTTCTTATATCTGTTGAGGTTTGTTTTGTGACCAATTATATGATCAATTTTGGAGAAGGTACCATGAGGTGCTGAGAAGAAGGTATATTCTTTTGATGTAGGATGAAATGTTCTATAGATATCTGTTAAATCCATTTGGTTCATAGCATTTGTTAGTTTCACTGTGTCTCTGTTTAGTTTATGTTTCCAAGATCTGTCCATTGTTGATAGTGGGGTGGTGAAGTCTCCCACTATTATTGTGTGAGGTGCAATATGTGCTTTGAGCTTTAGTAGAGTATCTTTTATGAATGTGGGAGCTCTTGCATTCGGGACATAGATGTTCAGAATTGAGAGTTCTTCTTGGTAGATTTTCCCTTTGGTGAGTAAGAAGTGTCCTTCCTCATCCTTTTTGATGAATTTTGGTTGAAAGTCAATTTTATCCGATATTAGAATGGCTACTCCAGCCTGTTTCTTGGGGCCATTTGCTTGGAAAATTGTTTTCCAGCCCTTTACTCTGAGGTAGTGTTTGTCTTTAACACGGAGGTGTGTTTCCTGGATGCAGCAAAATGCTGGGTCCTGTTTATGGATCCAGTCTTTCAGTCTATGTCTTTTTATTGGGGAGTTGAGACCATTGATGTTAAGATATATTAAAGAATAGTGATTGTTGTTTCCTGTTATTTTTGATGTTGTTTCTGTGGCTATCTTCTTTTGGGTTTGTTGAAAGATTAGTTTCTTGCTTTTTCTTGAGTGTAGTTTCCCTCCTTGAGTTAGCATTTCCCATGTATTATTCTTTGTATGGCTGGGTTTGTGGAAACTTATTGTGCAAATTTGGATTTGTCATAGAATATTTTGGTTTCACCATCTATGATTATTGAGAGTTTTACTGAGTATAGCAGCCTGGGTTGGCATTTGTGTTCTCTTAGAGTCTGTATGAGATTTGCCCAGGATCTTCTAGCTTTCATAGTCTCTGGTGAGAAGTCTGGTGTAATTCTGATAGATCTGCCTTTATATGTTACTTGCCCTTTTTCCCTTACTGCTTTTAATATTCCTTCCTTGTTTTGTGTATTTGGTGTTTTGACTATAATGTGACAGGAGGAATTTCTTTTCTGGTCCAGTCTATTTGGTGTTCTGTAGGCTTCTTGTATATTTATGTTCATCTCTTTCTTTAGGTTAGGGAAGTTTTCTTCTATAATTTTGTTGAAGATATTTACTGGTCCTTTAAGTTGGGAATCTTCACTCTCTTCTATACCTATTATCCTCAGGTTCTGTCTTCTCATTGCATCCTGGATATCTTGGATGTTTTGGGTTAGGAGCTTTTGGATTTTGTGTTTTCTTTGACTGTTGTGTCCATGTTTTCTATGGTATCTTCCGCACCAGAGTTTCTCTCTTCCATCTCTTGTATTCTGTTGGTGATGCTTTCATCTATGACTCCTGATTTCTTTCCTCTGTTTTCTAACTCCAGGGTCGTTTCCTTTTTTGATTTCTTTATTGTTACTATTTCTGTTTTTAATTCCTGAATGGTTTTGTTCATTTGTTTGATTGTGTTTTCCTGTAATTCTGGCCATTTAATTGTGTTTTCCTGTAATTCTTTAAGGGATTTTTGTGTGTCCCCTTTAAGGGCTTCCAGTTGTTTATCTATGTTCTCTTGTATTTCTTTAAGGGAGTTATTTATTTCCTTCTTAAAATCTTCTATCATCGTCTGGATAAGTGATTTTAAGTCTGAGTCTTCCTTTTCTGGTGTGTTGGGGTCCAGGGCTGGATGTGGTGGGAGAGCTGGGTTCTGATGAAGCCAAGTAGTCTTGGTTTCTGTTCCTTGTGTTCTTGCCCTTGCCTTTCGACATCTGGTTATCTCTGGTGTTAGCTGGTCTTCCTCTCTTACTGTGGCTTATCTTTCCTTCAAGCCCAGATGTCAATATTCCTGGGAGACCAGTTCTCTCTCCTGGCTGTTCTTCAGACCCTGCCTCTGGAGCCCTCCTTCAACTGGCTCCTCGACACAAGTGGGCGGGTCACTTTCTCCCTGTGCTGGTTGGCAATAGAGGCCTGGTGGCCCAGGCAGGGGTCTCCTGCCACCGGTGGAAGCAGACAGCCCCTTACTTCCCAGCTGTTCTTCAGTCCAATGTTCATTCTTAACTATTTATAAATATAAGCAATACCTTTTGCTGGGTGGTGGCAGTGCATGCCTTTAATTCCAGTACTCACGAGGCAGAAGCAGGCAGATCCCTGTGAGTTTGAGGCCAGCCTGGTCTACAGAATGAGTTCCAGGATACCCAGGGCTACACAGAGAAAGTCTGACTAAAAAAAAAAAAGACCAAATATACACTAATTAGCATATATATGCATGTATGTATACTGCATATATATTTATATGTGTGTAATACCTCTGTATTAAATCCATGCTCTGCTATTGATTTTCCTTGAGATAAGAAAAGAACCTAAGATTAATTCACAATTAAAAGACTACAAAAATCTGTGATACCATGAACAGAAATTGGGAGAACAAAATAGAACCAGTTGGGTAAAAAATAATAAATCTAGATCTTACGTGTTGCATTTGAAGTATTATGGAGAAAATTATCCAAACATAGCACCAAATATAGGCTGAAATATAGAAGAAATACCACAATCAGAAGTGACTATCTGACATCTGACTGTCATCTACATTGAGGCAATGGCTTAAGCAAAAAAAAAAAAATTAATATTCGTATTAATTTTAATACTAATACTAGTATTAATCAATTAGTCAATATTGACTGTCAACTTGACAGGATCTAGGATCACTAAGAGGCAAACTTCAATGCATACCTGTGAGGGATTATCAAAGTTAGGTTAAATGAGGTGGGAAGACTCACCCTGAACTCAGGAAGCCACATCCCATGGGCTAGGTCTTGGACCAAATAAAAAGGAGAATGCACACTAAGTACAAGTACTCATGTCTCTTGCTTCTTGACTGGGATACAATGTGAACAGCCTTCAAACTCTGAGCACCATACCTTCCCTGCCATAATGTGCCTTACCCTCAGACTGAGACAAAATAAATCCTTTCTTCTTTCCTTAAGTTGCTTTGTCAAGAAATTTTGTCACACACAACAATGAGACAATAAATACAATTAGCAATGCTGAAATTAATAGCAGTTAAAAGACACTGAGTGTTGAGTGTTTTTTTCTGAGCATCTCATGAATTTTCCCCGAGGATTACTACTTAAGACGAAATCATGTGTCCCAGGTAATGTAGCTGGTAGGTAACCACTGGGATTTGAACCCAAGCCCTTCTGATTCTAAAACCCAGCCTAACTACTGCTTCACTACCTTGAGTAAAACAAGAGGAAAAGTCCTTGAAGGGCAAAATAGGAAAGAAACACATAAGGAAAAGGGAATGAAATTTTAAAAAATAAAAGCTTTCTACAGTCAAAGAAGAGTCAAGGCTTCAGATACCTATGCTTAAAAAAAATAAACTAATTCACTGTGTCAATCACAAACACATATTTAAGAAGTGATAAAGGATTATAAAACAGTTGTATGGTAGATATCAAGCCATCCCCAGTTGGGGAATCCTATACCATGTCCCAATTAGAGTATGATGAAAAATGTCCCAGCGATTATTTTATCTGTAAGCCTGAAATAGGTCTCTAAAAACCTAGCACAGCAGAGCCACCATACTTATTTCCTTTGAAACATCACTTCTCTGACACCAAAATCTGCACTTGATGCTTTGATGCTCACAGTTTGATGAGGGTCCAGTTGGAACCCTGATGTGATAGGTTTCAATGAGAATGACCTCCATGGGCTAAAACATTTGAATGCTTAGTCACTATGGTTTGGAACTATTTCAGAAGGATTAGAGGATATGGCCTTGTTAGCATAGGTGTGGTCTTGTGGGAGACTGTATGTCACTGGGGGTGGGCTTTGAGGTTTCAAAAGCCCACACTAGACTCAGTTTCCTTCTCTCTGACTGCTGCCTGTGGATCGGAATGTAAATCTCTCAGCTACTGTTCCAGCACCATGCCTGTCTGCTTCCTACTGTGGTAATAGTCTAACCCTCTGAAACTGTAAGCAAGCCCCCAATTAGATGCTTTCTTTTATTTTTTAAGAATTTTTGTGGTCATGGTATCTCTTCACAACAATAAAACAAAAACTAAGACAGAAGGGGTGTCAGTATGGCAAATTGTTGTGACAGGCCTGAGCATGTTGTTTGTTGGAGGAATATGGAAGACTTTGGGACTTTGGGCTAGAAGAGCAATTAAATGGTTTAAGCAGGGCTTAATGGGCTATCCTACCAGTAGCATGGAAGACAGTGTAATATAAACTGTGGGGACCCACGGGGAAAGAACATTATCAGCTGGCCTAGAAAGTTCTCATGATATTTGGGCTTGAAAAAAAAAAATAATGTGGTTGCTTTTTTTCCTTTTCCTAAAAATCTGCTTGAGAATAAACTGAACATTTGGAGATTAATGGCTTTCTCAGAGGAGATTTCAAGACAGCCTAGTATCTAGTGTTGAACGGTTATTAGTGGTTATTCTTGTGCAGATATGCAATGAGAAGGAACAAGTGAAGCAAAGAGAAGTATGAAACTTTAGTTTGAGGAGAAAAAGAACACCAGGAAATGTAATGCTAGAGCCAAATCTTGTGCTCATGATGAGAAGTTGAAAGAAAAGCATGACACTAAATGGAATAAGGGGAGTGGGGCCCTCACAGCAAGATTCCACCCAATAATCCAGCAGACTGAAAGGAAAGGGACTGAGGAAGCTCCTAGATCTACAACCACAGAAATCTTATCCAAATGTAAGTCATGGAGGGGCCCAGGTTCCAACTCCAACAAGCAGCAGAACCTGCAGCTTCTGCCATGTGGGTCTGGATTTAGAATCAAGAAGGATATAAGAACAGGCTGGTGGAATCTTCTTGCATTGTTAAGGAAAGTCACTGAAGCCAGGTATGTGGCAGGGCAGTCCCTGCATACAGGTCCAGAGAGGACACTGCATGAAGCTGTGAAGGTGAAACCTGGATTGCTTGGAGACCCTAAGATGTTGGTACTGCTAGAGCCATGCCAAAGAAACCTGCTGAAAGGAGACGGAACCAGCCCAAGAGAGAGAAGTGTGTTGCAGTCAGCAAAGCTGGAGCAAAGAGCCCTCTAGGAAACCCTTTAACATCAGACATGGAATTGTCTAATTTGGAGTTTGTCCTACTGCTGTTCAGTCTTAATTGGTCCAGTATTTCCTCACTACACTCCTTTTCCGCCCATGTTTGATTCTGAATACATTATTTAAAGTAAAATTAAATTTGTAAGGATGTTGTCAAGAATTAACACTAAAATGTTGTTTATGTGTAGGGGTGTTATGTGGAGGATGCTTTCTATGTATATGTCTGCATATCTTTGCATGCCTAATGCCTGAGAAGGTCAGAAAATGGCATCAGATGCCATGAGATTTGAGTTACTGATGATTTAGAGCCGCTGGGTGGGTGCTGATAATTGAACATGGTCCTCTAAGCCATCTCTCTGACCCCCTCCCCTTATTCAAACAGTGAAAAACTGTTACAGAACAAAGTTAAAGTAACATAGCCTGTGATAATAATTTACATGTAGTGAATCATTTTCTCTTTTAAGAAAGAAAATTAAAGTGCATATTTATATACTCTGAAACCGCTACTGCACCAGTACTAGCAACTCCTAACAAGCCACCACTCTTTTGTGCCAACAAATTCTAAATGAAATCTCTGTTGAGAAGTACAAGCTTTGGACGCCCGAGGTAGAAGAACTCAAGGAGTGGGTAATGTGCTAAGAGAGTTGTCAGAATCACTGCTGGGATAACAAACAGTGTGAAAGTCAGACAAGTAAGGAGGAAAGCGGTTGAGACTTAAGTCTCCCAGACCTCTTCCGTGTTAGTCAGGTTTCTCATGGCTCTGAAGGTAACAGTAAGTAATGGTAGTCGAGTGACATGGAGATGCTTAGAAACAGGACAAGCTACTGAGAGATGAACAGATGTCTCAAGCTTCATCAAAGGAAGAAGGGAAGGCTCTTCTCCTGTGGCTCCCACCATTCCTCAGCACAGATTTTTTTGTTGTTGTTGCACAAATTATTGCAATAAAAGAAGGAGCAGTTTCAGTCCTCCTGGGTATCTTTTAAGTTAAACAAAACTAAATTTGGAACTTCCCAAGAAAATCCTACATACCCAACCCAACGTTCCTGTACTAGGCAATTGACTTCAATACTTGAAAAGCACAGGGATATCTGAGAGGAGACATTCTGCAATGACAGGTCATATGTGTGGTCAGGTCACTCCATGCACTCCTCTCCCAGTTCCCAATAAAATGCCCAGGGAACCTGATGGTCACCACAGGAAACTCCTTTGAAGAAAAGTGAAGTCCAAGTTGCTGGTGCTGTTACAGAATTACCCAACAAAAACTCCACTTTTTTAACATCCTCCCTCTGGTAAACATGAAGTTTTTAATCTTTAAACTACCAAAAGACTCAGGAAAGGACTTGCTCTCTCCCTAACTAAACTTAAAGTTGAAAATGCTTCCTAAACCCTGAAATTAGTTTTATAAGACTACGTACCATGTCCCTGCAAAGACCCAAAACAGTGGTTTTTTTTTTTTAAAATATGGGTCTGCTATGGGTTTTAATCCTATTAAGTAATAAATCCCTTGGCAGAAAGAGATGAGAACAAAGTTCCTTTTCAATATGATAATGTCACAATGGGGATGCCAGAGCAGCCCTGGCCTGGGAGTGGCCAGCAGCCTGGTTAGAGGCCAGATGCTGCTTCCCAGAGTGATACTGGCAGCAATGCACACATGCCACCCAACCGCTCATCTCTACGCTTCTGTTTCCCATCAGAGTCCTTTTCTACCCTTTCATCTTATCCCTAATGCTCCCTGCTTTGAAATGCACATCAGGCATAATACAGCACAGAAATCTAACAGCAGTGTTCCAGAGAATACACGGATTACAGCACAGAAATCTAACGGCAGTGTTCCAGCAAATACACGGATTACAGAGACCAGAAATCTAACAGCAGAGTTCCAGCGAATACACGGATTACAGAGACCACAAAGAGCATTTCTTTGGGCATTTCTGAGTCAAACTTCAAAAAAGATGAGAAAGTTTTTTCTAAAGGTTTTCAGAGGTTTCACTATTCTGAAGTGATGGAATTTCAATTTCTTTTTGATACCAAACAGACATGCTTCCAATAGGTCAGGCTTACAAGGTCATCTCTACACTGTCAATGTCTAATTTAGACGAAAGAGAAAGATCACACTCCTTGAAAAAGCAGAAAGTTTGGATGACAAGGTAAATTACACTTTACAAGGTAAAGTACATGTTGAGTATACTCCTTCGAGGTAAAAGTGATTATTTGGGGAGAGCTCAATTTTAAGGGAAACTCTTATAAAAAATTCAAATTCTTCTATACAAACCCAGAGCCATGTCTGTATACTGAGAAACACTCCACACAGCAGCACAGCCAGTGTCAGAATCTAAGAACAAGTCCTGCCAGCCACCTTGAAGTATCCATTCTTCTACAGTGTAGTCAACAGCAATATAAATCAAGTGCATGTTCTCAGTCACAGTGAGATACAGAATACATCTCAGGAAGGGTAGAAAAAAACGCAGTGGGGAACGTTTCGTGCCATGCTAGACAGTCACAACCAGCCTTCCGAAAAGAGAACAGGGGATAAGCAATCGTGCTCATAACAAGGCTGGGTCCTCTGAAAGCCTGGGGTGATTTTCACATTATACTCCAAGCCCACAGCAATGGTCCTGGGAACAACAGTATCTTTCCTTGATCTGTCAAACTACCCCACACCACTGCATCTTGTTCACATGCTTTTCTCCATAGCTGGCTTCCCCTGGAGCCAGAGTCTTTAGGATTAAATAAGCAATTTAAAAACCAATCAATCATAAATCAGAATAAATCCAAGGAAGCTAAATTCAGCACACCAGTGTTTTGTCTAAATTCCCTTTGCAGTGCTCTGAATTCCAACTGTTTTATGTTCTCCATCTGAAAGGGCACAGGGAGGGGAGGATTACCTCAGCCTGGCCAGTCAGGAATAATTGTGCTTTCCCTGAGGCTGGATGATAATTGACTCATTATTCACAGTCTTAGCTATCAATCTGCCAAGGCACAAATGCACAAACCTGGCCTGGAAAAAAAATGTGTGTGTGTGTGTGTGTGTGTGTGTGTGTGTGTGAAAAGCCCTAGATGAGGGATGCAGTGGCAATAGGATGAAATGTTTTAAATGTCCAGTGTAAAGCACCTAGAGAGAGGAAGATGGGGAGAGAGTGTAAAGTTGCTAACATTTTATGTTCAAGAAGGAAACCTGTGATTAGTAGGGCCCTGAAGCATAGAGAGTCCAAAAGTGATATTCTGGGCATCGACTATGTGCCGTCAAGATGAGAAGGAAACTGAGGCACAGCCCCTCCCCTTACAGAGTATCCAAGCTAGGAGGTAAAGCCATGTGTGCAAATACCCAAAGAGAAGGCATCTGTGACAAACCACACAGGAGAGGCTTATTGGTTTTTGGAATCATGAAAAGCTTCAGTAGGAATGAGTCATGCCAGGCAGGCTTTAAAGAAGTTGACAAGTCCAGCAGGCTAGCTAGAACTTCGAAGAGTTTATTTATTCCATGGGGGCTAGAAGGCAGGGTAAGCTCATGAGTGAAACTTCCAGGGTCAGACAGAAGACCAGGGCCTGAGGCATAATAGTGAATCTTCCAGGAAGATAGCACACACATTCTGTGCCATGTGAACAGGGTATATTTGGAAATCGTGAATAGAACTATGCACTCGACCAAGGGAGTTGATCCCAGTACAGCCATGCTCTACAGAGACACAGACTAGAGCAGAAGGCCAGGGCATAAGAAAGCCACCAGACAAATAAGGCACACACTAAAATGTCTAATGTGTAATCCAAGTGATGAGTAATCAAAGACACAGCTACAGAGGCAGCAGAAAAAAGTGTGGAGATTCACGACAGAAAAAACAGCCTGCAAAATGAGTTCTTGTGTTTCTAAAACAGAGAGAAGACACTATCTCCCACCCGATACGTACCCCCCCTCTAGATATCACAGAATACGTTCCCTATCTTCCCACTGCCATCTGCAGTCTTTTACATTCAAACTGGCATTCCTTGGCAACTTACTCTCTGTGATGGAGGATATAGATAGCACAGTGTGTTTGTAACCTGTCAGGTGAAGGAGAATTTGGTGCAGAGGCCACACATACCCACCCAACAAGCTGTGCTGAGCTGATCTTCCTCGCTGACTTAGCAGGAACACAGAACGAAGTGGCCCACCATGCAAGCAGATACAACATTCTTTTGAATGTGAAAGTTGCTGGTGACTGTCAACCCGTGGTAGAGTTCATGGCATCTGAGAAGTTCACTTATTATGCACAAAATCTACTCGTATTGATTCTTCAGATTAGCATACAAAGTACTAAGGTCCATTTAGGCACTGTCCTTAGCTTCATGAAACTAAGTCAATGTGTAGTTTATTCCCTTAGCACAGAATGTTTGCACATAAGCTAGACTTTTCTGGTTCTTGAGCTAAACCCATGGGGTCATATGGTAAAGAACGTGTACCTCTCCACAGGTTTACCGAGCGATACCTTACATACCATCAAATCCATTCACTTTAGCACAGTATCCAGTGATTTCTAGTGAATGTATAGTTATATAACAATCAACTACATTGAACTTTTAATTTTCATCACCCCAAAAAGGTGCTTAGTGTCAATCTACAGACTCTCCCCATTCCCAACCCCAACAAAAGGCAGCAGTTGATCTAATTTTTGTTGTTGCTGGTTCATCTTGACTAGAATTCCATTAGAGTAAATCATGTACACATGATTTATTTTATTTAGTAAAACAATGAGATGCAGTCGTATCGTGGTTACACTAGTATTTCTCTCCTTTTATTGTCAAATAACCTTTGACTGTGTCTGTTTCTCCTTTCACCTGATGATGGACATTCAGATTGTCTCCCATCTTGTACTCCTTGATTACAATACTGCATTCATGTCATGGACCAGCATCGCTAACTCAGTTCCATGCAGTGTGAAACACAATGAAATCACACCAAGAGATAACTACAGTCTCAGCTGCTGCTCTCCACATCAGATGAGGGCAGAGATGCATTGTTCCCTGAGGCTGCAACTCTCCAGTCATACTTTATACTATCACCACAGCTGTACAACTGGACACTCCATCCCATTGTCTCATATGTAAGCCTTAGCAGAGCAGGGAGCTCACTTTCAGGAGCTCATTCATGGCTCCAGGAAAGTAAGAGATGACACAAAGCTGGGAACCAGACTGACGATCAAGTCTTTAACCAGCAAGTTCTGCTGGCTGCCCTCCATGTATTTAATACTTTGCTGGGCTAGCGGGGTAGGGAAGGTTAGGAAAGGTCTAAGACCCGGCCTTGAGAAGGCAGAACATCTTAATCTCTCTCAGCTAGCATATCATCTAGAATTTAAAAAAAAAAGATTAAATATGTGAGCAAAGACTTCTCTAAGCAGCCAATAACATCTATTCCCTTGAAACTTTCACTTGATTGATGCTACACATTTTGCTTATTTTTGAATGACCATTCCAATGTATAACATGTGTCCAAAGGTCACAAATATGAAGGCTACAAAGAGCTTGACAGTTGACAGACAAAAAGAGAAAGATTCGAGGAGAGGAAGGAAGGGGAGGGGACTGAAGAGGAAAGGAAAGGACAAGAGAGGGCAGGAGAGAAGAGAAGGGGAAGGGGGAGGGGGAGGGGGAGGGGGAGGGGTGGGGTGGGGGAGGGGAGGGGGAGGAGAGGAGGCTGTCAGAAGAGGACAAGAGAAGGGAGGAGAGAGGGCAGGGCAGGGCA
This sequence comes from Rhynchomys soricoides, assembly GCA_019843965.1. NCBI lineage: Eukaryota > Metazoa > Chordata > Mammalia > Rodentia > Muridae > Rhynchomys > Rhynchomys soricoides. The sequence continues at coordinate 1,442,984 of JADRCH010000075.1, forward strand.
GACCAGGCTAAATCTTGATGGGGTCCTATGAGGTTACCTATCTGTGATGACCTGCCCCTCCTTACTTGCCTTCTGACCTTAACCTCCACTCCTCTCACTTTTGTTCTTGTCACTCAAGCCACACTGGCCTTTTCAAAGTGCCTAAGGCAGGCCAGTAACAGCTTTTCGAGGCCTCTGCACCTGGACATTTTTGTAAGGTCCAGACTTAACTCCAACCCCCGATCTTTCTAATCTCTTTCCAATCTTATCTTCCACGGCTGCCAGCCCTCATCAATAAAGAATTTCAACAGGCACCCTCATGAGCCACTACTACCTCTCTGTTCCCACTGCCCAAAAGTTCCCATTTTTGAACAGACCGCATTATATTCATTGTTTAGGATCTACTTCTCCATTCTAGAATGCAAATTCTCTGAAGGCATTAATTTTTATCATTTTTGTTCACTAACATGAACAACACTTAGCAAAATGATGATAGTAAAACAAATTACAGTATAGTCACACAACTGAATACTGTACAGCCATCCAACACTGTTAAATAATAATATTAATTACCAAGGGAAGATATTCATAACATTTTATTTTTAAAAAGCAAGTTTGGAAGAGATTATGATAATATGATATCAGTTCTATAAAATTATTACAATAAATTTTTCAAGTATATAAATGAAGGAAAATAGTAGGTTGGGCCTTTATTTTATATATATATATATACATATATATAAAATTATGTGTAATATTTAATACTGACACAGCTATTCTATAGACATTACTGTGTATATTTTACTGTTAATAAAAATCTTGGAGTGTGTGAACAGTGGGTCTCTGACTCTATGTCTTCTCTTGGTCTCTTTTCCATCCGTTTGCTTGCTTGTCCGTTTTATCCCATTCTGATGTTCTTGTTTATCTTATTATATTTCACTTTATTATTATCCCTTAAAAGCCTGTTTGTTTTCTAATGAGATACGGAAAGGGGATAGATCCAGATTAGGGGGATAGGATGAACTGGGAGGAGCAGAAGGAGGGGAAACTGTAATCAGGATATATGATGTGAGAAAAAAATCTATTTTCAATTAAAAAGGGGGAAAGTGAAGCTCAGAAATATTAAGCAGCTTTTGCAGGACTACCCAATTAGATAGTAATAACGCTTGTATTCAAGCATCTTGATTATCTGCAACTTACCTATTCTTAAATAATGAGTGGATAATAAGTATATTAATAAATACAGAGCATCCATAAAGGATGCATGCTTCATGCTTCCTCTCTAAGATGTAGCATTTCTTAATTAAATAGTTAAATATAGTTTCACATGCATAAAACAGACACCTAAAGTAGCAACTTCCTAAACAAGATGGAAGTTTATTTCCTGCTCTCAGAGCACACAAATGTACATAATCCAGGGTTAATATGGGTGTGCTACACAAAGTCATCCTGGGACCCAGATTGCTTCTTTCTTCCTACTCAGCTACCACTAGAACATCACCCTCCCACAAGGCCCAGCGTGACCACCACATCCTTATGCAAAGGACAAGGGAAGGATGAAGGAGAAGGTGAACACATACTTAACACTTCCGTTACTAGTTAAGGCACAAATGGCATTAACTGCCTTTAATCCCCACACTCTGGAGGCAGACACTGGTGGATCTCTGTGTTCCTTGAGGCTAACCTGGTCTACACAGTAAGGGCTACAGAATATAGCCAACTAGGGCTACACAGTGAGAAGAAATACATACATATTTTTTATATGTATTTATTTGTTTTGTTTTTGTTTTTCAAGACAGGGTTTCTCTGTGTAGCAGAGCTCTGGCTGTCCTGAACTTCCTTTGTAGACCAGGCTGGCCTCAGACTCACAGAGATTCATGTTCTTCTGCCTCTAGCCTGCTAGGATTAAAGGTGTGAGCCAACCTGCCCGCATAAATAAAATTTTAAAAAATGTAAAGGTGTTATGTGAAGGAATAGCAAACCTTATCAGCCCTAAGGGAAATTCACACACTCCGGGATGGTATGAGGGCTTTGTTGCACGATGAAACGCTCCAACAGTCAGGTTTGGAGGACTGCTGTGCCATCCTGAGGACGTGGCTCCCAATTCCAGGTCTCAGAGAATTATTCTAGTAATTTCAATTCTCAAGCAGGAGGAAAGGGATAAAAGAGCCTGTCTTAAGGGTATAACTGAGGAGTACTTAGTTGCAAGGGACAGTGAGAAATGTAATCTTTATCATGTCTGACGGTAGAATAGCCGAGTTATTATAATAGCTAGAGTAAGTCCTCGCTGTCTCTGTCTGTCTCTCTCTGAGTCTCTGCATCTGTCTCTGTCTCTCTCTGTGTGTCTGTCTCTCCCTCTGTGTGTGTGTGTGATGAATAAATTTGTACCTCACAGTATTTTCTAATTTTTCTGCCATGACAAAGAAAGTTTAAAACAAATATATGTATTTATATGTAGATATTTTATACAATAACATTACATATATTTTTATATATTACTATAGGATAAATTCCATTCATTTTTTAACTTTGATGGTCTATTTTAAATCACAGCTTACTCTAGTCAGAAAACTACTCTTGAGTAACTCTTTAAAATGTACTAAATCTTCCAAGTATCACACATACACACACACACACGCACGCACATACTCACGCACACAGAGCAGAACACCAGGAAGCCCATTGGAAACAGCAGGATTATTAGGGAGACAGTTCCTGGAAGTTCAGACAAGATGCTCTACAGTCTGAGTTTTCCATTGTCTTGCTAATGACAAATGCCCACAAAGGACACAGTTCTCCTGGCAATATCAGATTTGTGTGGCAAGGACATTTTCCTGTGATGTAGTAGTTTGGGTCATGGACAGGGGCACTACCAGCCCTGAGACTTGAGACCGAATGTACGTGTAACCAAACCTAAGACCACTGAAAGATCTACAGGCTTTTCTATCTTAGTCTCTATCAGGGATCATCAAGGCCACAGTAAAACCATTCTCATAATTCACTACATTCTTCCTGTCTTTAAAATATAAAACGGTAACATTAAACAAAGATGTATATAAATATATCAAGCAAACAAATTATTGTTTCCTTGTTTTAGTACGCCAAAACTTTACAAAAGCTAAGAATTTACTCTTATAAAATTCAATTTGTAAGCCGGGCAGTGGTGGCGCACGCCTTTAATCCCAGCACTCGGGAGGCAGAGGCAGGCGGATTTCTGAGTTCGTGGCCAGCCTGGTCTACAGAGTGAGTTCCAGGACAGCCAAGGCTACACAGAGAAACCCTGTCTCGAAAAACCAAAAAAAAAAAAAAAATTCAATTTGCACCAAAATGAGCAGTTTTTTTTAAAAACATTCATGTATTTCCCTGTACCCACTCCCTTACACATACACATATATACACATGAATATACAAAAAATTATAAACACATACATATACACACTTCCATTTCATCTAAGGCATATTTCTAAAGCTATTCTGAAAGTCAAGGTTCCTAGGTTGCACAATGGAACTAATCAATCAGAATTTAAAGAAAGAATTCTGAAATATGAATTTTAATAAGTACCTCCTATGAGATTTTTGTGGAAATAAAAGATAGAATTCCCATGTCAAGGTTTTCTGAGGTAGAATTTTATGGTTATGTGAACACTAGTAGTTAGTACATCCAGCAGAGGCCAGCACAGGACCACTGGCTGACTTTTACAGCTGTACATTATACACATACCATATACAACATCTACGGCACATAGTTGATTTTAACTACCTCAAGAAGTAGAGTTGAGACTGACTGATACACCACATCCAGGGTTTAACATTTAACTTTGGTGTTGATCTTTTAAGCCCATGTGGATGAGCCGCACTAAACAAGCAGAATTACCCCTGTTGTGGGAGCTTAAAGAGTAAATGCCAGGGTGGTGGTCTTAGAAAATGAAATGCTTGCACTAGCTCCTAGGTCTTCTAATGCAGCGATGGAGTGGTGCCCTTCCCATTACGCTGGCCCTGCCTAAACCAAAGGAAACAGAAGGCCAGCCCGATCTGTTCTGCATGAAACATCTTCGCACCCTGAGATCATGCCTGTCTACCAACTTGCACCAAAGTACATTTTGTTCAACTCATTCAAGTTAGAGGGCACTCTGGGGATTAGCTTTCTCGTTTTCTTCACAAATAAGTCTTTCGTAGACCATCGTCTGCATATAGTTATCATAATCTAACATTCAAAGATAGCATCTTTGCTTTTAAATGTATGTGAATGTTGCAAATTCTCTCATATTAACAGGATACTTTAGAATATACTTCTTTAAAAAAAAAAAAAAAAAAAGGCTTACAGTAAAGGAAGAAAAGTCCGCACTGTTCTAATCATCTTACTGCTTTTTTCTCTTCTTTTTTGGGTGTTGGGGCATTTGCAGGGTTCAAGACAAAGTCTCACTATGTAGTCCTGGCTGTCCTGGAACTCACTCTGTAGACCAGACTGGCCTCAAACTCAGAGATCCACCTCCCTTTGCCTTCCAAGTGCTGGGATTTTTTTTTTCTTAACCCATAAGGCATTCACTCAATCAAAATCTAAGGCCCCAGAATCAAAACCAATATTCTGAATATAACTCTGCCAGCACTGTGCAAAGAGAAGTTAATATGGCCTCACGAGTGAGCACTAAGTGCAGTCTCTAAGTGACAAACATGAGTAGCTATCCTCATTCATCAAAAGCATCTGAGATTCATACCATCTTTCATAAGCAGACAGCAATAAATAGCAACATGGCAATTGATGAGCTCTTCTAGTGCACAGACTCGTTTCTGCATCCCTGGATTCTAGCTCAATGCGTATAGCACAGCTACCAAAAGAATGCTTTCACATGCCATCCTACTAAGTAGAATAGCCCATGATTCTGATATGCCGCCAACATTACCAACAACTGAACTGGCACTATATAATTGGAGACTAAACCCAGTGACCAGACTTAGATGACTGCTTGCAGTCCTTCTTTTCTATTAGTGGCTCCTAAGACCACAAAACCTAATTCAAAAGTCAGACTAAGTCCAAAAAAGCACATGAACAAAAACAGGATGAGGATTCCTCCCCACGCCAAGGGAGCAATGGGCTGCAAACAAGCAAGCTGGCTGCCATCACTTATATCCGCCTCACTGGAACAAATCAAACGAGAAAAAAAGAAGACACACACAAAAGAAAATCACATACTAGAGAGCCGTGGTTTTCATACAAGGAAGACATGAGGATGGTTAAAGCAAAGTTTCCTGTCTGCATCCCTTAGGGCTTAGCCAACCATTTCAAAGAAAATATTATTGTTTCATGGCTGAACGAACACTGCCAAAACCATTCTGATGTGAATACATGCTTATTCAACTGAATCAACACACACGGTCTTATGAAGCCTCAGCTTCATGTGGAGCAATTTACCTTTTCCCTTCAGGTAACAACACACTTGCCAACAATGAGTAAACATAACACTTCACCTTCAAGGAAATAAATACCAAACAACTGTGCCTCTATGTAATATTGTGTAAATCAGCTAAAGGTTGAATTAATTTATCTCACTATTAGTAATTTTCCCTATTTTGTAAAAGTTTCCCCATATGCTTATTCAATTCTTTATACATGCACACGAAATATGCTACATATGATTATAAAATTGAAACTACATAGAATTGAAGAAAAGATCTTTTAATTGTAACCAAACCAACGTTGATTTTATAAAAATTCTTCTTACTTCATTCTCTAAGGAGCATACCAAGAAACAACATCATTGTAACAAAACAGTATGCATTAAGAACACTGCTGAAAATAAATTTAATGATCATAATTCAAATTGCAGTACACACTTAAATATTTCCTTTCTGTACCCAATTACATCTAAATTGAAGAAGACACACACACATTAAAAAACCTAATGATTATCTACGGACCAAATATTCCCATTTGAAGTGAATATGAGTTGCAAAGGCCTCTGCTGAAGATTTATGCTAATATACTAAAACAAAATGGCTCCATCAGCTTGAAATCTGTCATAATTTGAGAAGGGAAATTTCCTTCTGCAACTGAACCAGCAGTTTCTGTGTTTCATAATTTGTCAATTTGTTCCCTAAGTGTAGTGATTTAATGACGATGAAAGAAGCTGAGAAACAATGGAAAACTGCTTAATTACAGCTTGCAGATGTTCCCCCCAAAGAGACAAACAAGCGAGCGCTGCGAACCAAACGCCACACTGGAGGATTCTTGTAAGCCGGTTCCCCGTTCTCCTTTGCTGTTGGATATAATAGTTGATGCTCCTCTGAAGGGGTCACATATAGAAGGCTACTCACATGATCACTAGAAAACGTGCAGTTTATCCTGTCCTTTTTTTTCAAGGATACTAACAGGCACACCAAGCAAAGCCTTACGGGGCTGGAGAGATGGTTCAGCACTTAAGAACACTTGATGTTCTTGCAGAAGACCTGGGTTCAGTTTCTAGCACTCCCATGGCTGCTCACAACTGGCCATAACTCCAGCTCCAAGGGACCTAATACCCTCTTCTGACCTTCAAAACCATCAGACATGCACATGGCACGCAGACATACATGCAAACTAAGTATTCACACACATAATATAATTCCTTTTCTTTTTAATTTATAAAGAAAAGCCTTAAAATAACCCTGCGTCCCTAGTACCTTTCTTAGAATGGCAGATTAACGAGGCTTGCTCCCTAAATGTCTGGTTAGTCTGATTGGGAAGTCCTCACGTGATGCCTGTCAACTTTCCCATAAGGTTAAGTCAGTTTCTCGCTATTTGCTGTGTTATTTCTTGATTGTGCTCTTCGCTGTTAAACTCAAATTTGCAAAAGAGCTTCTGGGGTGGCCTGACCTTTTTTTTTTTTTTTGCCTTTTTCTTCTTAATGTGGGTAACAGATAAAAGAAAGAAAAAAAGAAAAAGGAAACAGAAAGACACCCCAAATGGGCCGTGAACTAAAAACACTATTCAATATTCAGGAGGGAATTAAATGGCTGACAACAACAGCACAGAGCTGTGGTACCACAGCCACCTGGAAGCCTGCCGCTGGTCAGTCCGTTTCCAACTTCCTCCAGCAGGCAGTCTGCCAGCTGCAAGAGTATCAAAACATGCTAAGCCCCGGGTTCCTGTCTAATACTCGACAGAAAATAACTGCGGAGGGCTACACAGTGAGGGTTGTTTTTCTTGCTGTGTTTTCTTTTATGAAAGAAAGCTGGTTTTCTGCTCTACTGAAATTCCTCTCCTGCTTGGAAATGGGTAAGACGGCCAGCTGCTTGCTATAGTTTTCTCTGTGGTATTTTTCTACAGCAGATTTTAAAATTCATTCCTCAGACTGGGAAAAGCCTCTCTCTGTACCCAACCGCACTCGTGAAAGTTTAAAGATTCATTTCTAATGCTCAAATTCAAAATAGCTTTGGGGACCAAAATATGTCAGCTTTAGAAACATGTTGTTTTATGTGCTGTCTCCAGTTTCATTTTTAATTACATTTTTTAGAAGTTGTCAAGTATGAGTAGTAATATTCCTTTGGCTGAACTGACAGTCAAAATTTATCAGTCCAGACGTGTAAACCAAATCCCAGCACAAGATTCTAAGCTTCTGACAGAACAGACGCTCAATATGGAAACAAATAATAAAAGACTCCTCAGATGAGAAGCATGTGGCTTTGAACAAGGAAATTGGCCTCTGTGGGCCTAGCATGTCCTAGGCAAAGTGCTTGTGACTTGCCCTTAACTCTTTTCATCTCCTACCCTGTCAGTCACCTGCTCTTCAGTGCTGCCTGTCATGCCTTGCAAAACCTCAAATGTTCTTTCCCCTCAGACAGCCAAGCTAACATCTCTGCTTAGCCTCCAGGCCAGTCTCCCTGACTCCAGGGGCTTCCTCCTGCTTTGTCCTCCTTTCTAAATCACCAGTACATCCTTAACTACTTTTTATGAATCTCTATGTCTACTTGCTTCCCTGTAAGCAGTACTGGGGCTCCCAGTCACTGTGTTTGTCAACGCAAACCTGGGACACCATCACCCAAATGCAGCTATTCCTCAGGGTGGGGTCTGAGGCACCACTGCTATCACTTGCCTCTTGTTTTCTGTTTATTCCATCCATTGAACAGATATTCCCTCAGCATACCCTCATTTCACACTACGAGACATCACTGCTAGTGCTGTAATGAGAAGGAGCAATAGTATGCAACAGTACGCAAAACCCACCAGAAGCCAGATCTCATAGGGCTTATACACATGAAAAGGTAAAATACATATGTTCTGACTTATGTTCTGATGGCGCATATCCACATCAGTGCCTCCCAGAGCAACATAAAAACCATCTAGCACTGTCAGAAAAGGAGGAAATGTCTTCAGAGTGTGGGCTTTGAAGTCATTCTAAATAGGCAGATAGTACAATTCTACCACCAACTTGTCACATGACCTATGGAAGCTGGCCTGGGCAGCTACAACAAAATAACCACAGACTGGAGAGTTTAAGTAGCAGAAACGCCTACAGTCTTGGAGGCCAGATATCCTAGATCAAGGTTTGGTTTCTTATCAAGACCATCTCCTCAACTGTCACAAGGCTACCTCTTCACTGTGTCATTACAGTGTACACATCTCTTCTCTCTCCCCCATTACCCAAAATCATAGTAGATTGAAGACTTAATTATTTAAACTTAATTATTTCTTTAAAGGCCCTCATCTCACATCTACTCCAAAGTATGATTAAGGTTTTTCAAAATAACAATTTTATGTGTTATATAGTCCAGTCCATAATGGCCAGTTACTTAACACTTTAGGCCTTACGATTTGTTCATCTGTAAACCAGTAATAATAAAAATTAAAGTAGTCTTTAAAAACTTCACTAGGCTAATATAAGATTAATGAAGATGATCATGTAACTTGTAGCGTACGACACCTAGTAACCACTAAATGTCAGAGGATGCCAGTAATGTGAGCCTGGTTTTCTCAGACTCACACTATTGGGTGTCTCTGTGGGAGAAATGTGATGGTCAACTGTCTGGAATCTGACACCAAGATTCTGTCATCCAATGTACAATGACTTCTGGTCCCTGTACCATAAAAAGAAATGGTCATATTATTGTGAGAATAAAATTCTTGAGAAAAATGATAGGTGAACATATCCATAAATGAATCCAAAATAGAAAGCTCTGGACTGTATCTTCCAACTCCATAATTTAAGCAGAAACCTAATGAACTTGGTAGCTTAGTATGTACAGCCCTGTAACTGCAATAAGAGCCTCTGTAATGTAATATAGACCAGTGGTCCTCAGTTAATGGGGCTAAGTGTTACTTCAGAAGAACCTACAAAATCCTCTTAAGAGAAAAATCCCTCAACTTCTCACTTTAGGAACTGAAGTAGAAATTTCTAGTTTCTTTGGAAACTCAGTTGTATCACATGATGTTTTTCCGGAAGCCGTCTTGTGAAAGGATGTTTTGCTGAAGTAGCCATGTGAGAGATGTTTTACTGAAGCAGACACTTGAGAGTGCACATAATATTTGGAAAGAGTATATGAAGAACCCTACAGACAGTGAAAGGAAGCTCTTGCATTGCTATGTCTTGCAACACTTTGCTGGTCTTTGCTCATCTTGACTGCACCAAAGAACTTCTCCTGGTATTCAGGCTGATTCTTGCTGCTTCTGCTAACTCATGCTGATTCAGCAGAGCCTTGCAGTTTCTGCAGGATAGAGCCATTGTTACTGATTCCTGTTTGGTGTTTGCTATTGGACTGTACTGCTTCTATCCTGACAACAAAGAGTGGAATCGCCCCAAAGAACTCCTTCTAAACAGGTCCACACCCCCTTGTCCTAGAAACCTTCTTTTTCCCTACCTCTGGTTGGTAGGCCAGAAGGGAGGTTGCAGTGTTCAAGAACCCTAAATAAAGTAGGCTTAGATTCAGTGGACTCACTTCATAAGTCCAGAATAAACCTTGAAGCATATTATTTTCATAAAGCATTACCATAACACTTTCATAAAGGATAGTTCTGAGAGCCAGCAAAGTCTAAAAACTATTATTCAGCAGAAATGCAATGCAGCATATGGTTTTAAATTTTCAAATAGTCATTTTTGAAAAGAAAGATAAAAAAATAAAAAGTGAAGACATTCATATTTTATTTAATCCTATTTCAATATAATATCTTAATATTACTGCCATTTCAAATATAGGTGATATAAAGTGTCACTGGTATATTCTATTTCTATATTGAGCCTTCACATTTTCATTAGAAATACTTTATTTTACTTTGATTTCCAAAAATTTGCCTTAAAAAATGATTCACACAACCAATTTATCCCAAACACATTTAATCTTTTATCCTAATAAGTTACTAAGAATAAATTATCACATTTATATTTAAATTAATTAAAAGTAAATAAATATTGAGCCCCAGATTCTCAGTCACACCAGCCACAGTTCAAGTAACAGTGGTCACCTGTGGCCAGTAATCATTGTGCTGGATAGGGCAGGGCTGTGTAAACACAAACCACATGACCACCACACATCCCTGAAGTGTGGTGTAATTCCCCAGGCAGGGAATTACATAGTTCCTCAAATAACCACATGTGAACTAAGAATACAGATTGAGTCTTCTGTGATGGTATGAGATATTAAACTCTAGGCCAAGTGGAAACCCATTTAGGTTTTGAAACTCTATGGCCAGAACAGTACCATTTGTCCTGAACGGTCACACAGAATGTCCCGCCTACTGTGGGATTTCTTTCCAAAAACAAGGATGAAAAGAGAAAGGGAGGTTGAGCTGGCAGGAATGATTTTTCCTGAAGATACACTACAAGAAAAATAAAATGCAAGCAAACAAAGAAACAAAAACAGCAAATGAAATGAGGAAAAACTCAGGGAAATGACAAGTGAAAGTTTCCATCAAGATCTATAAAAAATCTTTGATTTCCACTTAATAAAAATAAAACAGGTAAAAGGAGGTAAAGCAAAAAGAGTCCCTTGGGAAGCTGACCTCTGGGTATTTTAAGAAATAACTAAAAAATAAATTAAAAACTGACTAACTTAAGAATTGCTATTCATAAAATCACAGTAGATTCACTTCAATATCCTGGTGGCACACATCTCCAAGTCCAGCACCCAAAAGAAGGAGGCAGGAAGATCAGAAGTTCAAAGTCACAGTTGGCTGGCTATCCTGAGCTTCAAGACAACCCTGGCTATATATAAGACCCCGATTCAAATAAAAATCTCCATTTTAGTTTCCAAACTACTTTAAAATGAATAGTAGGAAATATAGAAAACTTTCCTGGAAGCTAATAATTTTACCTAAAGCACAAAATCAGAACAATAATTGTAGGCTGTGCATGCATGCATGTACAGGTATGTGTAAAAACCAAAAGTGAGAATTAGTAATTACTGTAATGCTCTATGCTAATCCAATTTCTGTTGCTATATTAAAGTGCCTGGGCCTGGGTATTTATAAAAATCAGTATCTCATCACTTTGAAAATTCAAGAGAACAGTACCAGCATCTGTTGAGGGTGATGTCAGTGGACGCCTCACAGCAGATGTTGCCATATTGTAGAAACATGATAGAGGCGAGAACCCAAGTCAAGATAAAATCCAAGAACCAGTGAGAGACCAGTGTTCTTTATTATCACCCATGTTAATCTGAAATTACTCTCTCCACAAAACAATGTTTCTTGAGGGCAGCATTCCCATCAGTCTAATTACCTCCCACTAGGCCTCACCCCTTAAAAGTTGCACCAACCATCAAACTGGGGACCAAGCCTTCACCATGCGAACACATGGAGAATAAAGCACACCCCAACCATACTGCTCCAGAACTCCCTCAGAGTTACCACACCTAACAAGATGGAGCTGGAAAGACTCAGTGACAATGTCTAAGCCACTGCCTTCTTAAGTACACAATCTGTGTGATGGCAGCAATGTAGCAGCTTTATAAAATAAGATCATGTGCTATCTTTAGTATGGAAGGAGAAATTAAAAGAAATTACTTTTTACTTTCAGCAGTCCAGAAGCTTTTCTAAACCATACTAAAAAAGGATACAGCTTCATCTAGAAAGTCTGTTGCTTAGAAGCATTGATTGTATAAAACTCTGTGTGTGTGTGTGTGTGTGTGTGTATAGACAGACAGACAGACACACACCAAAATCAACAAAACCATGACTCCAATGAACCAACGTCAACAGATGCATTTCAACCTCTCTCATCTTCTCCTTTTATATGTGAAACCTTTCTGTGTTTTATGTGATGTTTTAGGGCAGAGACAAGTGTTAACTCCATCCATAGCAGACTCAGCTCATCCTCTCTGATGGATAGCATAGATGCTTCCTATGTGCTCCCCCAGGACTGCATGAGCTCTCCACACAAGGAGTATCTCTGCACAGATGGTGTGCACATAGCAGCATTGTTTTGTGCTTGCTTTTGCATCTCTCACTGGACTATGAGCACTTGAGAACACAAAGAAGATCCTAGTTATTTTGAGTTCTCAGTACCCAAATCAATATCTAGACTAAAAGGAAATACTGAAAGAATAACTGAATGAATCAATGAATGAATATTTATTTTAAAAAAACACAAAAAATTCATGTTTTCAAACCTTTTAAAAATGATACAAATTGACAAATAAAAAAAGAAAGCCTCTTCTACCTACTCTAAAAAGCTCTTAAATTATGTACATAAAGAGATAAAAAGGAGTGAAGCGTAGTACTTATCTCTATCCACAGTGTCAATAACAGAATACTGTCTCTACCAATAAAGGGAAAAGTAAAACTCCACACAATGATTTTCAAACACGCATATCACAACTTAATCTATCCTCTTGAACTGGAGACACTATTGAGAATTCAATTATAACTGTCTGTTTCAAACTAGTAATTAATACTAATATCTCTACATATTTTGATAAAACATTGTATTTATAATCAAATATGTACCACAGCTTTAAAATCCAGAGTTGAGGGGCTGAAGAGATGGCTCAGAGGTTAAAAGCACTGACTGTTCTTCCAGAGATCCTGAGCTCAATTCCCAGAAACCACATGGTGGCTCACAACCATCTGTAATGGGATCTGATGCCCTCTTCTGGTGTGTCTGAAAGACAGCTACAGTGTATTCCCATAGAGAAAATAAATAAAACTTAAAAACAAATTCAGAGTTAAAAAAAAAATAACCCTCCAAAATATAATCAACTTCAATGTACTGTACTGAGAATTATGTGCGATATTAACAGTGCTCCGCTGCTTTCCAGAGGTCTGAAGCAGTAATGTGGATTTCTCTCAAAAAGCCTATAGTTTAATTTTTTTTTTTTTCAGGAAAATAAGTGTAATGGGATTACTGACCCTAGTGATATTCCTCTAAAGAAAATAAATCCTATAAGCATTCTGGTATATAACTATTACAGACATAAATAGAGCAGTCAATCAGTAGACATGGTAATGGACTTGAGAACTTGAACCAACTGAGGAAATGTGCCTGCTAATCACCATCTTTGCAGAAAGAGTCGTGCAAAAGAACCAAACTCATCCAGACGAATAAAGGGCCTAGAGACAATGTGGGGAAATGGACACTTTGAGTAAACAACCTGATTTCCGAGCATGCTGGCCTGGACAACCATCCAGACTCAGTTGTGAGCCGTGTCCCTAAATACTATTTGTTCTTTCAGAAGTATTCAAATGTTTCAAGGGGGAGGAGGAGTACGATTACTGACTTAAGACATATTTTTATACATACGACTCTCTGTGTTTTAAGAGGAATTTTTCAGGTCATTGCTTTATAATGTGAGCCAGCGCCTAAGGATATTTTCAAAGGAAAAAGCAGCCAATACACTTGGAGATGCAGTTTATGTGGCTCGCATCCTCATTTATTTCAGCTCAATTTGGGGCCCCATGCTGAACTCTAAAGGAAGGCGCTGCATCTGAGGCAGTTTCTTTCTCGGCATACAATGACCAAATCAGAACTGAAAATGGACTAGATAAAGAGCCTGCTAATGCTAAGGTTTTACAATTTCATGGTACAAAAATAAAATCAGCTACACAATATCCAAAGTAATATAGATTCAAAATTCACTAATTCTTCCAGTTCAGTCTTTATTTGGACCATCTCATGCCAGCCACTCATACTGCCATGTTTGGCTCCAGAAAGCAAGAACTAAATCACTAGGCTCAATGAAAGCAAGCAACTTCCTAAACCCAAGTCTATTAACAAAAAGATGACATAAGTCAGGTTCGCAGACTAAAGGTTGTTTTGACACGATCCACATATCATATCAGTACAATTAATTCACAGTTTCCAAATTAATCAATAGGTCTAAATTCTCCACTCCATTTAAGTATAAATAAAATAAAAATCACAGACCACATGTTTTGTTTATATGTAAGCAAAATATACAATGATACTATTCTTTGGCTATCAGAGAAACACAACTCAATATTACATTGAGATTCCAATACTGTCAGAATTGGCAGTGTTTTTAACATATTTGTATTGGTTATTTGGGAATTTCACATAAAGCACCCTGATCACCTTTACTTCCCAATTTTCCCATGTCCATCCCACACAGCCCTGTAGCCTCACCACAAAAAAAATATTTTAATAAAAAAGTTCAATTTATGTTGTCCATCTAATCTGTCTAGTCACTCCCAGCGGTAACTCCTTCCCCATTCCCACCCTGGCCAGATGCTGTCTATTGTGCTGAGCTACTTCAGCATCCTTATCACAGTTGTTAAGAGTTCTTTTCAATGGCTTCCTGTCTAGGTTGTTACTTTGTGTTTGGGGGGGAGGGCGGGGGCTGTCTATGTCTCTCTTTCTCAACTCAGTCATCTATACCACTGCAGAAACAGTTTCCATGTCCTTTATAGAGCATAGTTCATGGACTTTCGCATGATTGACAGCACAGTCCACAGTCATCCACCTGGCCTCTGGTGTTAGCACATGCCATGGACTTCAGCATGGTCTCTGTATACCAACAAGACCCTAGTTGCAGCAGGATCTAGGACTCAGACATGGCCTCTTGGCAGCAGCACAGATCACAGACATCAACACAGCCTCAGGCAGCAACACAGGTCTTGAACATGAACATGGCCTTCAGCAGTAGCTCAGGTCTTGGACATCTACATGGTTCAGCCTCTCTCCACTGAAAGGGCTTCAAATTTTGAACATTTTCAGATTTAAAATATTCTTGTGTGTATATATAATATACATAATGAGACTGGGAAGGGAAAGGGACCCAAGTTAAAACTTGAAATTCGACAGGCAGTGGTGGCACACGCCTTTAATCTCAGCACTTGGGAGGCAGAGGTGGGCGAATTTCTGAGCTTGAGGCCAGCCTGGTCTACAGAGTGAGTTCCACGACAGCCAGGGCTATACAGAGAAATCCTGTCTCAAAAAACAAACAAAAAAACACCTTGAAACTCATTTATTATTCATATACTGTAGTGTGAAGGTAATTTCATACGATATTTTCAATGCATGAATATTTTAGTATAACAACACATGAGGTCATTTGTGGACTTTTCTACCTGTGGAATCATGAATTTTGCAGAATCTCAGGTTTCAGATTTTCAAATTAGTATTATTCAACCTGTACTTTGAATAATCAAACATGTCAAAGTCCATTTTCCTTCTCTTTATTAGAATTACCTTACCTTTCATTTATTTAGAACACAAGTCACGACCTCAAATCAGATCAGGTTTACTATAAAGGCCATGGCCTTCCAGATATGAAACTCCCTATTCTCCACTCTGGATACTCATTAAGATCACTGGCTCCTTGGCCCCAGCTGAGCTTCAGAGGGGGGATCTGAAACAAGTGTCCAAATGACCCTCAAAGGAATCTAATGTGCAACTGTGTGGAGGCTCGATGATGCCACATGGATCCAAAATGTGCACTGACAGACCAGAAAGGGCCAATATTGAAAACAAGCCAATACACCTGAAAACAGAACCTAAAATGGACACAACTCCAGTGCTCATGAGTGAACCAGGTGTACACACACACACACTTTCAGTAAGGCACTCCAAGGCAGGGGTCCTGAGCTCCAGCTAACACTGTGAGGAAAATCACAGACACCAAATCTTTCCAGGTGACCTAAAATAAATAGAACCAATTTTTTCATAAAATCACTGAGCATTTAAGTGTCGGTTCAATTAAAACCCAACTCCACATTGAACAAGCATGCACATAATGCAGCACACACTCTGACTTTAGGCTTTAGGTTATACCATCCCAGGATAAAAGGGATGTTTCCTTTCCACAACAACCTCAGCACCATTATCACCATCGGTACCCCATCGTCACAGCTATAGTCACCACACATGATGTGTAACCGCGATGCTCAGTGTATCCTGAGTCTTTAACACCCTTTCAGTGAGGTGCCATGATTAGTCCCACTTTCTGGTAATTACTCCTACCAGAGTCAAATAGCTGGTAAATTATCACACCAAAATCCAGACGTGTAGAGTGTCTTAGTTTAAAATGTGCTTTTAAACCTCTGTTCTGCATTTACATTTCTTAAAAAATAAAAATGAAGTGCAGCTAAAAAATTCCTCTGCTCATCTGTAATTATCAAATGTCTCTGACTCTGCAACGCAGCTCTTGAATAGATAAAGGCATAGATGTTTATACCTGTTAGTCACAAATCCTGTAGTAAGGATTATGTGCTGTGAAGAGTTCAATGAATGTTCATAAGTCTTCTGAAATGATACCAAACGCATAGACTTAAAAAGTTATTTATCTGTTGCTGTAAAAATTTTACGTCAATAGTTTACCTTTTGAAAGATGAGTAAAAGTGCTCAGAAATTCTTCATAGGTTTGCTCATGACAGTTGACAAACTTATCCAAGACTTCTTTCATTAATTGATCTTCATCCATTATCTCTGGCCTTGGTATTTGAGCAGGCATTCCAATTCACGAGACCACTCTACAAGACAAAGAGAAGCAGAAACTAGAGAATAAGGCAGCCTCAGCAACAATGGAGGAGTGGTGGAGAGATTCAGGGCCCAAATGACCGGTGAAGACAGCTGCTGGAGCAGTGGACCCCAGCCTAAGAGGTAGAAGCTTCAGCAGTTTGTGCTGCTGAACCGGTAACAGTACCTAATTTGGTTTCGATTTCAGCTTTCTCATTATATGATTAAGACACAAGAATAATGTCATGTAATTTGACTTGAAACTAAAATTCTTCCAACGTGAGGAGAATCTTAAAGGACACCCACTAACCACCACCACCCCACGCAGTGGCAAAGGCAGTGGGAACTGGTATGGAGAAAGGGCCAACAATGAGTGCTTCAGTGTTAGCTTCCACAACCCTAGGCAAGTTCACCAAGCCAAATGTGCCTGTCCAATCCCTGGATTCAAGCCTTAAAACAGCATCCAGTACTTCCCTCCATCTGCTGTAATCTGCTGTAACCACACCAGTACTTGGTTAGCAAGAAGTGGCCCTGCCTGTTTGTATCTTAGCACACCCAGGTCTGCGAATCCTGACATTCCCGTGAAGCCATTGGTGGCTCTACTAAAAACATCTAAAAGTGAGCCTGAATGTCTCCCTAAGCAAATGTTCCCTGGGACAGTGAGAATGGCTGAATAATTTTAATCCCTCTAGTACCTGGCATCCTTCAGGCACTTGAACAAAGTAAAACTGAACCACCTCAGTCTTCTCATTCTATTTCTTGGGACATACTTCTTTTCTGAAACTCAGTTCAGAGTTGTGGTTTTCTAAGTCACCCCGCTCACACCTCTCACCATTGCAGGAAGAGTTAGCTGTGACTTCTCATGCCACCGTGTGCTATATTAGCACACTCACTAGGAAGACATAATTCTTCATCTGCTTCTACGCTCACAGCCATGAAAGACTGAGCACATCTTCTCCTCTTTGCATCCCAAATACTTGAGGCCTCAGGGTGTGCTGCAGAGCGTTTAGCTAACAAGATGCTCATCTGAACAGGAATGATGGTCAAAATGTCAATAGACTTGATAGAATTAACTGAACGTGGCCAATGACTTCACCTGACCTTGGATAGGGAGTCCCATGAACCCTATCAAGCCCCCAATCAATAGACTGGGAAAGATTTGATACCACATCACCTACATGTGTTTACAATATGACGTCTAGAACTAGAGCTGAGACTCAGCCACGGTCTAGGTATGAACTAATTCTCACATTCTAAATACTGTACTCATCCTATTCAACTGAACATCGCATTCACAGCACCACAGGCCTCTTCACACATACTTCATTGATAACTGCCTCATTATTTGCAGTTTAAACTTAGTCTTCACTCCAGATATCACATCTGACTGAATTCTGCTAGGAGCCTGCCTGGCCTGGAATGGGCTTGAAGTGAGACACAGCTTCAGACATTGCCTTAAAGACTGATGCTCGCTGGCCTTCTAGCTCTCTAACATACTGAATGCTTGCTGATAACTTCTAAAAGGCTCAAAAACCTTTCTTACTTATTCTATGGTTTAAAAACACTGGCTTTTCTCTTTAACTCTGTTCTTTATTAAACATTATAATTCTTTGTGCTTTATTTAACTCTTTATGCTTAAATAAGTGCTAGAGAAACTTAACTCTTTCTTACTGTTCTGTGCTTCATTAAAAACTTAACTCTTTATTACGTGTACTTTAATGAGTGCTGATATCTAGCAATTAACACATACTGTGTAGCAGCAGAGAATTAAGTGAAAGGATTTATTTCGAGTACTCCTTTTTCTGGCCAGGCAGCCAGAAGCCCTTTGCTGTCCTGGCTGGTTAACCCTAAGAACCAGAGAGGAAGGAAAGGAAAAGAATTAAGATGCTTTGTATAGTAAAATATGCACAGACATATATACATTTAATCATACATATACCCACACTCTGGCTGGGCTCGACTGTCACAATCAACTCCACAAGTATTCATGCATGCTTACACATATACACATATACCTACACAAAACCATATAGACAAACCAACATATACATTTGGATGGATGGATGGATGGATGGGGCAAAGCTCCCCAAGCCAAACTATTCAACCAACAACTTTATTTCTTTTCTCTGATCTTTTATATCTTCCTAGACAAAAAGTTCTTTAGAAAATTACCTCAGAGATAAAATGTTACATAAAATGAGAGTTACAGAAGGATGTTGACATTAAGTCCAAAGCAGTGTTTCATTATAATATGCTCATTAATAGTTCAAAGCAACAGTTTTTGCATGGCCTTGCCTTATCATAGTATACACTGTGACTTTATCCTTGAACCTAAATGTTTTTCCTTGAATACAAAATTGTCCCAAGTCTTTTTCTCTTCTTAGTGTGACTATGAAAGCTCATTGTATTTCTTATTATGCAGCCTTTACTTACTATCATGAGGAGTGGGCACATTCTATTCTTTTTTTATAGCAAATTTGCATATTTTCTTTTCTTTTTTTCTCCCTTCTCACTCTGGCCTTGCTCCAGCTCTGCTCACTCTGGCCCAAAGATTATTTGCTTATTATATGTAAGTATACTGTAGCTGTCTTCAGACGCACGAAAAGAGGGTATCAGAACTCATTACAGATGGTTATGAGCCACCATGTGGTTGCTAGGATTTGAACTCAGGAAGAACAGTCAATGCTCCTAACCACTGAGCCATCTCTCCAGCCCCGCACATTCTATTCTTGACTCTAACTTTATTACATCTTTCTAGCAATTGAAACCATCTCTAAAAACTTTCTAAAATTATTTGAATCAAATCAGGAATTCTATAGACTTTTTATCTATTTGTCTATATAGCATCACTACAAGATAGCACATCTTAATAGTTCTGCAGAGATCTGCTCTAAAGGGTGGGATAATACCTAGTGATTTTATATGTTTAATAATAACAGGAAAAGCATATTAATAGCAGGAATATTTCCTAAAATAAATTTTTCCTGGGCCTTGCCTATCAAAGCAAATCTGTCATGGATTTTAATTCAAGGTAGACTCATCTCAGGAAGATCGTCTGGTAGTTATTAGCTTCTCCTATGAGGGCTCCTGACAGAATTCCATTTACTCTGTATGAAATATTATTTGATAAAGCTTTGGGAAATTTGACTATCTATATTAAGAGGAAGAATAAACAGCAGCACAGTAATACATGCAGGATAATAAAAAGAGAATATGGGGTCGCCATACTACAAGAAAAGACAGCACCAAGCTTATGTTTTTCTGAAACAAGAATAAAAATGGAGCTAGGGAGAAAGCTCCATAGTTCACATGCTATTCTTACAGAGGACCAGAGTTTCATTTCCAGTACCACAACAGGATGTACACAACTGCCTATATATCCAGCTCCAGGAGTATTTGATCCTTCTGGCCTCTACACACACACACACACACACACACACACACACACACTTAAAAATAATAAAAATCAATCTTTTAAGATTATCTTGCATTTTAAAAGAGAATAAAAATCTGTTACCTATTAACTTTCTTCACCCACTTTCCTTTTTCAATATACTTCTACTATAGAAGTAGTCATCCTTTTAAAATACAAAGCACCGGGCTGAAGAGATGGCTCAGCAGTTAAGAGCACTGACTGCTCTTCCAGACGTCCTGAGTTTAATTCCCAGCAACCACATGGTGGCTCACAAGCATCTGTAATGGGATCTGATGCCCTCTTCTGGTGCGTCTGAAGAAAGTGACAGTGTACTGACATAAACATAAAATAAAAAGATTTAAAATACAAAGCACACAGGAATGTGTAAGGGAAAAGGCATTAAAGATGTCTTAACTATCCTCTGACCCCACCAGTCCCACCTGTAAGCTTTCTGGAGACTAGTAAATATATTTCTAAATCTTTCCCTATAATGTTTATGATGATAGACATTTTTATAGAAACAGGAAAATATATCCTATTCCTTATAAATAGATTTTTTTTTTTTTTAGCTAAAGCATAGGTTTTTTTAAAACATAATAAGATCCATTGCATTCTATGGATCTAGAAGCAGAAATCTAGCATGTTGTTTCAAACAGCTACACAGTCACAGCTCAGCTCTGCTCCTTGTATACTACATTTTGGAAAGCTACCTGACATCTCTGAACCTCAGTTTCCTCTTACCTAGAAAAGGGCACTAAAATGGCTCAGCTTTGTTTCCTAAACCTCGATTCTAAATATTAAATGCTAAGAGGGGTTGGGGTGGAGTGTTTTCTTATGTGTTCAACATCATTTACTGACAAACCTGACCTGAGCTGACATGAGAGCATTTGCAGTTGTTATTTCTTCTACCCAGTGTGACGATCCACATGTCCCTTAATGGTTTTGCATATGAGGTGTCTTCTCAGCCAACTGGAGGTCTGGACAATGCATGCCATTTGTACTGCCTACCTTACCAAAATTCAAAATATTCTGAAACACAGGTGACTCCATGGGTTTTATGGAACCATGAAGCTATATGAAGCTCACAAGACTGCCCTAAAGATGAAATGTGTGTCCACCTTGATTAACATAGCCTTCCTGGTGATTATGAGGAAGTAGATGACAGAGAATCCCCTTAACTGAGACCACTCTGGCTCTGAATGCACTGATGCTACCCACAAAATACTACCTTGTACATCCCAATCCCACAGGAAGCATGATGCTAGAGGACCACATGGAAACAGTAGTTTAGGTATCAACTTCAAAGGCACTGTTTTAAGCTACATATACCTCAAAAATGAATACCTGAAAAGTCATCACTTAACAACAAACACATTCACCTGTACCGATGCCCAGGCTTCAGCATTGTAAAGCTTATTAGAGTAGGCTTGCAGCTGATAGAGAATGAATACCAACAAAGAACTCTGTCAGTGATGACTATTTCACTATCAGTAGGTCATGTGTGAGAACACAAGAATCTCCAGAGCTGTCTACTGTTCCAGATCTGGAGCACAGCATAATAACAACAGTCTCTTCCTCAAAGCATTCAGCCAGGCTGCTCAGTGCATCAGAATGGCCAGGTTATTCCTCCTGCTGCAAATGTCCTCTCACAGTTATGTTAAAAAACAGTCCTAGACTTTCCCTTAGGGCTCCTTTCCAAAGCACTAATTGGTATACTTTGAATATTTACCCTCAATATAGCTCAGTACTACCAAAGACAAATAATTAACAGGTTATACACAGCTCAGAGGCAAAAATCCTTTGAGACTTCTCATTTCATTTCTCTGTGTGTGACAATCCAGGCATTTAGTGGCTTTCTTAAGACTTTCACAAACAGTCAAAGTTGGGAAACCTAAGAAGCACCCATCATCCAATTTAGACGTTTCTTTACCTAGAAAAGCAGTAGGAACCTACTGTTGAAGGTCTCCAGAGACTGACAAGGCAGATCACCCTTTCCCAGACAGTCTGGTGGTTTATGCAAATGCTAGTGGTTTTCTAGACGGAAGCATGCTTTTCATTTACCACCCACTCGCTAGTGTGCTTTTATCATGAAATATTTTTCTAAAAGAAAAAAGAGAAAGAGGGGCTTGCCTAGAACGAGATTCATTTTTAGAGGGGGGCTTGGTTTTGGTTTATGTTTTGAGCACAACATGAAAAGCATAGAACATAATGGTAAGTAAATAGCTATGGGTAAATCAATCATAAACAGCACTTGTACCATCTGAGCCTTGGAAAGGAAATAAAATACAGGCCGCTCTGTCACTTGGAAACTAAGTGGTTAGGAACTAGCTTCTCTACTTACCCTCTGTCCGAGAGATGGGAGGAAAATCCCATCACCTCCCAGAAGTCCTGTTGTGACTTATCAAGTAATAAAGCCAACAATCATATAAGCAGTGTCATGTGCACTAAAATGTATACTACAATGAAATGTGGAGTGTGATATCATCACCACAGACTTAGCACACCTTAGGTGTCTATCTTCAGATCCTTGAATAATGAACTCACCCAAACAAAACCAAGTGTCCGAGACGGAGTTGTAAGCGTTAAGATACAGACCCCTATGCAATAGTTTTTCTTCTCAGTGCACTGCCTGATCTCTTAACTACACAGAGAGGCATATGTCTGCAAACTGGGTTGTTGTTTTTTTTTTTTAAACCCGCCATGTGTCCCACTGCAACTTGAAAAGAACAATAAATGTCTGAGGAGGTGTACCAGGTTTCTCAGAGCCCACCCTTGTGTAATAGGTCTAGGAAGTAAGGACCACTGAAGGAAAGAACACACCAGCAATGTAATTTACTTTGCCTAAGGAATCAGAGCCATCAGTCTTGGTTCTTTAAAGGGTGGCTGGCCTTTCATATTTGCACAAGCAGTCCAGTCTCTGGACTGTACTGGAATCACGTTATGATGACTGGTTCCTAAGGTAGAAAAGACCAGGTGAAGAGGTGACCTCCTTGGCTGACCTGCAGCAACTCTGAACTTTCCCCCTAAGTTTCCAAAATCCTTTACCCGAAATTCAGATTCTCGGGGCTGGAGGGGTTATTCAACAGCTAAGAGCACTTCCTGCTCTTCCAGTGGATCTGATCCCATATACAAGGCATCTCACAACTACCTGTAACTCCAATCCAGGGGATCCAATCCTCTCTTCTGGCCTCTGTGGGCACTGAAATCACATACACAAACCTACACAAGAACAGTCATACATATACATTTTTTTTTTAAGTTTTTTGGTTTTGTTTTGGTTTTTAGTTTTGTTGTTAAGAATTCTGGATTCTCAGAGCTAACTGTCACCTGGAGCTTATCTAGTACAAATGAATGAACACGAACAAATATGGCCAAGCAAGTTCACCTGGAGTTTTGCCAACTGGTGCCACTGATGAGCTGTCATGAATGGTTCTCATGTTGTAAACTATCAAGAGATGCTGCTTATGATCATGAAGACAAAGAAACAAGCAGGAATGAAAGAAAATGGAACTAGTGATTTAAAAAAAGAAAGAGGCCATGAATTTGAGGGAGAGTAGATGGGGGCATATGAGCAGGTTTAGAGGGAGGAAAGGGCAGGGAGAAGTGGTGTAATTATAATCTAAGAGTGAAAGAGTGGCCGTCAAGTTCTGTATGAGAGGGAAAATGGAACGTGACGATGTGTTCAGATCAGAAAACTAAACAAGATTGAACGTGACTGGCTGCCTTCTAAGCACAGAGTGCAGCTGAAAGCCTCTTCCCACTTGGAATTCTTCTTGGCTCTGACACATGATTGTCTCCCAGAAGGAATAACACAAACCACAAACCAACAGAACTAATGTTGGATGAGTGCAGTCATGCCTCCGGCTACAACCCAGCCCATTTAAATTCAATACACATAGGGAATGGCTCCATATGTACTCACTCTAGAGACCTATATACATCTATAGATCTGTAAATACACCCAGAAAAATAAAAAGAGAACAAAGAAGAGCAGAAATATAAAACAAAACATACTTTATAGAATAGAAACAACCTGCAGCCCTCTCCTGTTCTTTCATCAGAATGAGATAAAAGTAGACAACTCCAGCATCAAAGGATACACCACACTTCAAGTGGCAAACTTCTAGTGCCATGCCTTTGCACACATGAAAGCCAGAGAAGGCTTTATTACCACCCAGAGCTGAGAGTGTAAGCATCTGGACCCACATCCCCTAGGTACAGCCCTCTGTGATAAATATTAAAGAAAGCGTTGGGGGAGATAGGAAAGGCTTTGGGATTACTGTTGACCACAGTGTCTAAAAAGAGATGCACTGTCTTCCAGACCCCACTCCTAGAAGTAGGTATGTCCTAACTACTACCCACTTTCCTTGACAAACATAGCATTTTATGGAAAAGAGGAAGAAAGCAGCACAACAACTCACACCGTTTTAAAAAGTGTGGGCTGAGTAAGTGCTTCACATGACTGGAGATACCACAATGGTAGCTTCAGTAAACACACACCTGGGTCCTTCCTAAAGAGCTTAAAATGTTCTTATTCTATACAAGAGCCCACTTTGCTCACAAGGATGACTATGAAGAAGCATTCCATGATGATTTTTACATTACAGTAACAGGAAATTGAGCGAAAGAATGCTAAAAATGAAGGAAGGAATAGAAGTAAGAATAACAGATCAAGGCAAAAATAATATTTGTTATAAAGAAAACAAGAAAAATAGAAAATCTTCAGGTCATACAACTAGGCAAAGAGAAATTCTAAACTTGAACCCAAAAGCATAATTTGCAAGAGAAAAATCTGACTAACTTTACTAAAAACAAAAGGCTTTCTTCTGCAAAGACCTATCAAGATGCAAAGAAAAGCTGGAAGAAACTATTTTAAAAATCACATATTCAACAAAAGAGCAGCATCTAGAATTCGCAAATCCCTTGTGAAATTCAGCATTACATCAACTTCAAAAGACAAGAAACATACATAAACACTTCAACAAAGAAAAGACACAATGGCAAATGAAAACCATGAAAATGGTTGGCATTATAGCTATCAGAAAAATACAAAAGTATTTTCAGGCACACACTTGTACACTAATGTTCACTGCAGCTTTGTTCATAACAACCAAACACTGAAAGCTACTCAAATATACTTCAACTGGTGAATGGTTAACCAAACTGTGGTGCGCCACACCAAGGAATACTACTAAGCAATAAGATGAAAACAAGTTGTTGATCCGTGCAACGTAGATTTCAAAGGAACTATGCTGGGTGAAGGAAGCCAAGATTGAAAGGTATGTATGAGTGGTTCCATTTGTAACATGTGTAAAATATATGATTTTAGAAATGGAGAACACATTAATGGTTACTAGGGGAGGGATGTAGGAGGGAAAAGGGACAGATATTGTCATAAGTCTTGTGGTGCAGAGCTGAACACCACCACTACATGGTGGTGATTATGCAAAATTACATATGATATAATTGAGGCACAAGTGACACAAATGGATGTACACATAACTGATAAAACCCTAATATATTTTGTGGTTCACAACAACACCAATTTCCCAAATTTTATATTAGTTAGGAAAGATGTTAACTTTGCAGAAGGCTAGACCACAGATGCATGGGACTTCTCTGTTCACTTCTCTCCAGCCACCTATGAATCTATCCTGTGATTTTTTCAAAATTAAAAATTCAGAAGTGCAAAAGGAAGAGCAGAGAAGGTTAAGACAATTAAAGCCAAAGAGTCTTATGGATGAGAAAGTAGCCATAGGACTTCCACTGAGGACATGGGGCTCTGGCATGCTGACAGCTTTCTCCCTGCAGGAACACATGGCAGCAGGAAAAACACTAATGTGTAAAATTACATGCTTAAGCAGAAACACTCTGCTTGGAAAGTTTGCTTTCTTTTCCTGCTCATCCACCCAAGCCACTGTAATAATGCTTCTTGAGGCAACCATTAAGCCTTTCTGCTTATCAGCAGATTTATCTCGCTCAAATGTTTTCCCCGAAAATGAAGTCAGCCCAGAAACCTCAGCGTTAAGAAACGGAGGCAGTCCAACTAAATATAAAGTATTCTTAATTAGTTATTAATTACATAAAACAAAGAAAACACACATGACTAAGCATTTAAATCTCCTCTCCGAACCTGCTCCCTAGTTTTACAAAGCTTATTAACTATACCTAAAGGAACTGTTCTTAAAATCAGGAGGGTGGCCTTCTTACTACCATGCCTTTTTCAATTTGTATTTAAGATGCAGCTATATGGAATCATAGATAAACACTCTACCCTTACTTTTGGCTAAACTCCTGCAAGCACACTGTCTTAGTCAGGGTTTCTATTCCTGCACAAACATCATGACCAAAAAGCAAGTTGGGGAGGAAAGGGTTTATTCAGCTTACACTTCCAATTGCTGTTCATCACGAAAGAAATCAAGACTGGAACTCAAGCAGGTCAAGGAGCAAGAGTTGATGCAGAGGCCAAGGAGGAATGCTGCTTACTGGATTGCTTGCTTCTCCTGGCTTGCTCAGCTGGATTTCTTATAGAACCCAAGACCACCAGCCCACAGATGGTACCACTCACAAGGGGCCCTCCACCCTTGATCACTAATTGAGAAAATGCCTTGCACCTGGACCTCATGGAGGCATTTTTCTCAACTAAAACTCCTTTCCCTGTGATAACTCCAGCTTGTGTCAAGTTGACACACAAAACTAGCCAGGACACACACTCATGATCTCTAGACATCCCGTTTACCAAGAAAAGTTTGCATACTTAGGAATCATGTTCAGAACTGATGTCTTAGCCTCAGAAATGTTATCAACTCTATTAGTGACTTAACAGAAGATAACGGGGTGCTTCTGTGAGCCTTTTCTTCACCATTCCTGATAAAGCTTCTAATCCAGAGGTATCTGAGACAACTTTAGAGCTCCAAAGCTGAATGGTGTTTCAATCTCAAGAGAGGTATCAGCTCGAACACAATCCCATTTCACATTGTATGCAATGCCCTGTCGACACTTACTGAAACTGTGTTGCATGACAATCTGACAGAGGCACCATGCTTAGTTAAAGCTGTCCCCTCTCCGTCTGCCAGCCACCCTCACAATGCGCAGCACTTTTACAATACCAAAACATCAGCTTTAAGCAAAACCCACACAGCTGGTTAGGAGCAGGTGTAGACCAAGGAACAAAGTCAACACGGCCTGCAGGAATACATTTCTAAGTGTTTCAAAATGCCAGATCTTGCAAATAAAATTGACCTTTTCACTTGGCATTCTCTTAAAAGAAATGAGATTTTTGAGACATGCATCTCAGCTATTTTTAATTCTAGACTCCCAGGACTGTAGAATATCAAAAGGGCGTTGAGACGGAATGTATTGCTTCCATTTGCAGCTTTGCCTCCATGAACACAACTGAGCACATTTGTGCATACACAGAAGCTTCCTTTGCCATCACAGTCTCTATCTAGAAAGGATCACAAACACCTCTTTCTCTAAAAAGGAGGTTTTTAATGATATTTTCTTTCTAGCACATTACAAAACTCTGACATCTTTTTGCCACTTTATTTTAAAGCAAGGACCTCATATTGAATTAGAGTAGACGTTAGAGTAAAATACCAAACCCCCTGCTCAGGAGGCTTTACTTAGTTGCTTTAAATAAAAAGTGACAAATCATCTGACATGCCCTGCTCTTGACAGCCTGTCACCCTAACTGCAGATCACATCCTTTTCTGCTTCCGTTTTCTTCCTCTCTTTCTCTTGTCAGTTTCAGCCGTGGCTCCAAATCTCAATTCTCTGGGCAAGTCACCTTCCCTTCCTCCTACTGTTTCTATCGCTTCCCTAAGCATTAGCTCCTCACTACCTGAGTCATAAGGGCCATGCCTATCCCCTGTGCCATGAGAAGATGCCACTGGCCTTGTTCCCATGCTAACATGAAGCTGTTCCTCCACTGAGAGAACAAAGGTGGACCAGCTTAAAGGGAGCAAAGTTGAGAGTCCACAAACTGGTGCTCCTCCTCTGCCTTTCCCAAGCCGCCAGCCCACTCCCCAGAACCCCCACAAGTGCTACTGTTGGAAAGTTAATTAACTGCCTGTCCTTACATAATTTAAATAGAAAAACAAAGGCACTGGGTTTGAAGCTGTCTTCCAGCTGCTTTTTTTTTTCCAATTATGCTTTCTTTATTGTTCAATTACAATGTCAGTCTATCCTATTACTAAGTCTTTTATCTCTCCCATGAAATAAAGCTATTTTTAATTCTGTAATTAAATTGACTAGTATTCTTTAGTTCTCCTTTCTTTTTTGATTTAAAAAGGGATAAATCAATATATTCTAGTAAGAGTTGGAATCTGATTCTGCCCCAAGGTTTTAAAATGCGCTAAGTAGCCTATAATTGTGATTTCCTGGTAGACATCTAAGAACTTTGAAGGAAAGCTGAATGTGAAAAGAACATAAGGTGTGTTCACTGGCAATCAAAAGTGGCTCTCTTGGACTGGTAAGATAGCTTAGCAAGGAAGGGCGTTTCCTGACAAGCCTGACAACCTGAGTTTAATCCCTGGGGCATACATACACATATACACAGACACACACAGACACACACACACACACACACACACACACACATGTAAATGTAAAATCATTGCTGCTTCATGCTACTACAATATAGGCTGCTTAAGTGCAAGGCCTGGGTTTCCAAGGTTTGTTTGGTCTTTTTGCCCTAATCCCCCACATAGATGAACATGGATTTAAGTTCCCAGTTCCCCTTAATGCAAAAGGTCTGTTCTAAAACCTCTAATGGATGCCTGAAACTGCAGGTATATCAGACCCTACACTGACTCTTTTCCTATCTATACCTACAATACAGTTTAACATATAAGTTAGGCACTCTCACTTATAAGTAAGAGTGAAAAGACAAAAACAAAACCCATACACAATCAAACAGCACTAGCTCTTCACTATTTTAAAATCTATATGAATATGACTCTTCTGTCTCTCTCATAACACTTCCTCATTCTATGCCTGAAGGAAGCACTTTATAGTTTATCTTTGTCATGTCCAAATTTCCAGCTTCACCACCCTCTGCTTTGGGCCACTGTTAAACAAAGCAAGGGTTATTGAATGGGATCACTATAATGGCATTTCATTTGATCAGTTAACAAAAGACAAGCTACTGAGTGAAAGCAGGAGGGTACCTTATAACTGTGTGAACACACTGTGAGAGGGACGATTTATGTCCCAGGCAGGATGCAGTAGAAAGCTACAAGACTTCATTGTGCTATTCAGGGCACCCTACAGTTTAAAACTTATAACTGGCTTATGTCCTGGATTTTCCATTTAATACCTTTAGACCCCAGATGGCCGTACTTCTGCCTCAACATAACAGACACAAATATGAGGAAAATGAAACCATGGCTCAGGGAGGACTACTAGACTAGTCTCCAGTCACCTCCAGAGACACATAACCTATTTAAAGATAAGTAAAAACTGCAAGGTCAATGATATTATTACAATCTAAAGGCTAAAACACTCGACATAAGCTACTTAATGTCATTTCATAATATTAAATGAATCTGTTTTGTAAGAACTGTAGAACCATGTAGAGCACCAGTTTTACGAGTGTTGCCACCATGGTTATGATTTCAGATATCATAACTGTCACACGATGTTATTAACAGGGAAACAGTCAAATGTCCTTTTCCAGACAAACAAATATCATCACGGAAATAACTAGACAATGATAGTTGAAGGATGCACCACACCAACATTTTCAGATGAGAAGAATCAACAAAGGAACTGAGCTGCCAAGCATTTAAAAAAGAAAGTCAATCCTGAAACCACATCTAACATTTTCAAATAAAATTAAGTTGCTGTTTATACAAATATACCTATAAGATCAGTCACCCTCATAATCAGGAGTTACTATGCACACCCTCTTCTCCACACACAGTCTTTCCAGAGACACTCAGATCCTTATTTATTTTAGAAATAAGAAAACTGAGTCAAAAAGGTGAGTCTAATATGAGTGAAGGAAGCAAAAAACCTACCAGATCTGTCTATCCCAGTCACTCACTGTGGGCATCTATGCTCCATGGAAGCTAACTGAGTGACAAAGTAGAGAAGGTGCTCTATGAATACTCAATGAAATCCTACACAACTACTAGAATTGCAAAGGTGGTTCTGCTGACAAGACCACATATAGTTACAATGCTGCCTCTGACTGAGGACCATGCATAAACTGTCATGTTTCCTCTTTCTCCAACAATCATGTGAGGTAAACATCTCTAGACTTGAGGGTTAAGTAAGCCCTATTTTCCCGAGCATCACACTGAATGTTACACACAGCCGTAAAGTAGACAGAGGTCATCCAATACGTAGAACCCTTGCTTCTTAGTCTGCACTAAAGGAAACCATAAAAGAGACATTCTGATCTCTGCTTCAGAACAGATAATTTCCCATTTGATTCACAACAGTATTCACTTAAACCAAGCTAAAGATAGTCATTTTCCTGTTTTTCTAAAATGTTTTTTATTTTAATCAATTGAGTTTCAACTATACTTTGTCTTTACAAATGACTGGTATCTCAGGACTTAACATTTTCAGTCTGCCAGTAATGAAAAGGTTAAACTTGAGAGTGATGCCCTGGTGGATATCTGTCTCCCTCAACCATCAAAGGGCTGTGGGGAGGGGGAAGGAGGTCACAGTCAGTTACTCCGTTATACCAGTGCTCACTGGGACATCTGTAAGCACACAAACACTCTACCCTTCAGCCTTCAGCTTGCCACAGTGAAACAAAACAGTCAGTGACTCCTCCCCAAGTGCGGACTTTAATTCCTGGCTTGGCCGAAAGGATTCAGAGAGGGATAAGCAGCCCCTCTGGCCTTCAGGTAGGTCCAATACCTTCATTTCTAGAAAAAGATAAAAGAGCCTACATTGATAAATTTTAAGGGGCTGCTGGTGCCACACTAAAGCAATATGTTGTCTACAGAGGGCAGAGCCATAGGGAAGACGTGGAGGTATGGTTCTGGTATCCAGCTACTGCAATCACTAATTCCTTCAGGGTGCTATTATTAATCTTGACCCTCTGGCATCAATGTGGGAAGAAAGACCTAATCCTGGTTTCATTGCCAGCAGAAATCAAATAGTGTGTGCCTCAAACCTGATTAACTATGCAAACCAGTGTTAACTCCCACACTACATAGCTGCAATCCACGGGAGTACTTTACTATTTTGGAGTCAGGAAACAAAAGCAATGCTGATCGGTAAGACTGAATGCCTCAGAGTATACTATCTGTCTTTGGAGAGAAAGTCAGTTCGGACACAGGAAACTACAAACCCAGACCTCACACCATTAGTTCCCTTCTGATAATCAACTATGCCCTTGCTTCAAAGTGAGTTAAGTGAAAACTGCCCTGCTGCGGAATGCTAGCACAGGGCTGAGGACATGGCACTAAGGGTGTTGGCCCTGTATTTCTTCCTTTCAAAATGAATCTTTAATGTGTTGACTTTGAAATTTCCCTCGGTTGAAGCAATGTCTTTTTTTCTTTTCTTTCTTTCTTTTTTTTTTTTATCTATTTAAAGAAAAACCTTCAATGGGTTATTTTAGGTCTAACATAATTTTTAAACAATTTTTAAAACCCTAGATGTAACTAATATAGTTATATTAAAACCATGGAAAAGATATACTCTTCAACTCCAGTGAAAATATATTCCAGTCCATAAACCAAACTTTCAACAACTCAATGTGTCAAAAATGCTAAAATACCTCCAATGTTTCTATTATTTAAATACACAAATCCTCCGACTAAAATGAGCCACCTAAGACTTAAATGGGCAACACTTGTCTCTGTTCCAAGATGAGACAATGTAGCTCCCTTTACTGTTTTTAGGGCTCCAAGTTTAATACAAAAATGGACAATCTTCCCTGTGCATTGTCCAAGAATATGACTTTATTTCATCCATAATAATCCAAAATCCCTAAAACAACCTTAACATGACACAGCAGGCTACAATTGAGGCTGGGTTTTTTTTGGGGGGGGGGGGCCTGAAGGGGTGTGTTTTTAACTCCTTGGGATCTGGAATCCATTGCTTCTGTACTGCTTCTATAATTCTGTATTGGTTTTTGTAGGTATTTGAAATAAGGGAGCTTCAAACTCAATGTTGCCTATGCTCAAAATGGTGCAAATGTCTGAAAAGAATCATTCCGCACAGAGAGTGTAACCACCTAGGGCACCCATGGTTTTCACTGGATTAGGGGTCAACTTTTTATCTTAGTACCTATGGGCAGAATGCTCTCAGCTGATAGAAGATCCTCTCTTATGCATATGTGAACAGCTCAGGAATAAATCCAACATTTTCCCAAGTTATTTCAGAATCAGAGCAAGCTGCTGGACCTACAGACAACCACAGTCTGAGCAAGCGAAAGGCTTGCCTTCACAGCTGCACAAACAGTCTTTCGCAGGCACCATTTCCTCGAGTGACTTAACCCAGGGAATAATATTAATAGATCACATCTTGAGGACTCTCTGGCTGCAAGAGATTAGTTAGGAATTAATGACACATAAACTTTAGAAGTTCTTCAGGCCAGAAAACATATATGATAGAGTGGTCACAGACAGTACAGGGCTCAAGGAACATTTGCAGGGGTAAGAGAAATATAGTGGCCAATAACATTTGCTGACTAATTTCTGTGCACCAGTCATTGTGCCTTATAATTCACATGTGCCAGCTTCATTTACAAAGCAATCTAATGAATAGCTATTAATAATATCCCAATTTACAGGTAAATGAAAGAAAATAAGTTGCCAAGGATGATCACAGACACAAAGTGGTAGCATCCCAGATTTAGACTCATAATGTTCAAATTTGGATCTTGCATATACACTGATGGATATGCACAGGGACAAGAACATTTGTGTTATCTACACTGAGTCACCACCAATACCTTTGGCTTATACATTTATCCAACTATTATTAGTTCAAATATCACTTACACCATCCCCTCTGCTACTCATAGAATATCTTGAAAGAATAGAGGGAGCTGGAACAATGTTAAGAGCCAGAAGACAGAGAGACTTTGAAATGCTATCTTTAAGATGACACAACCACTGCAATCATGAACTCACAGTTGCTTTGGATATCTAGACTGGACCTGCACAACACTGGCTCTATAACAGGCTGTCATTGCTTGGAGGGGAGCACATGAGGCCCTACCCGACTCTGCTGCACAACTGACTATTGATAGATTTAGGGAGAAAAAGAGACAGAGAGACAGACACCCAGAGAGAGATACTGCCTTCCGCTGTGCAGCCATTCATGAGTACTCCAAGCTTCTATGGACAGTTCCAAACCCATGGCCACACAGATGTTTCTGGTTAAACTCAGTGGGTCAAAACCCAAACAAAAAGATATTAATGTAGGAAATGTGAGAAAATTTTTTTAGGAAGGAGGGAAGGTTGGCAGGGACAGGAGGGAGATAAAAGAGGGGGGTTGAATCATAAGAATGAACTATATATGTGTATGAAACTATCAAAGGGAGAAACTAATTAAGAATAAAAGGTTTACCTGTCTACATCCACTGACCAAATCCCAGCATCCTATAGTCTCTTCTAACCATCTCCAGCATCTCTCACGAATGCGGTCATTATCAGAAGATAACTGTACCCTAACAAGCCTTACTATCTATTAGTTCAAGGACAATGGTATCTACTACTTACTGTGCAAGGCCTGTTCTGAGTGCTTTACAAGTCCTCAAGTTGTAAATTACTAGTCATAGTTGACATCAATCCATGTGGGTAAAATTACCCCATTTTACTGATGAGGAAATCAAGACACAGAGATTTAGTTAAACAGTTTGCTCAAAGTCAAAGTTACTAAGTGACAGCCAGGATTTGAATCTAGTCTGATAGCGTTGAGTTCTAATCTTGACCACTGTTTTATGATGCTTTTTAAACAACTTACTCTAAAAACTAAATTTTATTTTGTTTCAACATTTAGTGACAAGAGTATTTCACACCCACAAGCAGGAAGTACACTTCATACCTCTCTAAGGTAGGTAATAATAACTTACCAAGCTTACTTTATCTGATAAATATTTCGTACCAGCAGTACAATATGAAAGGGAGTCCACTTTGTATTCAATATAAAATTACTCAAAGTCATCTCACAGTTCATGAGCTGAAAAGCGAACTGAAACGGGATAATTCTATTTTCCTAGGCGGGATGGGGGGAGGCTAGTTCAGTTCAGAAACTTTCTCTGTTTCCTTGAAAGAATCCTCAAAACAAAAAGGAAGGGAAGCTGCTGAGCTGGAAGGGTGTGGG
This sequence comes from Rhynchomys soricoides, assembly GCA_019843965.1. Taxonomy (NCBI): domain Eukaryota; kingdom Metazoa; phylum Chordata; class Mammalia; order Rodentia; family Muridae; genus Rhynchomys; species Rhynchomys soricoides. Next base: position 1,477,553 of record JADRCH010000075.1, read on the forward strand.
CTCTAAAGTGTCCCTTGCAACCTCCTAATTACTAGTACACTTTCGTTAGTAAGTGCACGAGCGGAAAAAATTCAATTTCAAGCTGCTTCTCCGCTGCATACTAGGTATTCTGAGACTCGTCTTTTGTTTTGAAAGACAGTCAACTTTTCTAACTCCGTGTCCCAACAAGCGAAGAATCCTCAGAGTGCAATTTTGAGTCACGCTTCTATACACCCAGTGCAGAGTCAGTAGAGACACCTCAACCATAATTTCCCTTCAAACTAAGGCTTCCAGACAACCAAACTCGGGCCAGAAGCATGTGTGCCAACTACCCGGGTTACCCTATTAAGAGTCCCAGGAAACGCTGCAGCGATTTCTGGGCACCGGTTTGCCAGCGCTCCTCCTGATAATCTTGCCTTCCAGCGCCCCGATGTCGACAGAGGGCGGAACTCTCACCTCCCGTTCCCTAGCTGTCCGTCACCATGGCGCCCATCTAGTCACTTCGCTCTCTTGGAGTCCTTATCCAGTCAAACAGCCTACAAGGTTTCTGCCCCGAAACAACAAAGACAATTTATCCAACTACACAGCCCATGGAACATGGATTTCTGGGAAATGTAGTTCTTCGGAGTCTCAAGGAAAGAGCTTTCTAGGAAAGAAAGACTACAATTCCCAGAAATCAAAGCAAAGCCAGTCCGCCACTAAAATACGTCCTAGCTGCTAGAATAAATAAAGTAGTGTCTTTGGCTCTTAGTTTTCTAATTGAGGGGAGGAGGTGTCATACTGTTCTATGACAAGCACGTTAAATGACTTTTCTTTTAAACAAGCTTTTTGTATGAAGAATCTAAACATAATTATCAATATGAAAAGATATTCTAAGTTATTACATTTTATAATTCTTTCAGATAAAAGACCTACTCACAATCAAAAAATGTCCCTGCAGATGCTAACAGTGGGTCATAACACAGCCTTAATTCAACCAGGATTCTCACTGATGAATTTTGATGGCCAAGTTTTCTTCTTTGGCCAAAAAGGCTGGCCTAAGAGAGCCTGCCCTACTGGAGTCTTTCATTTTGATATAAAACAAAATCATCTCAAACTGAAGCCTGCAATTTTCTCTAAAGATTCCTGCTACCTCCCACCTCTTCGTTACCCAGCTATTTGCTCTTACAAAAGCAGCATAGACTCTGACAAGCATCAATATATCATCCACGGAGGGAAAACACCAAACAATGAGCTTTCCGATAAGATTTATATCATGTCTGTGGCTTGCAAGAATAACAAAAAAGTTACTTTCCGTTGCACAGAGAAAGACTTAGTAGGAGACGTCCCTGAAGCTAGATATGGCCATTCCATTGATATGGTATATAGTCGAGGAAAAAGTATGGGTGTTCTCTTTGGAGGACGGTCATACATGCCTTCTACCCAGAGAACCACAGAAAAATGGAATAGCGTAGCTGACTGCCAACCCCATGTTTTCTTGGTAGATTTTGAATTTGGATGTGCTACATCTTATATTCTCCCAGAACTTCAGGATGGGCTGTCTTTTCATGTTTCTATTGCCAGAAATGATACCATTTATATTTTGGGAGGGCACTCCCTTGCCAGTAATATACGCCCTGCCAACTTGTATAGAATAAGAGTAGATCTTCCCTTGGGTACCCCAGCAGTGAATTGCACAGTCTTGCCAGGAGGAATCTCTGTCTCCAGTGCAATTCTCACTCAAACAAATAATGATGAATTTGTTATTGTTGGTGGTTATCAGCTGGAAAATCAAAAGAGAATGGTCTGCAGCATTGTCTCTCTAGGGGACAACACGATTGAAATTAGTGAAATGGAGACCCCTGACTGGACCCCAGATATTAAGCATAGTAAACTATGGTTTGGAAGCAACATGGGAAATGGGACTGTTTTCCTTGGCATACCAGGAGACAATAAGCAGGCTATGTCAGAAGCATTCTATTTCTATATGTTGAGATGCTCTGAAGATGATGTGATAGAAGAGCAGAAAATTGTCTCAAACAGTCAGAAATCAACAGAAGATACTGGGGACTCCACTCCCTTTGAAGACTCGGAAGAATTTTGTTTCAGTGCTGAAGCAACCAGTTTTGACGGTGATGATGAATTTGACACCTACAATGAAGATGATGAGGATGATGAGTCTGTAACTGGCTACTGGATAACATGTTGCCCTACTTGTGATGTGGACATCAATACTTGGGTTCCATTCTATTCAACTGAGCTCAATAAACCCGCCATGATCTATTGTTCTCATGGGGATGGGCACTGGGTGCATGCCCAGTGCATGGATCTGGAAGAAGGCACACTCATCCACTTGTCAGAAGGAAGCAACAAGTATTATTGCAATGAACATGTACAAATAGCAAGAGCATTACACACTCCCAAAAGAAACCCACCCTTACAAAAACCTCCAATGAAATCCCTCCACAAAAAAGGCTCTGGGAAAGTCTTGACTCCTGCCAAGAAATCCTTTCTTCGAAGGTTGTTTGATTAGTTTAGCAAAAATCCCTCAGATTCAGGTGCATTGATTACTAAATCTACTTTTAAAATCATAAACAGTATTTTGATTTTTGTTTACTGAAATCTCTATATTATATTTAGTTGTATGAATTAAGTGCTAATGTTTTGATGTAATGTTAAGTATGATTATTCTAACATGTGTTTTTAACATTTTATTCAGAAATGTCTTAAACGAGAAATGTTACACAGTTTTTCATTAGGGATAGCATCAATGAAGTATAGAACTCTTGCATTATTTTGTAACAATCTACATGTTGAATAGTAACTAAATACCAATAAACTAATGTACAAAAAATTAAGGTTTTGTGTAATAAGTAGCCTATGGTTGGTTTAAACAGTTAAAACCAACAGCTATATCCCACACTACTGCTGTTTATAAATTTTAAGGTGGCCTCTTGGATCCATGAACAAACATACATATAGATCACTGTATCAAGCCAGGCATGGTGATGGTGATACATGCCTGTAATCCTGACACTTGGGAAGTGGTGGAAGGAAATTTGTGAGTTTGATGCATGTTGAGGTATGGTCTTTTGCTATGTATTGTAGTGCTAAGTGTGGGTTCCAAGACCTGCTTGCCCCAGAGACAAAAGAGTCCACACATAGATCCAATTGGTGCTATGTGACCTTGCCCCCAAGTTATTTGTGATTGGGTGAATAAGATGCCAACAACCAATAGCTGGGCAGAAGAGACATAGGTGGGGGTTGAGGGTACCCTGGCTTGAGGTAGGAGGAGACCATGAGGAAAGGGGAGAAAAAGGTGAAGGAAGAAGAGAAAGACGCCATGAGTTAGAAGTCAAGAAAGCATGGCCCTGAGTGCTGGCCAATTGGAATTAAGAGCAGCCCAGATGAAACATAGTAAATAATAACTCGGGGTTATCAATAGGAAATAGGTTTGAATAGCATAGAGAGTAGACATCTGTCCAGCCGTAGAGCTGATTAAGGCTTATTGTAAATATAAAGTTAATGTGTGTCTTTTATCTAGGAACTAAATGGTCAAAGGTGGGGTAGAAACTCTGGACTGAGATTAAAAATTTCTATAATGGATGCTAGCCTGAGCTACATTTTATCTCAAATCCAAAGGCTGATAGAAGACAAAGCACTGGTGGCATTGCTGCCTGTCATACACAAAGTCCTGAATCCAATACTGTGGGCTTTTTTTTTTTTTTTTTGAAGTATCTACATACACTTCTAGAGTGAAAACATATTCCAACAATATGCCTTTGTTTGAATATCCCACTTTGGGCTTTCACATTCAATGACTTCAAAATCAATGGTTCACCCCTTTGAAAATGCTCAACTATTGTCTCTCTTCTTCCTTAAAGATAGTTGTCATCTCTGGAAATAGTCACATGTCATTCAAGGACCAATAATGTGCAACCCTGAAGTAATGCATTACCACTTTAAGTGAAAAGCGAAATATGAACATGAGCTCAAACAATGGTTTAGGGCTATTTCTCTGGGGGGGGAGGTGCTCTAATGCTAAGTCCTGATCTGTTTTCAAATGAGTAAAGAAGCGATATCAAGAAATATGCAACAATAAAAAAGAAAACTTTCATATTCCATGAATGAAAACTCTTAATTTCTTGTAGGAAAAGCACCAAATCTCTCATTGTGGCTTGACATGATTCTTTAGTTCCACCACCTCCTTCCCTGAACACAGTCTGTACTTGAGTCCCCATCATTGTTCAAAATCCTTTATCAAAAAGTAAGACAAGGTGAATGGCAGCTGAGGAGAAACAACATTTAAAGTTGGTATCTGGCCTCCATCCACATCCACATGCCCATATGTGCACATGGGCCCACAGTCACATGACCATGGATACATATCACAGACAGAGAGAGAGAGAGAGAAAGAGAGAGAGAGAGAGAGAGAGAGTTTTAGTTCCAATATCCACATTAAACATCATAGGACCTGCAAAAAAAAAAATTTCATCTCTAGAGAATTTGTTGTCTCACCATAGAAAGAGGCCAAGGACAGGGAAGGAAAGATACAGAAAGCACATCTGTATGTACCTGAGCCATTTATGCAGAAAAAGCTGCCCATACAAATATAAACTCTTTTATAACCAGGAATATACAGACAACACTTCAAAACGGGGCCAAAATATCTCAGGTTTTCTATTTTATGTCACCTCTGCTGGAGAATTGTTATGGCAAAGATAACAAAACAAGTAGACTAAGCCATTTGACATGCTTACAAAATGTGTAGTGATCACTTGAAAGGGGGAAATCTGTGTTGCAAAGGTTAACCAAACCATTTGAGACAATAAAAAATACGAACTTGATAAGAGTGAAGATGGAAAATAGATATAAAGATGGACCAGTTCACTAGACTTTTGATCAGACCTCAGTACAGAAATACACAGATCTTGGCATTCAATAAATTAGGGTGTGTGTGTGTGTGTGTGCCTGTCTGTCTATCTGTCTGTGTGCATACATGTTCCTCTGTGTATGTCCATTCATATGCATGTGTACACCTGTCTATGAGTGTGTGTAAGTGTGTGCTTGTGCATGTGGAAGTCACAAGACAATCACAGGTCTTGTTCTTCAGGTGCCCTTCACTTTTTTATGACAGAGTCTCTCACTGGCCTGGAACAGAATAAGTAGATTAGACTAGCTGGACTTCAGAAGTGGCCTTGTTTCTGCCTCTCAGCACTGACACTAAGAAAATGTTCTACCACCTTGGCTTTTTATGTGGGTTCTGATGATCAGACTAGGGCCCCTTGCATGCAAAGCACTATAACAAATCAGCTACCTCCCCAGCCCAGAATGAGTTAGGGTTTTGGTTGGTTGGTTGGTTGGTTGGTTGGTTTCGTTTGGTTTTTGTTTTTGTTTTTTTGTTTTTGTTTTTTTTTACTTTAGAAGTACATTGTCATCTTCAGGAAAGAATAAAAGCAATAAAAAGAGAAAGGAAATTTCCATGAGACCAAAGGGAAGAGAACAGGGAAATAAACAACTTCCTAAGAAGATGGGACTTTTAAGCACTATTAAACCTCCTTCATCTTTTCTCACCTAGGCTTGGGGCACTGAGAGAGTGAGACGTTCGTTTGTAGACAATGTACCATTGCAGTAAAAGAGGGTGGTTAAACTTGCCTCGGTCCCTTTACACATACACACATAACCTTCCTCCTACCTGAACAGACTCCCTTGAGCTTAATTCTTCCTAAGACCATCACCTTGTGCCTTGCTCCACTGTGGTTTAGACCGCATTGTGTCCTCAAACTCCTCCATGTTTTCCTGTTGCACCCAAGGGGTGTCCACTGGATCTTACAGCACAAAGCTTCTACCTGATTCTCCAGTAGGCCAGCCCCAGCTACTGGTCTGTTCCTGTCAACTTCTTAAATTCCCAAACACTCTGAATGCTTTCCTACCTAGGAGTCTCCCCAGAGACTGTCTGCTTTAGGTAACTGGCCTAACTTCAGCCCACTCATGCAGTCGGCCTCCACTTAAATGTTATTTCTTCCCAGGTGCTTTTTCTGACTCCACAGTTTAAATCCTACTGTCACCTTGTTCTTTTTTACACTTGTCTATTGTAATTGCATCTAGTGCTTTTACTCCTCCACATTAGAGCATGAACCCTCATGAGTCTTACTGTTGATAACTTAATCTCTAGCTCTTTGTGACCCAAAACTATGCTACTTGCCGCTGCATCTCAGTACCAAGCGTACATCGCCTGCTTAGAAGAAGCGGCCCATAAGTACTTACAATAGACACTGATGACCCACATAAGTCTCTATTGTAAGAAACGTTGAGAAAATTTATCAACAGTCTTATATAGCTGTAAAGCTTCAGAACCACAACAATGATGGCACAAGCAAGATACCTGAGCTGTGCAAGAATGGAACTCAGGGGAGCTAACAGATGTCTAATTGGAACTAAAGCCCACTCAGTTGGTAGGAACTGGTGCCTGATACTGTAAACCTGGCCAAAGCCCATGTTTAGAGATGTCGCCGAGCCTACTGTTGTCGCATTATTGAGGTAATGTAATTTCCAATTGCCTTCTAAATAGCCATCCTTCTACCCATAAATCAATGCAACTCTCATGCCTCATCAAAAAGCTTCTTTTTTGCAGCAGACAACTATTGGTGATATCCTCAACTGGTCAAAAGAAATGCATAAATGAGTGACCATGGGGTGCCCAGCCCCTCAAATGGGACATCTATAACACAACCCTAAAACCTAAATCTCAGGAAACATCTCTGAAAAAGAGATGAAAAGATTATAAGAGCCTGTGGACCGGAACAACTGCTGCATGGTAGTTCCCTCTGGACGAGACAAGAATACTGCTCCCTTGAACTCTCAATGATATGGCTGCCCAAAGAAGTCCTGCAAAGACCGTATCATCGAACATGCTAACATGGATGGGAGAAAATGTCAAGGCACCCTTTCCTCCAAGATGAGCTACAGGCAGTCAGTGGCTGCTGAGGAAAGGCGAACCACTTCTATGTGGTTTTGTATTAAGGTGTTGTTGGTAGGGACACGGTGGTACTGGTGGTGTTTCTTCAGAGATATGACACCAATCCTATATGATCATCCCTAAACAAATGCAAGTAAGCGAAACACTAACTTTACTCAGGAGTTTGTGTATAGGTTTGGGGGGGGGGAGGAAACTGTTTCCTCTGGGCACTCGTCTTTCGTGTCGTCAAGGCTGCACTTTTTGTGTTTTCTCTGAGCTCTCCTAACTATATGAGCTGTCTTCTGATGTTATTGCCCATCTTTTAAAATCTAAGAAGCCTACTCAAAAGTAAACTGAATAAACTGGAAGGCATCAAGAAAACAAAAATAAATATACAAGAAATTACCTATTTGAGAGAGGCAGTTGGAAGATACAGGAGAAGTTAAAGGAGACAGTGGGGTTTAGAAATTATGCGAATACAGTGTACTTTTGTAGGAATAAAATAAAATAGAAGCTGGAGTCGTTAGAAATGATAGCATGAAGGAAGTACACTCTATTGGCCTTACTTTTAAGCAAGGATATACTACATTTTCAAAGGCAGAATTAATATTCAAATATTCAAAATGTCCGATGCAGACGTATTACTAGGGGCTGACATGCTACTAACCATGTTCTGGAATGATTCCAGTTTCTTGGAGAATGGGAAGGAGCTGATAAATTAGCATAAGGGCAATCAGGTCTTGAGGACAAACTATTTGGCTGTAAGTACAGTAGTTTAAGAACTGATGCAACTAGAGAGAGAGACAGACTGAATTCCAGTCCAAAGTGAAAGGGATCTACTGAGTTTCTTCAACAGAGGAACACTTAAAACAAATGTATCTTCAGCACAAAGCCAGGATTCTTTCCACTTAGAACAAATTTATCTTCAACACAGATACACAAAGTCTTGAATTTACTAGCTAATAGAGACAGGGTCTTACTAAATTGCTCAGACTAGTCAGAATCACTCTGTAGCCTCCTCTGGTGAGGAAAGGATCAAGTAGGAGACAGGTCGGGGGCACAAGGACCTAGAGGCCAGCTGGCTTCTTACCCAGGATTCACAGACTCTAGGGGCACCTTCCGAGTCTTGCTAAGAGAGGCCAGAGGTGAGCTCATAGCTCTAGTCTTGAGATTATGAGGTGTTGAGTTAAGTAAAGGGAAGAGTCACACAAAGATGAGCTAGACAGAATTGTAAAGATATGATTCTGGCTAAGATATACTTCCCTGACCTCATGTGAAAATGGAGATCACAGAAGTACCTAGTTCAAAAGGATAGAATGTGACAGCATATGTAAAGTTGTTTTACACCACAAAAAAAGAAGTTTGGTAAATGATAGCTATCTGGTTTTGATTTGGTTTTGTGTCTGTATATATTTAGTTGACTCGATTTGGTCTTTTGTGCCCAGTAAGTCAGCCTTAAACTCACAATTCTTCTGCCTCAGCCTCCCAAAGAGTTGAGACTACAAGCCTGTTTTATTATTTTTGCTAGCACTGGACAATGAACCTGGAGTCTGGTTAGTTTTGCCATAATGTAGGTGGCCATGGGCAACTCAACAATCCTACTTTTAATCACAGATTTGGGGTTTATAAGAATTTCTAGAAAATTCTTAAAAGAAATTTTTAAAAGGTTTTACTGTTTACATTAAGTATCTGTGGCCAAAATCTTTCACCCTCCATTATGATAAATTATATACTTTATCACTAATCTAGTACCCTTTGTTTCAAATATCACTGTCTTACTTTCCTTTCCTATTGCTGTGATCAACTGTCCCCAGTGACTCAAGTGCAAAAAGATTTCTATCACCTCACAATTCAAAGGCATCCGTCATTGCAAGACAGTCCCCCCACAAACTTGAAGCAGCTGGTCAGGAAGCAGAGAGCAATGAATGCTTAGACTCAACTCATTTCTCCCATTTTACCCAGTCTAGGATCCCACCTGAGGGAATGATGCCACTAACAAAGAGAAGTTCTTCCCATTGGTTAACCCAATAACCAAGTATGGCCAGAGACCTGATGCTCAGGTGATTCTATTTCTCCAATTGACAACTGAGACTAAGTATCACGATCATCAATTTCATTTTTATGTCCTTCAAAATCAGGGTGATAATTTTAAAAATGGGCAGTCAACATTATTGATATGTGATGATATGGCACCAATATAAACCACAACCTGTTATTTTCAGATTTTAAACTTTTATTCCAAATACTTAAACACAAAATTGTGAAAATAATCATAATGGTAAAGAGTAAAATATGAAAATAAGTATTCAAACTCATGTTCTTCCATTTGAAAATATTCAACATGGAAATACAGGTCCTTAAATCAAATAGTACATTGCACCCTGGTGTTCGAAACCTCCCCTCAGAGAGGAAAAGTGGACTCCTGGAAGCCATTAAACAAAATGTATCATTATATGTAAAAATTAAGTGAAAAACAACACCACAAAATATCTCCCAAAACTAATTAATTCGGGTTTTTGCTTACATAGACACGTAAAGAAAGAAAAACTTTTAAAATACCTACAAAGTATCAATTTGACTTAAAATATTGTATCATAGGAAAACTAGAACAACTGTATGTAATACAGTATCTGAAGGCATGCACCTGCATCAACCAGCCCCTTGCAAAACTGGTCAAGTAGGAACATATGTCACCCCAGGTCCCCAAAGGCTGGCATTGGAGGGGCTCAAATTCAAGGTCAGTCTGCATAAATAATAAGACCTTATCTCAAAAAGTACTTAAAGATGGGAGTATTCCTCAGAGGAATACATTTGCCTAGCATGTGCAAGACCCTGGCTTGTTCCTCCACTCCTGTCTCCTAACTGTGTAGAATTTGAAATCTGTGTGAAATCATATGAAACCCATACTTTCAGCCCCACCCTACCCACCCCCCCAAAAATCTTTAGTTTCAATTTGTAAAAACAAATTGAGACAAAATTAAATCCCTATCCACCTGAGAGAGAAAGGCATCTTTCCCCCACTGCTCTGGCATCTGTGCGCATGTTTATTAATCCCAAGACACTTCTTAACCTCACACCCACCATTCATCAATTTTCATCAGCTACAGTCACTGGTCCCCGCAGTGCACTGCAGAAGGCTGGCTGGAAGACCTGTAGAAACAAGGTTTCAGGTTTCAGAGCAGGAAAAAAAAAAAAAAAAAAAAAAATGCATTGCACTTCTTTAGCCCTGCTGGGGGCGGGAGCCGGGGGCGGGGGAGGCTAGAAATCCTCCATTCACTTCGGTGAATTTCCCCGAAGTATGTGCCTGCATTTGCAATGGGCATTCTTAAAATAAAAATAGAGTATTCTAGACCAGGATTGAGGGTACATTCTCCACACTGAGGGAAACAAATAGCCATAGGCAGCACTCTACATATTGAAATCCTGTGGCCAGGTGTTCTTGAGGTTTATCAGAATGTGATTTGATTAGGAGAGTCGGGGAAGGTTGTGCTATAAATCATGCCCTGAGTCAAATACTTCTGAAATTGTCCTACAATCCTAGCAAGGGAAATTTAATATTGGGCAGTATTTACAGTGCTGCCAATTGACTAACAGAGTGAATGGGGAAAGCATCTACCAAACAGTGCCAGCATGCTCCAGGGAATGGATGATGGTGGGAACTTAGCTGTTTATTAGTGCACAGACATCTGTAAGGATTAAATGGGATGAAAGAACCAGTGGTTTAGAAGCCTATTAGTTTGCAAATGACAAAACAAAGAGGATTTTTAAGATAATACTTAAGTGTGTGTATGTTTTTGACAACTAAATTATGAATGTCTTCCATGTGCTCCATACAGAAAGCAAAGAAAATGGCTGCATTTTTCAATAGAAAGCACTAAATCCAATCCCTGCCTATACACCAAATGTGTGCCATTTAGGATAATGTCACTCTTGCACACTTGACAACTAAATTACAAAGCTCTTTGATATACTGTGTATGAAGAATGACAATTATGACCAATAAAATCAAAGGAAGAAAAAAGCTAATTAACACTAACATATCATTATGACTCGCTAGCAAATAAAATCCCATGCCTGCTCTTAAATTACTGGTGCCTGGCAAATGCTGAATTCCTAAGGACATGAATAGTTTCCAAATAACTATAGCCACTAGAGGGTTTATGGATTCCCTAGAGGTTTGGCCCAATTTTATTCTATCCAAAGGCCCAAGACAGATGACTTTCCATTCCCAAAGACATAACTCTCAGGGTTATAAAATGTAGTGGTTAGTTGTAGATCTTAATTAAATTCTGATGCTACTGTATAAACAATATAAACACAATATAAAGAACCAGAATTAAGAGACAAAGGCTTTGGTTTAAATTCAAAATCAGGTATTGATTATCCCTGTAACTTTGGGGATAATGCAAAAAAATCCAAAAGTGATAAAATATTAATAAACAATGTACACATGTTCATTCCTCTACTCTATTATGAGTAGATTCCATCTAAACTTAACAAATAGAAAAAGTACAGCACTGTCCTGCTACTAAAATCTGCACACACTGAAACTCAACTGATCATAGTCAAAAGAATAACATATGCAGGCCTTTAAGAAGCCTGGACTTGCCGGGCAGTGGTGTACACCTTTAATCCCAGCACTCGGGAGGCAGAGGCAGGCAGATTTATGAGTTCAAGGCCAGCCTGGTCTACAGAGTGAGTTTCAGGACAGCCAGGGCTATACAGAGAAACCCTGTCTCGAAAAAACAAACAAACAAACAAACAAACAAAAAAAAAAAGGAAGCCTGGATTTATTCAAATTGACCCATGTTTCATATAGAGAAAATCTGACTGACATTTCCAGCAAGGTATTAAATCTGCTTTTAGGCAGTAAGAAAATATGGATTTTAAAAATCTTTAACCTTGAGGTTACATGGAAAAGCATTAAAACTATAAATTACTCTTAATTAAAAAGTAAAAATAAACAACCAGAGCTGGCTATAGACAGCTAAACGAACATGAGTTTATCATACTTAAAAGGTAGCTATAGCTAACAGGTGCATTCTCTAACTTCATTATTAAAAAATTTATGACACCAAATGACCTCCTAGACACTGAAGGTGACAACACTGAGGCCATTTAAACCTGGAAAGGGCTGATTTTCTGAAGCCTGTCTTGATTTAATTTATTTCTGCATAAATGTAGCACCTAAGAAAATGCACTGAAAGCCCTTGGTAAAGGCCACCATGTCCTACAAATGTCCAGTGTTGTTAGAGAAACCTCAAGGGCTCCTTTGAATCTTGTAGAATAAATCAACATATGTGAAATTTACAAAATCGTCCTACAAAATGTGACATGGCAGAAAACCCCTGCATTATAACTCAATACAAAATATAATAAACTGAGGTGGAAAAAAAAGACATACCCAAGACAAATTTCTTTCCTAGCATGCTTTGACAGCCCTGGCTTTAATTTTCATGACACACAGTGGCATGCACACACATGCATCCCTGATCCCCTGCAGCTACTGCTGTTCCAAGTTATTGAGCTTGCAAATAACTGCTTTCTCCTGGTCTCACTAAACGGCTCAGGCAATCTCATCTCTATCGATCCCTGACCAAGTGACAGCACCTCTGGCCTCTCACTCCAACCAGTGACTCCTTGGGTGATAAGAGCCACTCACACAACAATGTGCTGGGTGCTAGGAGAAGACCTCACTGCAACCCAAAGGAAAACACATTGGCAAAAACCAACTTATATGTGGAGATCCTATTTAAAACTCCATTGAATCTTGGCTTTCCAGAGAGTCCTCAATGCCCAAAGGGTCCCCTAAGGTCTCTTTTGAGTTCATGGTAAACCCAGAGCTTTTTAACGCATTATGAGCGTCCATAAACTTCTGGAGGTATTTTGAAGTATACAGCCAGTGGTGTTTCAGGACATCTTCCATCTCGTAGCACTTAGACTGCCTGGCATTCATTTTCCGGAAGCGTCTAAACAGTTTGTTACCAGATTCATTTCCCTCACTTGCCCATGCCCCAATAGAGCCATCCCTTTCAATAATTTCAGGGACATGTGCCAAGGTTTTGTGAAAGTAATTGGTGATTTTGCCCTCGTATCTATATTTGAACTTGGTGGAGAGGAGCTCGGCAAAACGCTGCGAGTTGAAACTATACTGACAGAGGAACTCTGGGCACTCTTTAGCGGGACATGATGAGCGCCACACAGGTTTCATCTTCAGATAAAGGTCCATCAGCTCCCTGAGAGCTTCGTGCCTCTCCTCAGAAGGAATTAACTCACAAACTGCGTCTACAGTCTCTTGGGTCATAAGCTTCCGGGCAAAGTTGCCATTCATCCTCATGATTGGTTTTAAGTTCATCCTTTTCCGGAGATGTTTGTCCAGGGTGGCCTGCCATCTCTTCCTTTCCTCTTTAGAGGCATTGGCATTTTTATACACTTCCCCTACCTCCAGCTGGAAAATCTTATAGAATTCAGCTGCATTGCCAATATCACAGTGAAGCGCATCTATGGAAGGAACTGTCTCAATGAAAGGTTTGGCAGAGACCCCTTTCACCCGGTCCCGGAGTTCTTCTACTGACTCGTGATAGGGATTGGACCGCCAGACCTCATAGCGCTGCAGGTTCTCGGCGTGGCTTCTGGTTATGGAATGGAAGACAAGATTTTGAGACGCTTCCAGACGGGTGGCATCACAAAGTGTACAAATATAGACTGAGCCAGAGGCTTCCAAGCCTTCTACTTCCCGGACAAGTTTTTCATCATATCCAGTGCCCCTGAAGATGAACTTAAAAGTCCTGGGGATGCCTCCCATCTCCAGCAGTAATTCGCTGCTCTTCATCGCCTCCCTCTCAGCAATGAGGGGGCTTAGAATAGCAGTAAGGGTCTCATGGTCAGACTCATCTGCCAGCATAAGACACAATGGCTTGCAACACAGTTCAGAATTGGGCTTGGGTTCCTCAAACACCTTCACGTTCTGCGAGTCACGCTCTATCGTAATTCTCATGACTGTGAAAGAGAAACGAACCGCCTTTTCTGGAACTGCGGGCCCACTCCCGTGCTTCTCACTCACATCCCCCATCCCATCACAAGACTCCTTTACCACTACCGTGAAGGGTCCATTCAGGTAATCATCAAGATCTTGGGATCTCATGCCTTCCAAGATGTCTTCTTCCATGTCCATCAAAGCAGACACCAAAGCAGAGTCATAGCGGAACCTCTTTGCAATTGTATCTACTGGGTATTCATCTACTGAAGAGGCAAGTCCAGACAGCCCATCAATAATTCCAACATCTGTTCTGGAGGACACATTCTTCAGAGGGGGCTGCCACTCAAAGGGGTGGTAGCCTGGCAGAAGGGCTTTCTCAGCATTCCGAAGAGCATGCAAAGGTTGGAAAATCTGTCTCCCAGTGATAGCTTTCACAGTCCTGTACATCTTGTGGTACTGGCTACAGCTGAGGAAGGTGTTGACACGGATGGCCAAGCAAACAGCTGGTGGAAGCCCAGAGCCCCGGCCTTGCATAATGGCCTCTAGTTCATCGGCCTGTCTGTGCTCATTTCTTGCCCTCAGTGCCAGCAGAAATAAGGTCAAGCACACAGACTTCACATCTCCACCTTCTTCTTTGTCAGCAAATTCTTTGACTTGAATCTTGAGCTCCCTCAGCCGATGTTTCTGAGCCCTTCTTGTCAGTGACAGGAGATGCTGGCGAGGCCGGCCCCCTTTATTAATATGCACCAACGTCTCTTTAGATTCTTTGTGGCTTGAGACATGGTGGTTATATTTTTCCAGACTGACTTCTGTCCTGCACTCTTGTGCAGGACACTTCACGATCAGAGAATTCAAGATGCTCAGAAACGACTTCACCGGACTCTCCAGGTCAGTAGGGAAGCATGGGTATCGGCAAGAGGGACAATAACTGCCCATGACTTTGAGGCATCTGAGAATGCAGATCCTACAAAATAGGTGCTTACAACTGGTCTCCACGGGATCAGCCAGAATGTGTTCACATATCTGGCAGGAGATGGATTTCACAAAGTGTGCTGGGAAGTCCACTGCAAGAAGCTTAGTACTGAGATGAATCTTACCGCAGTTGGAGATCTTCTTCATGACTTCCTTGCTGCTGACCTGAGTTCTCTTGCGACGGTCACGTCTCGCATGGTTGAGCACGGTTTTTAGTTTCTTGCTGAGCTGCCTATTGGGCTGATGTCTCTTCCTCTTTAGTCCCCGATGGGCAGTGAAACAGATGTTACAGGATGGTGTGTGAGGGTGCCACTCCACAGTTACATTCCTTGGGAAGTTGACCTGACTGTGGGCACTGCTGAACTTTCTGTGCATAATGCTCCAACAGTTATGGCAGAATTCGGTGGGGTGGACGGAGTCAACATCTGCCTTCACATCAATCCGGAAAACCCTGGCAATGAGGTCTGGCCAGGAAGTGACTCTTTTTTCCTTCTTTCGGAAAAGGCTTTGGGTTTTAGCATCCACAGGCCCATGGACTGGGTATCTCCGGTTGTGCCTGTCACTCTTGAAATGATTCCCACAGATGCGGCAGAAGTGTCTAAGCCTAGCTTGATGAATTGCTTTGTCGCTTGACTTCTCATCAGCATGGAATTTCTTTGAAAATTTAGGGTGTAGTTTCAATGCTCGTTGGGTCAGAACTGAGTTCTGACCACTAGGCTTATCTGGAACTACTGGAGACTGCTCTAGATAAGGTTTCCCCTCTGAGGACTCCTTCTCTTTTTGTGCTTCTTCGGGTGCCTTTTCAAAGGATCTCACCCTAAACAGCTTAAATTTCCACTCGGAAAATTTGATTTGTGGGTGCTGAATTTCATCGGGTGCAGAACTGAGTCTCGGGGTAGATGGCAAGGAGACAGCCATGTTGGCTAAGCTACGTGGGAACAATGGAGGGGAAAAAAAAGTCAAGTTAAGAAAAGAATCAAACAAACAAACAAAAAAGAAAAGTATCAATATCATATCAAAATATTTTGGAAATAACTGATATTGAGGCACTCAAATTTGTATTTATCTAATTCTTTCCAAAGATATTTATTAAATCTCCTATTTTAATATGCTCTGTTGAGTGCTGATCATACAGCCATGAATGGTCAATCCTTTTCCTGACAATATTTGAGAATACTTATATAACACATATGCATGATTTTAAATACATGTATATATGAAATTGAATTCCCTTTCCACAAAAACCTTGACATCTTTGTAGACGGTCTTTGAGTGATTGATTTCATCTCCCAATGTCCCTGGCACCTATTAGATGCTCAATAGTTGTTTGTGAGTAAATGCAATGATAAACTGGATACTAAACCAGAGAAAAGTAATATTTTCCACATTGTATTAGCCTCATTACGCTAACTGGACAATATATTTCTAGATTTTTAAAGCATTCTTCTGGGAGATTGGTTGTTTATTTCTTCCAAATGGGTCATAAAGAGATGATAAAGCTACAAACCCAAAGAAACTAATTACTCACTGCTTGAAAGGATGAAGTGAATTTTGAGCTTTATGAATGCAAACTAATAATAAGTATCATGGATAGTAATTATGCTTACAATTTTAATTAGCGAATGCTGTTATAAATTAGAAGGCTGAGTCTACATTGGAAACAGAATCACAGAGCTCTTTAAACCTGTAGCAAACCATAGCACATGCATACTAAGAGGCTGAAGAACTTCTAAGATGAAAACTTCAAGTAGTTTTAGACAAAACTCACACAGGTCATCCTGAAAGTCACTGCAGACCGAAGGTCATTAGCACTACAGTTAGTAATGAAAAGAGGTATGAGGAACAATTTTCTTCTGGTTAAAAATATTATAGGTGAGGGAAATGTTGTAGTTGCATTATAATCTCAAAAGGTAAAGAAATATTTTTCTAATTACAGAAGAGAATGATTGTGCTTGTCTGTAAATCCAGCTCTAAAGAGGAGGGAATAGAAGAAGCAATACAAGTTTGAGACTAGCCTGGTCTACTCTAGAAAGTTCTAGGCCACCCTGGTCTACATAATGAGACCCTGTCTCCAGTATTAATAAGAGTAAAAACAGGGGGCTACAGAGATGACTCAAAGGTTAAGAGCACTGACTGCTCTTCCAGAGGTCCTGAGTTCAATTCCCAGCAACCACATGGTGGCTCATGACCATCTGTAATAGGATCTGATGCCCTCTTCTGGTGTGTCTGAAGACAGCTACAGTGTACTCATATACAGAAAATAAATAAATCTAAAAAAATAATAGTAGTAAGAACAATAATAACTAAAGTGAGAGGCCAATTGTAATATAAATATCAGACACGGTACAGAAGAAGAGTGAACAATGTCATCTGAGTACTCTCGAGTTAGACCAAGCTTCCTACAGTTCCCTAATTCATAGTGTATCATTTCGTCCATGCTTCCCAACTGTGTTAACTCTTTTGACCTACAACTTACGTCTAGGAACCCATTTTTTCCCTCAACAGATTAACCGACTCAGCTTTATAGTCATGTAGTCAGGAAGATGATGCCTCAGATGAACACATTTTGACCAGAAGTAGGACTTTGGCCATCAGGGAAGGTGTGACAGAGGTAAGGACTAGCCCTGGATCCTACTAGGAACATTGATTTTGAATTCTTCCCTTCAAACTAACATGCTTTATTCTATATATATCGCATCAGCGATTTTTTCATTAAAATTGAGGGCAAATTTCTAAACTTGATTGATAGGGAAACACAGTTTGGCTGTTCTTCATGCATAACTATGGAAGCTAAACAATCCTAGAAACATTTCAAAGGTCTCCACAGCCCCAAAGGTATTTCAAGTGCAGCCAAACAAAGGCCTCAAAGTTGTTTTCTGATCAATTGCTTCCTCCTTCTGTCTTGTAACAAATGCAAAACCAATCTCTGTGTTCCTTGCCTTTGGCTTGAAACAAATGCCATTTTCACCACATTAAATATTGGCCTTTCACATTCAGTAAGTCAACTTCCCCTGTCTTCTTCGAGTCTGAAACATCATGACCAAACCCACCAATCACATCTATTGAAATGTCTCCACGGAATCATGTAGTTACTAGCTAGGGCTGGTCAAATCAAACATATTTATTAGGTTGTTTTACCTCTCAAGTCATAGAAATGTATCCAAACTTTTGAAACAAAATGAAGGTGGGAAGCATATGCCATGTTTTTAGGGACTATATTCAAGGATGTTAGTGGGGAGTTTCTGTGTAGGCTACATGCTTTACAAGTTTGGGAAAAGATAGAACTTTTAAAAATCTGTTTTAGTGAGTCCTTGTAATCCACTCCAATTATCAAAGATTAAAACTATCGGTATCACTTAGTTTTAATGACGGCATGAAGAAATTAAGATACCTTCCTATACCCTTGAGAGGAGCATAAATGTAAATGAACACAGGGACACTTTAGTAAAGCCTTTTAAAAGTTAAGATGTGTTGCCTTTGGTGCAATAAATTTCCTTTGGGGAAGATATTCTATAGTAATTCTATAGAAATACCTCCACAAATATATGATGATATTTATATAATGCCTGGGGATATTTATTTGAAAGGTTGTTAGCTACTTTGAAAAGCAAAAAATAATACAGATTATAGCCAAAGGGGCATTATTAAATAAATTATGATGCACACAGAGAATAGAAACTACATTATGTACATATTACACATGTGTGATTTCTATAGACGCAAGTAAACAAAAGAAGTCCATGTGCAAAGAGATAAGACAGAAACGGCAATAGCAAGTACAACAGGGTCCTGCTTATGCATACATATTTAAATTTTATACACATGGAAATGCAGGAATTCTAGAAACTTGTGCACTAAAATCTTAATAGTGCTTAATCACTAGAAAGTAGAATCAGAACTAAGGAAAGTGTCTGTTAATTTTATTATTTTTTCTTTGACGTTTCCACACATGCATTTTTTGTTAGTTTTATGATCCATTCAGTTCAAATAAAACTTTTAAAAGACCAGATATGTAAGTACTTGTGATGTTTTTTACATTTTCGTTTTAATTGTTCTCCAAAAAATGTTTAAGATCTGCCTAAGTCTTAAATCTGCCCAGCATCTTTATTCTTGTTTTTGTTTGTTTTATTTTTTGTTAAATATATCTCAGGGGAACTAAAATCCAACCTGTAGACAACATGAAGCTAGGACCATGGAAGGGTGATTTGAAATCCTTCTAATGTTCATTGTCTTCATGTAGCAAAAGGTCTGAGAGTAGACACCTCAGAGTCTAAAGGCTGAGGGTCTGATGCTGGCTCGGCTCTATTCCAGTCAGCAGAATCACCTCAGTATTCTTAGCATCTTCTACCTTGGCTGTAATGGCATTCCTTCCATAGGCCATGGACTGTGAGAATCCAGCCTGAGGTGACATGGATGAAACAATGCTGTGGCTTGTAGTGAGAAACCATTAGTAACCTTGGATGTCTAGAAAGCACAGCAGCTGCTCATTTCTATCTCAGCCCTAACTGCAACACATGCACTCCCCTGCTTGACTCACCCTCTCCTGCTAACAGTGGTATCACTACTGACTGGCCAGGAAGCCCCAGAGACCCACGTCTCTTTCTCCCTGGTGCTTACAAGAATAGGATATCACACCCAGCTCTTTTACAAAGGTTTGGGGAATCCCACTTGGGTCTTCATGCTTGCAAGCACTCTGTTGACTAAGCGCTCTCCCCACTCCAGTCACACAACTTCTGTGCACCCAAGTGTGATCCCTCTTTGTCACATCTGCCTTTGTTCTCCCCCATGGGTACTACTCCTTATTACCTGCCCCACAACGAGCACAAAAGCATTTCTAGCACCTACAAAATAACCAGAAAATCCTCGCCCTTCTTCCAGAGGACCCCTCACTGAACCACTTTAGAAAGAAAGGCATAGTACGACCCTTCGTCACACACCCCAAGAACATAACCTCGGAATAGGCTCCCTTCCACAGCAATTCTCAAAATTAATATGAGCCAGCATCACTACGGAGATTGTGTTCCAAAGCATGCAGATCATTAGCTCCCAGAGAATTTGCCTGTTTTCTTAGGATGGGGTCCAGAAAATGCATTTTTAAATATTACAGTGTTCTTGATGAAGTGGTATACAGGTCACATTTTCTGAAACACCAGACTTCTCAGTTCAGGAAATGTCAAAACCTGGAAAAGTGCTCATTTCCTCCCAGCCCAGAATTCTTTGTTCCTGATTATTTTTCTTGCCTGAACTAACAGTTTAGTGCATCTCTCCTTCGGCAGTTCTTCTTAAGCCCTCCTCTGCCAACAGCATCCATTTATGTCAGCTTAGAAGTGTTCCATCTGTTCTGTGCACCTGCCATGTCTCTGAACTTGACCTTTTATTCCTTTCCTAGTTTTCCTTCATTCCAAACAAAAGCAAAATCCATTCCAGCTTTCCTTGACCCTCCCTGTGGTGCCTGCAAGGAAACCATCTCTCATAGTTTTGATTAGAAACACAAAAACATAATGAATATTTTGGCTCAAGGCATGAAAAGCACAAGAGTTACCTTGCTCCACAGGCCTCCCAGCCAGAGTGTTAGAATGTCTGCAGTTTGGTTGTTAATATTCGATGCCACAGAGATAGCAACATATGTTGTCTATTCTCTCCTTGCTCTCTTGTCCCATAGTACATAAGTCTGCATTATTTATCAGTTCTCACTGTCCTTCCCACCCTCCCCACCCACAGAGGGCTAACCACAAATGATAATAGCCAATCACAGGCCAGCACCCCCCCCCAAGCTCCAGCTGGCACCTGGCTCTTCAGGAAGCTTAGCTGGGGGACCAGAGTGTAGAAAAATTCAGGGTGTATTCTGAAAAGCTAGCTGCCATTTCATTGCCTGAGAATGCCTAGCTTGGAAATGATATTACCACTCTAATCTCTGGTTTCTACCTGGACTCTAAAGCTCCATGCCTCAATTTCTGCATGAAAAAGCTAGCAATGAGAGCTAGCAGTGAGAATTCTTAAAGAAAAAAAATTCTTGGAATGGTACCTGTTCTTAGTAAATGACTTTTAACTATTAACAAAAGTATACATCTTTATTTAATGTATATTGTAAGCATCTCCAGAACACCTATACCTGGTCAAGCCTTTGTCAGGTGATATATCTTTGAAAGAAAACTAAGTTTAAACATGACTATAGTTTTGGAAACAAGAGACCTGGATATAAATGAATCAGGCTTTAGATTCTTAAACACTATAAGTTTAAGTCTGGTTGCCTACAACTTAGGGTTGGCATTATTAGAGCAATGGGCTAGTTATTTGATTGCTTTCTACATACTTACTTTTTATAAAAATCATATGCACTTGATAGGATTCTCTCTAGAGAAAGGTTTCATGTTATAGAATAATTAGCCCATTGTTACCCAGCCACTAGATGTTGAAGATAGGTTGGAATTGTGAAGTCTTCCCTCTGTGTCTCTGTCTGTCTCTCACAACTCTGCCTGTCTCTGTCTATCTGACTGTCTTTCTGTGTGTCTCTGTGTCTGTCTGTCTCTGTCCCCCCCCGTGTGTGTGTGTGTGTGTGTGTGTGTGTGTGTGTGTGTGTGTGAGAGAGAGAGAGAGAGAGAGAGAGAGAGAGAGAGAGAGAGAGATATGTATACACGTTTGTTTATGACCACATGTGCAGGTGCATGTGCACCTGTATGCAGTGTGCATGTAGAAGCCAGATGTCAAACATGTATTGGGTGTCTTACTCCATTGCTCACTGACTTATTTTTTTGAGACACCATTTCTTGTTGACCACGAGGCTCAACAATTCCAATAGATGAGCTGTCCAACAAATCCCAGGGATCCTCCTCTCTCCACCCCTACCCCACCCCACCCCCAGTATTTGGATTATTGACAATGCACCATTGTACCTAGCTTTGATACATGCATTTTGGGACTTGAACTCAGGTCCTCAATTCATGCACTTGGAACCACAGAATAACTTCCATGAATGCAGGCACCCTTTCTATTCACCCCACGGGATCAAGGAAAGGAAAAGAGGGAGTCATGCTTCATCTTGAAGGAAAGAGAAAAAATATATCATCTCACATTGCTGGAACAAAGCAGCAAGCCCAGATATCCCAACACGTGACTTCAGTTCTATACACACATTGGAAACCAAGTGAAAGCAAAGTGACTGAGCCACCGTCATTTGCCCTGGGCTTTGTATCCTAAGTTCAAGGCAAGAAAAGTTGATTGGTTTCCTTTGGCTCCAAATCAGAGTTGGAATTTTTCTGAACTCAAATACCCATAAGGACAATCCTTTTCAGCTTTTCTTGGAAAACTTAGACTCAGCAAGAGGAGATATATCAAACAGTTTAGGATAAGAACATAAGGGAGAGACCCAATAGTGTGTGCTCGCTCTCTCTCTCTCTCTCTCTCTCTCTCTCTCTCTCTCTCTCTCTGTGTGTCTCATATATTTCTGTGTTGCTTACTTTTATCAGTCCTATATCACTCCTATAAACAAGCAAATTCAGAAATATTTACAAAAGTTAATCCTAATGAATTAATGAAAGTATTGGGTGCATACAAAAAATAGGCTTAAAATTGTTTAGTCCAGAAGAGTTCAGATGTGTTTATACCAAATTCTTCCAAGTCAAGAGCACTAATATTTTTCTATTCTCCCCAATCTTGCCAAACAGTCTCTTCCTTGCTGCTCACATTGCAATCATCTTGCTGTTATTTGCCTCTGACTGTGAGCTGAGACCACTTTTATGTCACACGATAAAACAAGCTAAGCAAAGGATCCCTGGTTCTTTTGCCTAGAGACAAAATTATTCATGATCCTTTCAAATATTTTCAATGAAACAAGCCCCACCCGAAGCAATCCCTGACTTTCATCACAAAATTGCAAGGTCAGAGCTACCTGAGATTCTGTGTTGTTCCAAGCAAATTAAAAATGGAACACGCCGACAGGTGTTGGCCAAATTTTGCAGGAGGCGAAAAATGAAAAGAGCCAGTTCGAGTCTGGACAATGTAATGTCAGATTCCAGTCTGCATCAAAGCTATTTAGCTGAGTGATTAACTACGGAGAAGCTGGAAATGCTCACAGGTCCTCTGCTCTCTGGGCTTCCCCAAGCATGCCTTCCTGCTGTCCTTCTGCCTACCTGTCGATCCAAGTCTCAAAACCTCCTTAACAACTTGCCTGCGCTTATTTCCTGTGACTTCCCAAAGGCCCCTTTTAAAAGACCTTTTCAAATTCAATTTCTTCCCAGACAGCAATGAGCTCTAGTTGCAGATATCAATCTGCAGAATCTTGCAGAATCTCCTCCTGCAGCCAGGGTCGGAGTAGGTAAACGCCACATCTCCACTCTAATCATAACGCAGCAGGTGCTGTCTGCTGGGCATTGTGATTACATACATAAGCATGTATCTATACATCTCCAACTCAAGAAAGTCTTGTCTTCTAACATCATCGAAAGCCAAAACTAAAGGGGGACTTAGAGGTTATCAGGTCCTGAGGGTGCGTGTTGAAGGTACGGAACAGTTCGTGAAGGACAAAGTACCTCGGTGCAATGTCACAGGACAGGAAGAGAGCACTTCAAATGTGGTCTCCAGGGTCCCAGGACAAGATTCTTTCCGCAACGGTGAGAAGCGGTTCATATCCCTCCCATCCCGACACTATTTTGACTAGCTTGGGCCAAGAGTTGCGATGGTGATGGATCGGAACTTAAACAGGTCGTTGCTAGATTAAAGCCTTGGCCAATTTGGCTAATTTGCACTCTGCGCGAGCCACGGAGAGACAATTTCACTCATTCATTTCTCCCCCCACTTCGCCGGCCTTAAAATTGCTTTCTAATTAATTCAGTGTGGATTATCCCTGTTAGTAAATTTTCTAATGCGTTATTAATTACTCTAAACGTCAACTACAGCTCATTTTCGGTACATTCAGGAATGCGGAGGCAGGTTTCCTGAGAGCGGCCAGCCTGTTTTTCTAAACAACTAGCGCCTCCATGTGGCAAAAATGGACCGATCCTTGAGGAATCCGAACAAGCCCCCGGGAGGGAGGGGATGGGGGGGGGGGGACCAGTTACTGAATTTCGGGGCTGATTATGAAGAAATTGTGTGCTCTATTCTCTTCCCTCCCTGTGTCTTCCACCTCTACCCCCTTTAACTTCCCCTTCCACCATGGCTTGCCACTCTAGGCATTCTCCCACCCAATCCCCATAGGAAATAACAGTAAAATCTTACAAAGTCAAAGCAATTTGCCCCAAAGCTCACACCTAGTTAATGTCAGTGTTCCACTGAAGTCAAGGGTCCAATATGGAAATATAGCATCACTGTCTGAGTCTAGTGACTGCCCTCCACCCCTCCCCCACCCACCTCCCTACCACCTACCACCCACCCCCGTGGATACCTTCTGCTAATTCCTCAAACAAGCAAAGATGTGACAACTGTATCTTCCTTCCTTGGAGATGCTTCCTTGAAAAGTGATGGGCAGAGCACAAGTCTCTACTAGACAACTTTTTAAATCTGGTGACAAGCATTCTTGTCCAAATCCAACAACAGAAGGGCATCTCTCTGCCTCCATCCCATTTAGCTGCCGGGCATTAAATAATGAGTTCAAAAGTCACTGTAGGATTGAATTGCTCTGAAGTTCTCAGAGCTGGTATTCACATTTGAGGAGCATCCTTAGCCTAAAAATCAGAGGAAGCAAACGGTCAAACATTTAAGTGATGACAAGACACCACAAGTGTCTTTGTTTCACGCACAAAGTTGTAGGACGTACTCAAAGCCATGTTCAGGAATGAGGTGTGAGCAAAATGGCTCCCAAGGCATTTCATGAGGCATATATTGATGGTTCCAAAATCTGGAAATGTTCCAAATGAAGCTACATGCAACCTTAATATTTTATCTCATTGTAACAGATAGTTTAAAGAACCGTCTGAATTCTACTGACTTTTATTTACGCCAATTCACAGTTCTGTATTCTGCAACCAATGGATGACCATTGATTTCTTCAGGCTTCTCTGCGTCTCCCCCAGCAACTCTCCAAAGTCAGTCACCAGTCGGAGCAAACAATGATGTCATTACCACATGACTTGGCTCAGGATGTTATTTGAAGGTCCCCTAAGGTTTGCTGTCTGAATCGAATCCTCATTGTGGAGCTGTAAGAGGGTGTTTGGAGATGGTGACTTTGGGAAATGACTGGGATGAGCTATGTCTTAGAGCGGAGGTCATGATTCAGTCCTTGAGGGAGAGAGACCTGATAGCAATGGCGACACATGTTAACCCACATGTTCTCTCTCCTGCACTGTGGTGCTCTGCGCCACTTCAGAACTCTTCCAGCAAGAACTTCTGTGCCTCTAGAACAGTGAGATGAAATGAGCTCCTTTCCATTACTGAAAACCTGTCTCAGAGATTTTAATATAGCAACCAAACACGGACTAACGCAAAAGTGATACATGTATCATATGCAATGACGTATTCACAACAGTAAGACAACAATGTAAGTAGCTTCCAGGTCTCCTGAGCATCTCCATGGCCTCCCAATTATTCACAGGCTGTCTTTATTACATAGAGACTCCACGTAAGATAGAGAGTGGGAACTCAAGATTAGGTGGTTTCTCATCACTTGGATGTATAATCTCTTTTCTCAAATAAAGATGTTTCATGAGTTGATGAAATTAAACGGCTTAGTGGGTAAAGGCTCCTATGGCCAAGCCTGACTACCTGAGTTCAATCCCCGAGACCTGCTTGGTAAAAGGAGATACAGACTTCCTCAAGTTGTAGCTATCATATGACCTCCACACAACCAAAATGGAGGACGCGTGTGAATACACACACGCACACCACACACACACACACACACACACC
>JADRCH010000075.1:1503658-1541082 GCA_019843965.1 Rhynchomys soricoides
GGGGGGGGTAAGAAACAAATGAAAATTCTGGTAAACATGGCAGTGGGGCTCTGGAGAGTTGGTTCCATGTGTAAGAGCACTTACAGTTCTTCACAGGACTGGAGGACAGGAGCTCAGGTCCCAGAACCCATGTCAGATGCTTCACAGTCACCTCTAACTCCAGCTACAGGAGATCTGGTGCTCTCTTCTGGCTTCTATGAGTGCCCACACACACACACATAAATAGTGTGACATACACACTAGCACAGACATACACACAAACACATAAATAAAATAAGGCCTATGCTTGTTGATCTAAGGTGCCTTGCTGCCCAGTACCTTAGACAATGACTGTATCTGGAATCAGGTACTTGTATGAGTCAGTGTTCTCCAAAGGACAGTGGGGCAAGGGATGGTGAAGGATGGGGGTTTGACTCCATGATTTCGAAGGCTGGGAAAGAAGTCCCACAGTCTACTATCTAACAAGCATGAGAACTATGAAGCCAGGGCGTGTGAATCGGTCTGAGCCTGAAGGGGCAAGAACCGGGAGCACCGGTGTTCAAGAGCAGAACATGGAAGGCATAGCTCTAAGAAATCAAGTGTTCTCTTCCTATGCCTTCTTCTTTAACTGTGAACCTCAACATATCAGGGATGCTCACTGTCACTGATGAGAGCGTCTTCTTTACTCAGTTCATTCAAACACTAAATTCTCATGGATCAGCCCATGCTTCACCACTACCTAGGCATCCCTTGGCCCAGCTACAATAACACACAAGATCACCTAGCACAACTTCCTAAAGGTGACTACGTTAAAATGAAGCCATTAGATTAGGCCCTGGTATACCAGCCTAAAGGGGTGGAGACCCAACCCAGCAGTTAAGAGCACTTGCTGATCTTTCAGAGAACTGGACTTCAGTTCCCAGACTTACATAGAGTAGCTCACAACTGCCTGTAACTCCAGCTGTATGGAAGTTCATACTCTCTTCTTGTCTCCCTAGGCACCTGTACACATATGATATACACACATGCACATAAAGAAAAATAAATGCTTAGGAAAAAGGAAGAGGAACATCGTGAAAAGTGGGGCAGAAAAATTGTAAAAGCCGGGGGATCAGGGAGTTTGCTGCCAGATTGTGTCCCTTAGTAATGTCAGAAGCTACACCTATAAAATCCCACCAACATGACTGCCTAAACATGAGCTGAGCAAGAACAATAGACATGCTAGAATGGACAAGGGAAGCCAATGAGGCCAACCCTACTCAAAGAACTACAGGTAACAAGGAAAGCTGAGAGCAGAGAAATAGCCTTCCCCAGGAAGAGCACACTGATTGGTCATCCAGTACCCAATGGTCAGCCTCAAAAACATACATACGAGTACCACACAGACTGAACAGGTTGTGTTTATGTATTTAGAAAAATATATGTGTATGCATATATACATTCAACATATGCTTAATGAAAATTAGAGGTCATGAATTTGAAAGAAAGGAAGGAAGGGAGGAAGGAAGGAAGGAAGAAAGGAAGGAAGGGAGGAAGGAAGGAAGGAAGGAAGAAAGGGAGGGAGGGAGGGAGGAAGGAAGGAAGGAAGGGAGGAAGGAAGAAAGGAAGGGAGGGAGGGAGGAAGGAAGGAAGGGAGGGAGGAAGGAAGGAAGGAAGAAAGGAAGGGAGGGAGGAAGAAGGAAATAGTATGGGAAGACTGGGGAGGAAAGGGAAGGAGGAACTGGTGTAATTGTATTATAATCTCAAAAAATAGAAGAATTTTAAAAACTATTTTAAAATTGTGAGAAGATGGTTCAGTAGTTAAGAGCACCGGCTGCTCTTCCAGAGGACCCAAGTTCTATTACCGGCAACCACATGGCAGCTCACACCTGTCTGTAATTCCAGTTCCAGGGCTTCTGATATCCCCACACAGATATACATACAGGTAAAACACCAGTGGACACACAATTAAAGTAAACATTACTTTTAAAAAAGTTAAAAAAAAAAAAAAAAAAGAACCCTGGCTTTGAAATAACAATTTCTCCTTCACCTTTTTGAATCTGTGTGATTTAGCCTTATCTCGTTTAATCTGTGTGAGTTTGGGAAAGTTTACTTGGTCTCCCTGACACCACCTTTTCAATTTTAAAATTGGAATAGCAGGGATAAAGAAAGGACTCGGCAGTTAAAAGCACCTACTGCTCTTACGGAGCCTGAGTTCTGGTCTCAGCACACACATAGTAGGGGCTCACAATCACCTGGAACTCCAGGTCCAGGAGATCCAGAGTCTTCTTCCGACTTCTGTGGCACCTGCATGTATGTGGTGTACATAAATGCACACACAAACACACACACACACACACACAATAAAACAAAATATTTTCCAAAAAACACATATAAAATTGGAATAACAATGTGTGATGCCCTTGGAAGGCTTAAGCAAGTTAACAGGTGGGGTGCTTAGCACACTGTTAGATCTCCCCATTGTCCTCAAAGCACTGTCCTTTCTGAGTGTCCTTCAGTTTCCTTTGTGGCAATTCCATGCTTCTTGATCAGGACCAACTTTTACTCACTGTGCTTCTCTGAAGCCTCATATCCAATCAGTCAGCAAATTTTATTCTTCTTAAAATCTTGTGGAATATTTCAATTCCCTGATCAAAATCCCCTGTGTGTCTTCTCCATCTTGGTTAAATCTAAGGCCAAAGGCCTCACAAGAAGAGAGAGTAAAAGATCAACTCCTCCCTCTTCTGCTCCTGCTGTACCACACCCACTCCAGCCTACCTGTGGCTCCTCAAAAGCCCAGATAAGCTGTTGCTTTCAGTTCACTCACTGAAATACAACCTCAAACAGCACCGTGCTTAGTCAGGGAGCTCCAGAGAAGCTAGTGTGTGTGTGTGTGTGTGTGTGTGTGTGTGTGTGTGTGTTTATATGTGTGTGTGTGCTTGTGTGTATCCTGTCTCAGCCTCTCTAGTGCTGGAACTGAGGCATGTATGTACTGGGCTGAATTTTAAGTTCTTGCCCCTCAAAACCATCCTAAGTCGAAAGAAACCAAGATCTTTTCTTCTATCCTTGTGAGTTTTCTTAAGAAGCTCTAAGTTCCCGGAAACTTACAGTAACCACAGAGGAAGAGCTTTCCTTCAACCCCGGCCATGTTTGGAAGTTTGACTTGTTCCGTGATACTACCTTCTGCTTTTGTTGGTTTGTTTGTTTGTTTGTTTTGTTTTGTTTCTTCCTTTTAAAGAAGATCACATTTGGGGTTCTCTTCCCCCCTTTTTTAAATTGACATGAATTTATCTTACATAGTACTGTGTTCCCTAAAAATAATTTGTTCAAGTATGTCACGTATGTGTGTGTATGTGTACACATGCATATTTGTCTTTGTGTATCTATGTCCATACAATCTAGGACTCACAGATGAGAGAAAGTGTGAAACAATGAGTCTAGTTTATCTCACTTAATATAGTAACCTCCAGTTACATCTATTTGGAAACAAATAACTTTGTTTCTCAGCCTGGCTGAATGGAAATTCATCGTGTATATGTACTACACTTTCTTACCCACTCGTTTCTATTCTGGCCTGATAAGGTGGCTATCGTGGACAGTGCCACAATGAACGGGACTGTGAAAGTTATCTCTGTAGCATGTTGGCTTCATTTTTGGAAGAATTCCCATGCTGATTTCCATAGTGGTTGGACCAGTTTACATTCTGAACAGCACTGTTTTGTTTCTTTGTTTGATTTTTGAGACACGGTCTTTCTACATAGTCCAGGCTGTCCTTGAACTCACTATGTAGAACAGGCTGGCTTCTAACAGAAATCTGCCTGCCTCTGCCTCCTGAGTGCTGCAGGGATTAAAGGTATGTGTCACCAAGCCCAGAAATTTTGTTGTCTTAATGATAGCCATTCAGAAGGGAGTAGGATGCAGCCTCAATAGAGCGATTTTATTGTCACTTGACTTCGGGTTTTGTTGTTTAAACTTGCTCTTCTTCTTTTTTTTTTTTTTTTATTTTCATATTTTATTTATATTTCAAATGTTTTCCCCTTTCCAGATCTCCCCTTTGGAACCTCCCCATTCCCTCCGCCCTCCCCCTGCCACTATGGGGATATTCTCCAACCCACCCCCCCACACCTCCCCACCCACTCTCGTCTTCCCTCCTTGACATTCTCCTATACTGGGGCCTCTAACACCCTCAGGCCCAAGGGCCTCTCCTCCCCCTGAAGGGTAATAAGACCCTCCTCTGCAGTCTTTGTGGCCAGCACTATGGGTCCCTCCATGTGTATTCTTTAGTTGGTGGATCAGTCTCCAGAAATATGGGGGGTCAGGCCAGTTGCCAGTGTTGCTACCTCCCTGGGGCTGCACACTCCCTCAGCTCCTTCAGTCCTTTCTCCAAGCCTTCCATCTGGGACCTCGCACTCAGTACTACTGTTCCTGGGAAGTGACTCTTGGGTATTTCAAACTTTTAGGCTAATAACCACTTAACAGTGAGTACATACCATGTTCATTCTTTTGTGACTGTGTTACCTGGCTCAGAATGATGTTTTCAAGATCCATCCATTTGTCTACGAATTTCATGAAGTCATTGTTTTTTAATAGCTGAGTAGTATTCCATTGTGTAAATGTACCACATTTTCTGTATCCATTCCTCTGTGGAGGGACATCTGGGTTGTTTCCAGCTTCTGGCTATTATAAATATGGCTGCTATGAACATAGTGGAACATGTGTTTTTATTACATGTTGGAGCATCTTCTGGGTATATGCCCAGGAGTGGAATAGCTGGGTCCTCAGGTAGTATTATGTCCAGTTTTCTGAGGGTTCGCCAAACTGATTTCCAGAGAGGTTGTATCAACTTGCATTCCCAACAGCAATGGAGGAGTGTTCCTCTTTCTCCACATCCTCGCCAACATCTGCTGTCACCTGAGTTTTGATCTTAGCCATGCTGACTGGTGTGAGGTGGAATCTCAGGGTTGTTTTGATTTGATTTGCATTTCCCTGATGACTAAGGATGTTGAACATTTCTTTAGGTGCTTCTCGGCCATTCGAGTTCCTCAGTTGAGAATTCTCTGTTTAGCTCACTTCCCCATTTTTTGATAGGGTTATTTGGATCTCTGGAGTCTAGTTTCTTGAGTTCTTTGTATACACTAGATATCAGCCCTCTATCAGATGTAGGATTGGTAAAGATCTTTTCCCAATTCACATAAAACCAGATACACTGAATCTAATAGAAGAGAAAGTGGGGAAGAGTCTTGAACACTTGGGCACAGGGGAAATTTTCTTGAACAGAACACCAATGGCTTGTGCTCTAAGGTCAAGAATTGACAGATGGGACCTCACCAAATTATAAAGCTTCTGTAAGGCAAAGGACACTGTAATTAGGGCAAAAAGGAAACCTACAGATTGGGGAAAGAGCTCTTCTTTTCTTGAGATAGGGTGTCAAGTAACTTAGGCTAACCTTGAACTTGGTATGTAGCCAAGGATGACTCTGAATTCGTGTTCCTTCTGACCCCACCTACTGAGTGTTAGGATTCTGGGTGTGTGCTGCCACAAGCAATTCCTGCAGGGCTGGGTATCAAACCTTCAAGCATGTTCCTCAATCACTAAATCAGCCAGCTACATCCCAGTCTTCACTGTAATTTAATTTGCCTTTTCCTCATGGCTAAAGATATTGAACATTTTTCATGTTTGCTGTCAGTTTGTATGTCATCTTTTGTTGGTGGTGGTTAGTTGGTTTGGTTTGGTGGTTTTTTTGTTTTGTTTTGTTTTTCTTTAGTTTTGTTACGTTTGACTGGGTCTCTCTGTGTAATTCTGGCTGTCCCAAGTTCACTATGTACCCCACGATAGATTTGAACTTACAAAGATCCGCTGACCTCTGCCTCCCAAGTCCTTGTACTTGATTACATACTTGAGAACTGTGTTCATTTCATATTATTGATTGGGCTGCTTGGTTTCTGGTATTTAGTCTCTTTAATTCTTTATACATTCTAGACAATACTCTTCTAGCAAATGTATAACTAATTAAACGTTTCTCCCTTTCTGTGGGCTATCTCTCTACACAAGCAACTGTTCCCTTGGCTATAAAGAAGTCTTCTCATTTCATGACCCATGGGTTCTTGATTCTGTTTCCTGAGTTAGTGGTGTCCTTTTCAGAAAGTCCTTCCCAGGGCCTAATCCTGAAGTGTTTTCCTTGGGCTTTCCTGCAATGTTCTCAGAGTTTCAAGTCTTGCATTCAGATCTTTGATGGCTTTCACTTTGGTTCTGTATTTGATAAGACATGGGAGTTCCATCTCACTCGTGGACAGGTGGCTATCCAGTTTCTCAGCATCCTTTGTTGAAGAGGCCATCTTTTCACAAATGGGGAGGGGGGCATTGTACCTTTTCCAAACTCATGGCTATAGCTGTCTGAGTTTAATAATGGGCTTTATAGTTCACGTCTAGTTTTGTGCTGCAACCATACCGGTTTTAATACTGCGGTCTACAGTATGATCTGGAGTCAAATATAGTGCTTCTTCTAGCATTGTTCAGCACCATTCAGCTCAGAAGTCCCTTGGTTATTAGGATATTCCATACCTTCACATGATTTTCATTCCTAGTTCTGTGAAGAATTCCATTAGAATTTTGATGGGGATTACACTGGATCAGTAGATTTCTTTGGGTAAGGTAGTCATTTCTACTATATTCTGACAGTCCATGAGTACAGATGGTATTTCCATCTTCTAGTGTCTTTTGTTATAGCCATCTTAAACTCTTTTAATTGAGTTTACTCTTAATATGTTTTCAATTATTGTGAATGGACTGTTTCCTTGATTTCAGTCTCAGGTGTTTATCTTCGTATATTGGAAGGCTATGATATGTTAATTTTGTATCCGGCTGCTTTTGCTGAAGGTGTTTATGAGTTTCATTGTGAAGTCTTTAGAGCCTTTAAGTACAGGCCCAAATTATCTTATCTCCAAATATGGATGATTTGACTTCTTTCTTTGCCGTTTTTATCCCCTTTCTTGGCACTATTCACCTCTCTTCTAGAAAACTAGGGAGCCTCATTTCAGTCCATAGTTCACATATTTCCACCCTCTGGAACACTGTGTTGCTCTGACTCAGAGATTCTCTCCTGTAGTCAAAGGCAATCAACCTACCAGAACTCACACACTAGTCTGACATTTGCCCTTTGTTCCCAGAGTGCACCATGCAGAGAGGAACCGTGGCCTCTAGGACTGTCTAACTACTGACTCATTACAGCACTTTTTCAGATAGCTTCTTGGGTCAAATGATGAGAAGATTTCCCCAGAAGCCCTATGGTAAGCAGGCCCCAAGATACCTGTCTGGCTGTATCTGTTCAGTGTTGGTTGTGTTTTTAGAGTCTCCAATTCATTTTCAATTTTCCTTTGGACTCCTGAAGGCATGCTGCCTGCCAGCATGACCATCTGTTCATCCTCTTCCTGCCTCTACCCTTGATGCTCACCATCTCTCTCTATCTATCTATCCATCTATGTCTATCTATATATCTATATCTAACATCTACCTATCTCAATCTCTATCATCTATTTCAAAATTATAACATTTTCATATTTATACATCATTGTACTGTGCTGGTATTAACCTTCCCACTGCCCTATGCCATCCTTCCTCCCCACCTCACTGTGCTTCCTTACAAATAAGTCTCCACTCTGCTTTCATAGTGTGTGTGCATGCATACGTGCATGTGTGTGTGAGCATGCAAGTATGTGTGTGTGTGTGTGTGTGTGTGTGTGTGTGTACACTGGCAGGTAGTGAAATCTGGATTCTGCATGAAAACTTGTGATGTTTTGCTCCTCCCTGTCACCCTCTCTTGTTCCTCCTCCCCCTCTCTTCAACTCCTTCCTGTTTCCTCACAGTTCTCCTTTTTATATTCATGCTCTCTCTGTCCAGTTATTTTATATATACATTTCATATACGAAAGAAACTGCGGCACTTGTAAAGAAGACCTAGAAGTTCCACACCTACTCATCTATATAAAGACTATTTAGATGCAGAAACACACGCCTGCAATTCCAGCACAATAAGCTGACACAAGAGGACACTGAATTTAAGGCAAACTAGGTTCCATAGGTAGTTCAATGTCAATCCTGGGTACAATGCAAGATCCTGTTTCAAGAATGTGTAGATGCTCAAAATGTAAACAAATACTCTCTCTCTCTCTCTCTCTCTCTCTCTCTCATTCATTGAATCACATTTGCAATAACAAAATATTGAGAACAACCTAGGTTGCTATCTGTTAAATCAATTCTACTCCACATTTTAAACTGTCTATATAGCAACCACAAAACAGCCGAAGGAAGCTACCTACAGAAGCCGTCTCCACAGGTTGACTGTTGCTGGGGAAAGCCGTGGTTCAGAGGGTATGTGCAAATCTGTGACTTTTAGCAGCACCATTACCCAGCCATGCAAGAATCTCCAACTCTTTTATTAATTTATATTTTTAACTGGCTTGCAAAATGATAAATTATTTTAAAAGCTCCAGTGCTAGGTGTTGAATACCTCCTTATCAAAGACACCCTAATCCCCTCTTAAAAAATACAGTCTCTTGCCATTCTTATTGTTTATGCACAGGAAGTAGATAATGAGACTCTGTTGCTGAATATACTTTAATTACCAGATAGAGAGGAATCAAACTAGAACTGGGTTAGGAGCTTCTTTCCTACTCGCTAACTTTCATAGTGTTGGAAGGTGCTGAGCGGGATTCTAGGAAAAAGAGGTGTTGGTAGTCTTACCCAGCTGTGAATCCTGGGAACAACAATACCTGCCGGGAAAGACGTGCCCACTGGTCAAATAGTGCTACAAGTGTTAGAGAGGTAATCAATTACTCTCTGATTGGATTTGAGACCTGCTCTACAGGGAGAAAATCATACCTGTGACTATAAACCCAATCATAAAACACGGCTGAGAAGGTCATAGTGAGAAACTTACTGCTATTGGTTAGCTAAATTGACAATGGACCAAAATGCCTTTTCCATACTTGTGCTTAAACCAACAGACAAATGCTACTCTCAGCCTTAATCACGGAAGTTTTTCTTTGCACAGAAGGTAGTTAACGTAGAGGTTCATGACTGCCTATGGGAACAGAGAGGGTGGAGTTGAGCGTCATGAGAATGCACTGTATACATGTATGAACTTGGCAAAGGACAAATTTAATACAATTTATTTATTTAAAATGCACAAATCATTTAGGTTAAAAGAGAGAAATGGATGAGTGTGTGTTGCTTGTGCAGGCAGAAAACATCTCAGGAAAGATGGGAGGGAACTTAGCATGCTAGGGGACTTCTTGAAGGAGAAGTGGAAGGAGAAAGGCTCTGGGAAGCGCCTAGTGTCTTTAAAATTTGCAGCCTTAGATTATAATTAGTTCACTCTTCTGCCCTGCAGAGCTGCATTCTTTGTGTTTCATCAGCGAGAGCACATGTCTCAATCTGGACCTCAGTGGTCACATTGTCTTTCTAGCCATGTTAATTCTTCTCCTGTCTTACAAGGAAATCCGCGAGTACAATTCAGGACTTTTCCATTTGTTCCAAGGTAATCCCCCATCTCAGAATCCTTAGCTTTTTCACCATCTGCGACCCTTCTGCTGTGTTGGTAACACTTTCAGGTCCCAGGGATTGTGACTGGATATCTCTGGGAGCCATTACTCAGCTTACTGTAGCTATCCTAAGAGAATAGCTAAAAGGTCTTTACTATTTATGAACTGCAGTGAATGTCTTACACAAATATAAGATATTATTAATAGAGGAAAATAATAGTGAGATATATGAGAATTCCCCATACAATATTCTCAATTTCTTTGTAAATCTGAGCTCTTGTTTTTAAAAGTCTATGAAATTAAATAATACTAAACATGCAGGTATCATAAGACCCAAGAATTGGCCACCTGGGCATTGATCCTAGAACTATAAAATTGTGTTCCTGCAAAAACTTTTCCATTAATGTTTACAGGAACTTCTAAGTCATCTGTTGAAATTTATTACTCAGAAAATAAATCCAAGAGAAATGTTTTTGTCTGCCTTAGGCTGGGATTTCAGAACTTCATATATCCCCCAAACAATCGATTTGGATGAAATCAGGGCTATCCATCCCCACATGTGGGAATTAAATATTCCAGTATATGGAGAAGGATATTGAAGAAAAGGTCGGAAGAAATGAAGAGACTGAGCAAGACAGGTGCTGGGAAGAAGGGACCATTTGCCCAAGTTCCAGTGCTGACCTTCTATGTGCATCTTCCAAGTTAGTGTGCTGGGGACCAAATGTTCGATGCAACATTGCTGGGAGATAAGACCTTTAGGAAGTGGTGAGGTCATGAGTACTCTGCCTTGTAAATTGTCATTGCCTGTTATCTTGAAAGTGGCTTCATTATCACATCCAAATTTAGCCCTTTCTGTATTCCCTTCCCAGAAGGGACAACACAATACCTTCCACCATGCTTTACGTTACAGGAAGAAGATATCTTAACCTTGGGTTTCTCAGGCTCCACAGTTGTTTTAAGGTTTTGAGAATTTGTTTGTTTGTTTGTTTTTTGGTTTTTTGTTTTTTTACCTTATTTTATAAAGATTTATTATGACACTGTTGCTGTGTCATATACCTTAGACATGCCAGAAGAGGGCATCAGATCCCATACCAGATGGTAGTGAGCCACCATGTGGTTGCTGGGATTTGAACTCACAACCTTCGGAAGAACAGCCAGTGCTTTTAACTACTGAGCCATCTCTCCAGCCAGGCTCCACACTTGTAATAAATAGTTTTCTGTTCTTTACAATCTATACAATCTATATTATTCTGTAATCATAGCATGAACTGGACTAAGAAATCTATAATAATCCAACTCAGGAAGTCACCATAAGACCATTTCCTATTAAGTTTTGAGATTCAAGAGCAGAAGGAATCTGACTTCCTCCAGAGCTCCTGGAAGGAAAAATTCTCCCAGTCCTATGGGGCATTGCTCATGAGGCCTGACAACAGGAGACTCACTAATGTCACACTGTTAGTGAATCAGGCCAATCAGAGGGCTGAGACATCCCCACCATCAGCTTTCTGGAGCTGGAATGTAAAAATAACACAAGCATGGGAGAATAAGGACCTCACTGCCCACAAGGAAGAGGAAGCAAAGGTACATACTGATGGCCAGTGATGCAAAGTCCACAGAGTCTCAGGTGTGACTAGGACAATACTCAGGACTCTGAAAAGATGCATGGTTGATTCCTACCTGCCATCCCTGAGCCATGATGCGGAAATGCAGGAGCTACCAAGAATAAGGGACAAGATGGAGAACCTAAGGGACAAGATGGAGAACCTAGGACTGATTCACCTGAAACAACAGATAAAACTGAGCATTACACATCAGAGACATGATTTGCCTTCATGTTCTAAGAAAATGTGCGTGCGTGTGTGTGCGTGCGTGTGTGTGTGTGTAATATGTTTGTGTGTGTGTGCGTGTGTGTGTGTGCGTGCGTGTGTGTGTGTGCGTGTGTGCGTGCGTGTGTGTGTGCGTGTGTGTGTGCATGTGTGTGTGTGTGTGTGTGCGTGTGTGTGTGTGTGTGTGTAATATGTTTGGAGGAGTAGATGCATCCTGTGGCGCACATGTGAAGTTCAGAAGAAAACTTTCTGGAGTTGATGCTCTCCTTCACTTTCATGAAGGTTCAGGGCATCAAACTAAAGTCACCAGGCTTGTGTATCACGTACCTTTGCTCATTGAGTCATCTGGCTAGCCTCAAAAGAGATTTCTAATACACAGTCTATTGGCTTGTAAAAATGAGCACACTCTTCTACCCACAAAACTGAGCTCTATAACTACGTTGCTTGGGAATTTTTTACAGTCAGCCTCCAGTCCAGTGGATTCTCCGTCTGAATGTTCAAGCCGCCAGAGAACAAAAGATTATGTCTGGAAAACATGTATAGATATTTGTTTCTTGTAGTGAGTCCCAAGACAATGCTATATAAGACAACACATTGTATTACACAGTATACATAAATGAGATTATCTACCGTATAGAGAGGACATTAACAGGTCATATTCAAGTACTACATCATTTTATGGAAGAGATTTGAGCGTTCCAACTATGGTGTTGTACAGGCCATAAAATTAATCTACACAGATATGAAGAATTACAGCATGAAACTTATTCTTCTTTTCTACACTGGAAGTATAAATGCATATCATAATAATTAATTAACGGAAAAATTAAAATATGGCACACAGGACGGCTAAGTTCAAAACCAACGACATCAAGTGTCATTTTCTTCACACAGCCTTGCCAGTTCGTGTGCCCTTTGATATGACAATGGTTCTTGGTTTCCTGTACCTTTCAATGCCACAGGGGCCACACTCCCAATTCCCCACCCATTCCTTTTCCCATGAACTCCCGGGGACCATCAATGGGTGGATGCATCAAAGATGTTCTCAATGTACCAGCCATCAACAAGCTCCATGAGATGGGAAGCCTCTCCTAAGAAAGGAAACAGCCTTTTCTGGGGCAGTCTCCTCCTTCATCGTGGGCATCC
Organism: Rhynchomys soricoides; assembly: GCA_019843965.1. Taxonomy (NCBI): domain Eukaryota; kingdom Metazoa; phylum Chordata; class Mammalia; order Rodentia; family Muridae; genus Rhynchomys; species Rhynchomys soricoides. The sequence goes on from JADRCH010000075.1 coordinate 1,516,127, forward strand.
TGGCCACTACAGATGTCGGTAGTCAACTATCTCACTTCTGTGAACAGTCACTTGACAGCACAGAAATAATGGGGAGATGTGAACCAGTTGGTCCATACCAATCACCTTCCCAGTTTTTCTTATTCAAACACCACCTTCAATGTTATTTAATATCCGTAGTTAAAGTGATTTGTGTTTTTAAGTAGAATTCACTTGCTTGATTATTAGAATTAAAAATTTTAGTGATAGCAAATGATATTAGTGGAAACACAGAACAAGATAGAAAACAATAGAACACTGGCAACGCAAGTCACTGGTAACATTCACCAAATAGTAATGTGCACTCACTGCTGTCACCTTGTAAGCAATTAAATGCCATTCTCTGTTCTACAATAACACAGAGGAACAAAGACTCCTCTGAGTCTGATTCATGCTACCAATCACTGCCAATCTCTGGCTGTCCTGCTGACAGTTCTGGAGAACGACCAGTAGGTGGCAGGATTGAAGCGCATGTGCAGGCAGATGCAGGCTTTTCCGGATCTATTAATAACCCCACTGTTTACAGCTCTGCAGCTGTTGTTTATAACTCTGCAGCATGCCTGGTGGCTCTTCCTCCTCACCTGCTATTTGTCTACATCTGCCTCTATGTCCCCAAGGAGAACAAGAGAACAGTATATCATGTCACCTGGGGACCAGAACTAAGGAAACTTATTTGTGTTCATTTGGGAAAAGTTCCTTTCCTCCCACTCCTCATGAAGAGTGAACTTACATCTAAAACTAGGCAACTAAAAGAATCAAAGTCCCTATGTAGGATTCAATTCAAGAATTTAACCAATCAACCTGAACTTTTAAAGCATCAGCCCTGTGTTAGACATTACAGAAGACAATAATGTGCTGCAGCGTAACTAAACAGATGGCATGAAAACTGTTGTTATCAATAAAGATGCATGCTAAAGGCATGAGAGGAGCCTTAAGAAATGCAAACTTTCAGGAAGGATTTATAAATGATCACAAGGATCCTCTTTCCAAATAGTGCGCCACAGAGCCTGTGAAACAGTAAAGAGACTTTTTATTTTACCAGAAGTTAGAAATAAACATTAGTCATATGCCAGGACTTCCCAGAGTTACTACATGTTAGCAGAATGATGATGGATAGACACAGTATCCCTTTGGCCACCTAGGGTTGCCCCAACTAATCCATGACTGTGCAGTAAACAGCAAGCATTTCTTTCTGACAAAATAGAACGCCAACATTCCAGAAGAAGGGGTTGGCAGGTTAGCCCTAAGAGGCGACTCTTCTTGGCTCAGAATTATTGTCACACATCTAGTCTTACTGTCGTGTATATTTTCATCTCTGAAATCTCTCCATCTTGCATCTCATAAAGATGCAGGTCCCATCAATGAGGGCTTTACCTTTACAGTCTCCTTAATTACTTATCAAAGGCCCCACCTCTGAGACTCTGGAGCACATAGATTAGTCTGAAATGCAGTTCAAATCCATTCCTCCGATTTGTTTTTTGTTTTGGGGGGTTTTTTTTTGGTTTGTTTGTTGTTGGTTTTTTTTTTTTTCGTTTTATTTTGTTTCATTTTTGTTTTGGGGTTATTTTGGTTTTTTGTTTCAGAGAAAACAGCTTAGAAGGAAAACAGGAAAGGAAACAAATGAAGAGAAATAAAAAAAAGAAAGAAAAGTCAAAGTGTTCTGATAACAGCCCTGAGGCCAACTATAAGCCGCAGTGCAGTCCCAAAGACAGCATCCAACTTGAAGATAGAAAGAGAGGTGACCCTGATAAACAAATAACCCAAAGTAAAAGCAATTTGAGGAATGAAGCTGAATAAGTGACTCAAGGATGGAATCCCATGATCATCTCAGTAGAGGTGCAAAAAGCTTTGACAAAATATTTTGTAATAAAAAGTCCTGAAGAGACTAGTAATAGAAACATGCTTCAAAATAACACAGCCTACATAGAACAAACCTATAACCAACCTTATGTGAAACGTGCTCAAAGTGTACTCAGTTTCTATTATATATCAATAACAAGACAATGGTGCTCACTTTCTCCACTCTTTTCTGTTGTTTGTTTGTTTTGGTTATTTTATTTATTTACATTTCAAATGTTATCCCCCTTCCCAGCTTCTCTTCTGCAACCCCCTAATCCCATCCCCCCTTCCCCCTGCTTCTACGAGGGAGCTCCCCCACCCACACACTCACGCCTGCCTCACCACCTTAGCGTTGGGGCATCGAGTTTCCACTGGGCCAAAGGCCTTCCCTCCCGTTGATGCCAGATAAGGCCATCCTCTGTTACATAGACAGCTGAAGCCATGGATCCCTCCATGTGTTCTCTTTGGTTGGTGGTTTAGCTTCTGGGAGTTCTGGGGGTCTGGTTGGTTGATATTGTTTTTCTTGGGGGGTGTTGAAGACCCTTTCAGCTTCTTCAGTCCTTCCCCTAACTCCTACATTGGGGTCCTCATGCTCTCAGTCCGACTGCATCCTCAATCGTGCTGCAGGCATCCGCATCTGTATTGGTCAGGCTCTGGCAGAACCTCTCAGGGGACAGCTATTGTCAGCAAGCACTTCTTGGCATCAGCAATAGATTCTGGGTTTGGTGGCTGGATATAGGATGGATCCCCAGGTGGGGCAGTCTCTGGGTGGCCTTTCCTTCAGTCTCTGCTCCACTCTTTGTCCCTGTATTTCCTTTAGACAGGGGCAATTCTGGGTTAAAATTTTGGAGATGGGTGGGTGGCCCCATCCCTCATCAGGGGCCGTGCCTAACCTCTGGATATGGTCTCTACACGTTCTCTCTCCCCTTTGTTGGGTATTTCAGCTAATGTCATCCCTGTTGGGTCCTGGGAGCCTCTTGCTTTCTTGGCTTCTGGGACTTTCTGGTGGCTACCCCCAGTTTCCCCATCCCCCATTGCTACACACCTCTGTTCAATTTCCTGACCATCTGTATTTCTCCCCCATCTTCTCCCATACCTGATCCTGCCCCCTTTCTCCCTCCCCCTCCTCTCTTCCTCACAAGTCCCTCTCACCCTCTACCTCCTGTGATTATTTTCTTCCCCTTCTAAGTAGGACTGAAGCATCCACACTTTGGTCTTCCTTCTTCCTGAGCTTCATATGGCCTGTGACTTTCTCCACTCTTATTCAATAAAGTGCTTGTAATTGTCACTAGAGAGATAAAACAAGAGAAGCAAATAAAAGGGACATACAGGAAATAAAGAAATGACCATCTTTATTTGTAACAGATATGATTCCCTAAAATGAAATAGCCTAGAGATTCCAAGAAAAGTAAGTTATGTTTATATCTGATAAACAGCCTCAGGAAAATATGAAGATGCAAAATCAACACACAAAAATGAGTACTCAACCTATATTCATGTAACAAGCATTCTGAGGAAGAAATCAGGAAAGCAACCCTACCCACCACATTCTAAAACCATACCTTGGAATAAATATAACCAATTAAGCTAAATATCTCAATGAGAGTATTAAAACATTAAGGATATACGTCAAAAAGCACATTAGAAGATGTAAAGATCCCCCATACTCATGGATATTGTAAAAATGGCTGTACTGCTGAAAGTAATTTACAGCTTCAATACAATCTCCATTAAAGTCAAAATGCCATCCTATAGAGAAGAAACAAAATCTTAAATTGGAATGGAATCACAAGACATCCTGGGTAGCCAAAGCAATCCTAAACAAACAAACAAACTAATCCTGGCGTATTGAGGTATAGTCGAACCTAAGTGCAAGTTATACTACAGAGCTATAGTAACAAAGCCACCATGGTGCTGGCATGAAAACACACACATAGGTAAACTGAATATCATAGAGATTCCAGGTAAAAGCCACACCACCATAGTCAAAAATGTACATTGCAGAAAAGGCAGCTTCTTCAAACAATTACATTGAGAAAACTGAATATCCGTGCATAAAAGATCCCTATCTCTTATCTTGTACTAAACTTAACTCCACACAGATGAAAGACTTTCATCTAGGCCCTGAGGCTCTAAAACTGCTGGCAGAAAATGGAAGGGAAGAGTTCAAGACCTGGGCTTTAGACAGGGACTTTTCAAATTGCACATGAAGTAATGCCAACAACTGGTTGGTGGAACATCATCATACCCAAATGTTTCAATACAGCAATAATAATAATAATAATAATAATAATAATAATAATAATAATAATCATAGTAATAATAACAATAATAATCAGTGAAAGAGACAGCCTACAGGGTGGGAGGGAATCTTTGTTAGCTGTGTATCTGGCAGATGATTGATGTCTAGAATGCACAAAGAACTCAAAAATACTAAACAAAAAGTAAACAAACAACCCAATCAAGAAATGGACTAACGGATATACAGTTATCAAAAGATGAATTGCAAATGGCCAATAAACTTTTTAAAAAAGTTCTACCACATTGGCCATCAGAAGTGTAAATTAAAACCAACTGAGGGCTGGTTAAATGCTTAGTGGGTAAAGGAACTTTCCGCCAAGTTTATCTAATCCCCAGGATCCAGATAGTGGAAGGAAAAACTGGTTTCCATCTATCAAGTTGTCCTCTGAACATATTCATGCCATCCATACACACACACACACACACACACACACACACACACACAGCATTGCCTTTAGCAGAACTACATATCAATCTTGATAATAATATCTATTATTTAAATAATATTTTAAAGAAATTTACTTCAAGTTTTTTTTTTAGCTGACCTCTTATTCGCACAGCATTATAAAATCTCTACGGCACTATTTTACCTGAATTTCTACCATCTGCCTATATATCTATCTCTCCTTATGTAACCTCAAATTCAAATATGCTATTTATATGGGTGTGTGTAGGCCAGAGTGTGTAGACCAGAGGTCAACATCAAGTATCTTCCTCAACTACTCTCCACCTTACTTTTTGAGGCAGGGTCTCTCACTGAAACTGAACCTCAGTGATTCAACTAGACTGGTGGGCTAGTGAGCAGGAGATATTCCCTTGTCTCTGCCTACTCAGTTTAGGAATTATGGGTAAGTGCCACCATGCCTGGCTTTTATGTGAGTGCTGGGGATCGAACTCAGGTCCTCATGCTTAGACAGCAAGCACTTTACCAAGCCATCCTCCAATGCAGCAATCCTTTCAAAAATTTAAGATTACTGGACTACAAAAGCTTAGAATACCCACAATACAACCCACAAACCATATGTAGTTTAAAAAGAAGGAAGACCAAAGTGTCGATGCTTCAATCTTACATAGGATGAGGACCAAAATAATTACAGGAGGTAGAGACCTGGGAGGGAGAGTGAAAAGGGGGGAGGGTGAAGATCAGGCATTGGAAGGGACAGGAGAGAAGTCCAGAGGGTCTGAAATTTGAGTAAAAATATGTGGCAGTGGGGGATAGGGAACTGGGGGTAGCCACTAGAAACTCCCAGACCAATGGAAAGGATTTTAACTGAAATACCCAACAAAGGGGAGATAGAACCTGTAGAGACCATCTCCAGTAGAAAGGCACCACCACCAGTTGAGGGATGGGGCCACCCACCCATCTCAAAATTGTTAACCCAGAAATGTTCCTGTCTCAAGGAAGAACAGAGACAAAAAAAATGGAAAAGAGACTGAAGGAAAGGCCATCCAGAGACCACCCTAACTAGAAATCCATCCCATCTGCAGATACCAAACCCCCACACTATTGCTGATGCCAAGAAGCTCTTGCTGATAGGAGCCTGGTATGGCTGTTCTCTGAGAGGTTCTACCAGCACCTGACTGATACAGATGCGGATACTCACAGCCAGCCACTGGACTGAGCCAGGGGACCCCAATGGAAGAGCTAGGGGAAGGACTGAAGGAGCTGAAGGGGATCTCAACCCCACAGGAAGAACAACAATGTCAACTAACTGGACCACTCAGAGCTCCCAGGGACTAAACCACCAACCAAAGCAGAGGACTGCCTTATCTGACATCAAAGGGAGGGGAGGTCCTTGGTCCTATGGAGGCTTGATGCCCCAGCACAGGGGGATGCTAGAGTGGTGAGATGGGAGTGGGTGAGTGGTGGAGGAGCACCCTCATAGAGAGGGTAGAAGGCAGATGAGATGGGGGAGTCTGTGGAGGGGTAACCAGGAAGGGGAATATCAGTTGAAATGTAAATAAATAAAATGATTAATTTTTACAAAAGAAGATAAAAATAAATTACTGGACTACACCCTACTTGGTCATAGTATGCTATTCTTATTATATTTGGAATTGTACTTTCTTATATTTTCTTTTTCTATCGTTTGTTTTTATAGCAACACTTAGGACATTTTTGTTTTGAAAATACCAAGTAAATTTTCTTGGGAAAGTACATACTATTTGATTTTTTTTACAATAAATATCTATTCATGGGACACTTTCATTCTTTAAAAGTTCTTATATTGCTATGTCTTGATACTTTTAAAAAAGATTTCTTTATTTATTTCATGTGTCTGTGTGTCTGAGTATGCAGTGCCCAGATACCAGAAGAGGGTGTCAGATCCCTCTTTTCATTACAGATATTTGTTAGCTGCCAAACTTTGGTCCTCTGAAAGAGCAGCAAGGGCTACTCCTTATGTCTTGATTTTCAACAACCAATGTCCAGACAGAAGTCCTTTGATTCAGGTGAGTTTGAGATAGAATTCTTCTGTGAAGCCAAGTCTGCCGGGGTAGACTTTTTTACCACTAGGACTTTTGAAGTTGTTCTTCCCTTTTTAGAACAGACTTGTTTAGCTTGAATCTGGGACCTTCTTCATTAATGTGGGTTTCCAAAATTTTATTCTGTCATGGTGGGGAGGGCAAGATGGAACAAAGCAGTATCCTTCAAGGCTGTCAGGACAAAGTTGTCCACTGGTTTTGAAGGTAAAACTTAATCTTAGAATCCTGAGGAGGATCGTGCACAACAAAATCTACATGGGGCCCAGAATGATAGGATTGGTCTGAGAAGTTGTTGGCAATAGGTGTTGAGAATATCAATAGCCTATGGCCCACTGATTTGCCTTAAAGGAGTTGAGCTTTAAGTCATAGTGGAACAATGATTCATACACAAAATGTCCATTATAAAAGCAAATACAGTAGTAATGACCTGACTTTGACCGCAGAGAAATAATGAGTCCATCAAGGTGGTTGAACATGGAGGCAAAGGTACACTCTGCCAGCTCATTTGCAACATTCTAACTACAAAAGGAAATTTTTTTTTTTTTTTTTTTTTTTTGGTTTTTGGTTTTTGGTTTTTCGAGACAGGGTTTCTCTGTGTAGCCCTGGCTGTCCTGGAACTCACTCTGTAGACCAGGCTGGCCTCGAACTCAGAAATCCGCCTGTCTCTGCCTCCCGAGTGCTGGGATTAAAGGTGTGCTGGGCAGTGGTGGCACACTGCCTCCACCACTAAGCATTTTTATTTAGTTGTCTAGAACAAAATACACACTCTCTGAAGAGAGAGAGAGAGAGAGAGAGAGAGATCAGAACTAGTTTCTATGTTTGCCTCAACAAAAGACTTCTGGGTTCATATTGTATCTGAAATGTTTGCACTGAAAAGATGCAATTACTGGAAACAACATTGTTGCAGAGAAAAAGCACAGTGTTTCAAACATGTTGTGGGTAATTCATGGAAATGGATTCCAACTTAATCGCCTTTGAAGACAAATTATAAATCCTAGTTAGGAGCACTGGAAAGATCTCTCCTGTTCTTCCTACTCCAGACGTGCCCTGCTGCCTACCTTGCGCAGTCTCTTGCTTCAAGAGAAGTACAATGGGCAGCTATTGGACATCCATACAAATCAGATTCTAGGGGTTGGGAGATGGCTCAGCGTGTAAGAGCACTTGCTAGGCAAGCATAAAGATCTAAGTTCAAATACCCACACAGAAGATAGCCATATGTGGTCGTAAGTGCCTCTAACAGTGGAGCAGAGACTGAATGCTGGGAGCTTGCTAGCTTCCTGGGCTAGCCCAAACTGAGCTTCAGGTTCAGTGAGAGGCTTTGTCTCAAGGCAATGAGTCAGGGAATAATGAAAAAATACCCATCTTCCTCTGGCCTCCACACCCAAAAGGCACTAGCATGTACATTCACACACACACACACACACACACACACACACACAAATCGAACTATAATTCAGATACATCTAATATTCAAACTATGGGTTAACCAAAAAGCTTATGTAAACCTCTTTTGTGTTGTGTTGCAAGTCATGTTTAAACTTGATTCTAAAGATCCCAATGCTCTGAAAGACACAGCAATATTGATTCAGTGGGTCCCAAACATCCTGTGAGCTTCAGATGGACTGATGGAACACAGTTCATTCTATACATAATGTTGGAAAGAAGCACAGTGAAGCAGGATGCAGCCATGTCGAAGCAGTTTTCAAATAGTCAAATGCAAGACCGAGACCAAAAAGCCAGGAACAGGAATTTACATCTTATTCGACTCAGCAATCCATGAAGTTACCTGCAAATTCCTAAAACTAGCTCAAAGGAGAATTAAAGAGTAGAGATTTTTGTACAGGCAATCAGAGTAACGAAGGAAAAAAAATGTGTGCTCAATAGACACAGGCCTAGAAAATATCCTACAGGACATCAGCTTAAGATTCTTCCCCCACCCCACTCCTTGGGATGGCAAAAAAGCTGTAAGTTAATACTTAGTTTCAATGTCTGCTCTCTTAGAAAATACCACTAACAGCAAAGCCACAGATCCTCTAATATAAAACACTACCTAGCTTTAAGTGTGTCAAAAAATGTTATCATTTCTTTATTTCAAGTTTTAGTTGAACTATCTTAATGTTAGTAATTTTTTTAAAAAAGAAATATGTGCAGAACTTTTAAGTATTTTTCACATTCGTGAATATGACCCTTGGTTCTGTCGATTCAAAACTTGGTTTTATCCCCACTGTGTGCCAGAACACTAACTCAGTTCATAAGAAGCATATATATTGATCAGTCAAAAGCTATTCCTTCTCACCAGACCCATAACTCACAGGAAGACCAGATGCTCACATCCTCCAATATTTGCACTCCCCTCAAGGAAAGCAATTAATTAGAGCAATTTATCATCTTAATGTGGCTAGATGGGCTGGGATGAAACGGTGGGGGGAGCGCTGGACCCACTCTCCGAGAAAAGGGGATGGAGGGAGGGAGGGAGGAGGAAGAGGAGGGGAAGAAAGGAAAGAAAAGAAACAGACAAAATAAAAAACTCAACAGCAGCAACAAAAAACCTCACCAGAGATTCTTCCCTTGACCATAAAGCAGGGAAAAGAACATGGTCGTAAAAACCTATTTTCTATACTGGGATTTGGAGAAGACATGCTTACACCTCACAGGAGAAAGGTTTGCCAAAGATATCTCATTGCCCTGGGCAGTTGGGGGAACTTGTCCTCTAAGATATGGAGGGGCTGTGGTTTGAGTGCTGTTTGTCCTCTTGAATTCACGCTGAGCTGAATTCCCAATTTGAGGTACCAGGAAACAGTTAATTCAACGGTGATGTATAAGGTCAGAATCATTTGGGTGGAGCTCTTGTGACTGAGTTCTGGGGTCTTTATAAGAACTCGATAAACTAGAACACCCAGACAGACACCCAGACAGACACACAGAGGTCCTGTCTTTTCCCATGTACTACCATTTGCTACCTTTGGACTCTGCCAAAAACGTAAACACTGTTGGACATAAGTCCTTGAACTTCTGGAAGTGAGTTCAAGAAGCTTCGTTTCTTTATAACATTACCAAGTCTCAAGGGTGTTTGCTCCAGTAATAAAACACAAAGATAGAGAATAATCCCAAACTAAACTTCTGTCTGCTAGTAGTAGATCAGAGTCTGCTCCCAGCCAGGCAGTTGCCTGAGCCAAAGGCTCAGCTCCAGTACCAGCTGCTGCTATCTACAGTGTCCCCAGGAGCCTCTCCGTACAAGTCTATGCCTCTTACCTTCTCTTTGTCACCCTGCCTCATCATTTCACAATTGATTTTCCCCTCCTCTGCTCAGAGAACTTTGTCTCATTTTGGTGGCTACAGAGAAGGGTTTCAACTACGTCAACTTTATAGATGAGGGAACAAATCAAACTCACTGCAGCTGAAGGCCCTCACTGTAGTTGCCTTCACTACCTGGGCCACTCTGCTAAAATGGCTTTGCATGAGGAAAATATTTTAGTTTAACCCTTTGCTTCTCAGAGAAACTAACTTTGACAGTGTAGTATTAATACATTTTCACTGGGGGCTGGAGCTGTAGATAGATAAGTAAAGTGCTTGCCTTGCCATCATGAGGACCTGAGTTCAGATTCTACAGCATCTATGAGAGGGTGGGGGAAGATGGACCCCGTACCATGTGCCTGTAATCCTACTACTCCAGACACGGAAACAAGAGAATCCCAGGGGACTCTCTGGACAGCCAGTCTAGTTCAATCACTGAAATCCAGATTTGGTAAGAGATTCTGTCTGGAAAAAAATAAGGTAAAATGTAACTCTGGAGAGAGACTTAGTCAAGCAGTTAAGAATGCTTGCTGTTCATCCAGAGGACCCAAGTTCCATTCCCAACACCTACATAAGGTGCCCAGGCAAATCCTGCCCAAGGAATTGGATCAGCACTTTGGGGTTTTGTGGATATGTTGTAATCTTTGTTGTATATTCCCAAAAACTCACATACATATACATACATAAAATAAAAATAAATATTAAAAATAAGATGGAAAGCAATTGAAAAAGACATCCAGACATTTCATAAGAGCTCACACAGGTAAGTGACACATAGACACACACACACACACACACACACACACACACACATTCTCAGGGATTCTGACTTTCTGAGGCTTTCATAAGAGTTACTACTATTGACATTATCTCATTTATTCAGGCTGTATGTCCTGGCCTACTGAGAAGTGAGTCTTACAGAGAACAGACCTGGTTTATTTATCTACCACTGTACCTCCTGGGGTAAAGAATGCCAACACTTTCTATTTGCTACCTGTTACTGCATAATAAATTATCAAAAATGTAGACCCTTAAGCAAACTCTCATCTCACAGCTTCTGTAGGAACTCCACTTCCTAGATGGTGTACCGACAGGGTGTGGGCAATCCTCTCCAGGAAGGTTAAATTTGTCATCACATGAGCCTTTTCCTGAGGTCTGTCCTAGTGTCCTCAAGACACAGCACGGGTTCCCCTTAAAATGAACAACTCTGAGAACAGAACATCTTCTTCCCTCTAGCCTAGGAGGACACATTCTGTCATTCCACACTATGTGACTAGTTACATGAGTCAGCCGAAGGAGGATGTCACACGAGTATATGAATGCCATTTCCATCATTATCCAATTTGTCAGGTCCCAAAGAAATCCGGGACAATTCCAAATGGGTACCTGTGGCTCCTTCCAGCACTGCTCACCCCTGAACCCCTCCAGCCCAGGGGCTGAGCTTCCCTTCCCCCAGCTTCTGGTTCCTATAATGAGCCATTTGAACCATGTGCTCTATTAGACCCTTGGTCCTCAGCCCGTCTCTTGGTCCCCTTGCCCTCTCTTCTCTCCCCTACTCTCTCACTCTCCACAGCCCCACTTCTCATGGCCCGGTTTTGTCTGGACCCTTCCGGATTCCTCTGGCTCTACTCTCATATCTACAATGAAACCCTTCTCCTGTCCTCATTTTCAATTAATATTAAACTAACGAATTGTGTCTTAATTTTATAATTTCACTCCTCAAGAGACATTTTAAGGCTATATCACCAGTTTAGTAAACAATTTGTAAGCCCAGAGAGAGAGAGAGAGAGAGAGAGAGAGAGAGAGAGAGATGTTTGGGAAATACCCCCTCCCTCCCTCTCTCAACCATACTGCCTGGATGGAGTATCCTATTTCATTTATAAAACAAGTTTTATTATATTTATGTGTATGTGCACACAAATATTCCATGGCACATGTATGGAGATCATATGACAACTTGTGGGAGTCTTTTTTCTTCTTCCACCATTTGGGTCTGAAAATGGAGCTCAAGTCATCAGTGTCTGTATCCACTGAACCACCTCGGCAGCATCACCTCATTTTATTTTGTTAAAAGAATGAAAAAAAAATCTATGTATGTTGTGATGACTATATTTTGTACATATTCTTTATAAGACAACTGAACAAGGTATTTTATGCTTGTATCATCCTCGAGAACTTGAGTATTCAGATTGCTACATCTGTCAGGAACCCTGCTAGTCAGCACATCTGACTCTTCCATCTGTACAGAACTTCCCAATCTTCAGAGCAGCTTCACTATGGTTTCATCCGAAACCACTTCAGCTTTGAGAAGCAAACAAGGTAGATTTCATTCTAATGTTATAGATGAAGACACCTGATTGGGATCCAGTTTTGCTGAGGAGCAGAGCCACAAGTGTGACTTCGGTGTTCTGATTGGTCTTATCAAAAGAGAGGTTAAGAAGGAAATATGTCTTAAAAACAGGCTGGATTGCACTTTCAAATGCAACTATACCATCTCAATGGCTTAAAACAAAAGCACTTCTTTCCTGCTCACCTTTTCCAAAGTAGGGGCTGACTTTCCAAGGTGTCTACCCTCCACATGAGGCAAGAACTTACCTTTTCCTTCTGAAAGCTTCTTTTTGGCCTCCAGGGCTGGAAGGGTTAATCTTGACTGTCAACTCGATTGAGAAATACTTAGGTTGGTAAAGATGCCATTAATTAGAGCATCAATTAACAACTGGGAAAGGAGAATACCCTGAAAGGTGGGGCCTGGGCGGAGAAGGTAGGTCCTGAGTATGGGGAGGCATCAGTGTCTCTTGCTCAGGTCTTTTCCTCTTCCTTTCCACCCTCCCTCCCTCCCTCCCCCACCCTCTGCTTCCTGGCTTCTGTACTGTGAGCTGTTCACCCTCTGCTCTGCCACACACTCCTTCCCATGGATTTATATGTCTGGAATGGAGCTAAGATTACATTTTTTTCTTCCTTAAGTTCCTTCTGTCACATATTTTGGTCACGGCTTTACAAAAGGAACTAACATGGTGGTTAAACATAGGCGGCAGGGTGAATGGAATCAGATGACAAGCATCCGTCTCCATCACAGCTCAAGAGCCCTGACTTTCTCATGACCCTGCCTGACTGCAAGCAGACAGAGATGTGTATGTTCCCTATGCCCAAGACTCTCTATTATACACGAAGTAGTAGGGTGTGTACAGGATTTGCAGAATTAGGTCGAGGTCACCCCAAGAACACGCAGAAAAACAGTGTAAAGAAATAAACACAGAACATCTATGGTCTTCCACATTCAGTTTTATTAGTCCCCCTTGACAACAGTTTGTAATGTGCCACCCATAATGAAAACCTGTTCAATGATTCAGGAAGTGGAAGCCTGCTAATGTCACTAACTTGTCCCAGCGACTACACTAATAAATGAAGGAAATCTGATGCCATGGCTCTTCTTTTCTCTGTGCCTCTTTTTCTTTGGGGTGTGTGTGTGTGTGTGTGTGTGTGTATGTATGTGTGTGTGTGTGTGTGTGTCTGCACATGTATGTGCATGTCATGGTGTGTATGTGGAGTTCAGAGGACACTTTTGGCAATAGGTTCTCTTCTACAACGAAGGTTCTGGAGTTCCAATTCATGTTGTCAGGATTAAAGCCATCCTTCTTTACCCACTGAGACATCTCGCTGGCCCTTCTCCCACCTTTTGATTCTGTATGATGATCCTCTTATGAACCTCAAGAGTTTCTTTATGTAAGTGGAGGGACAGCTAATGGAGAAGGACTCGCAGGGTACGGCAATTCAGCTCGCTTCCTTTTACTTCTTAAAGTGTGTGATGAGCACACAGGAGCCTGGGTGTAGCTTTTTACCCTTTGCATGTCTTAAACATCTCAAGGCACTTTTTAAAGGAAGGATTGAGTCTGAGCAGTAATAGATTGTTATGTTGGAAAGAATCGTTTTGCTAAAATGTCAGCCAAAAAAAAAAAAATGGTCATGCAGTATTACTGGTATTTATTGCACATATTATTTCCTAGATAATTTTAAATACTTTATTTATATGCATTTACTTACCCTTCCCAGCAACCTTAATACACAATAATACCTTCCGTATCAGATGGAGAGAAGATGTCAAATTTTCAGATGACGGTGAAAATCCTTTGGGCATCTGTTGCAGTGTGCCAGTTATAATCCGTAGATACTTGCATCCAGTTAAACTGGGAATTCGAAATAGCTCTCCCGTGACAACGTTGGAGAATGGGCTAGGGCAGATGGCAGCAATTGTGAAGAAATGTTTCATACATGAGATGACTGTATTGCACTGATACGAGGAAGTACTACGTGATTCTGCCTATTGAGAAAACTTCTCTGCGAGAAGGGCGGGGTAGGGGAGGGATTTAAAACTTCCCAAAAGTCAAATTTCTCTTGCTTGCATAGGAAGTCTAAGAAAAAAATAATTTGGGATTACTACTATCTATTCTAACACACACACACACACACACACACACACACACACACACACACACACTTTCCGAGGCAGGGGTGACAGCTGCAGCGTGGAGGACTAGAGCCAGGGGGCGTCCTCTCCCGAGGGGCCGCTCTGTTTCGGGGCGCGCTCCCTTCCCCTCGCTGCTCCTGGCGAGCTGAGAAGGCGGAAGCAGCGGCGGCGGCGGCGGCTGGGGCTGAGGCTCCGGCCGTCGGCGGACGCAGCAGCCACGGCCCACGAACCAGGAGTTTGGCGCCGGAGCCACTTGATCTCGGAGTACCGTGTATGTAGGCGACGCGGCGCAGCCCGGGGGAGCCTTCCCAGTTGGCTGTGAAGTCTCTGTGTGTGCGATCGGTGAGTGAGCGGCTTCGAACCTGAGTTCCGGCGGCCGCGGGCCCGGGAGAGTCGTCCCCGGTTCCCCACGGGACAGGGACGTGTCGCCGCAGGCCCTCGCTTCCCACAGACAGGAGTGGCCAAACCCACGTCCTCCCTCGGGTCCGGGACTCCGCCCCTGTCCCCTCTGGTCTTGGTAGCCCTGGGACCCCGTCTCAGCACAAAGCCACCTCTGTCCCAGGCGTCTAACAGGTGCAGTATACGCCCGCTGTCCTCCTAGGAGCCGGAGGCGCTCTCCGTGCCCTCCCCGGGACTGCAGGCCTCCCGACCGCTCTCGTCCCACAGGTCCTGAACCCGCCCCTGGTCTAGGAGCCTCTCCTGGCGTTTCTGTCGCCTTCCGGCTCATCCGGCATCCACTCCCCAACCCCTGTCTTCCTCACCTGGTGTTTCCCCCTTCCAGGGAAGGAAATCGCCTGCTGGGTTTTCCCGTTCCTTCCAACTTAAATTAAAAAGAAAAGAAAACAAAAATCCCTTCAAACTCCCAGAGTGCAGGGGAAAACTTTTTGTGTGCGGTTCTAACCTAAGCAGCAAGTTGGTTTTTTTTTTTTTTTTAAAGTACGATGACACCAATGTTCCCTCCCCACCCCTACACTCTAGCGATTGTTCCAGACGCTGTCTTGCTAAAGCTGTTCCTAGTATTTGACTTCAGGGGAACTCCGGATGAGACTTAGACTGTCTTTGTGTGTGAACAGAAAGCACCTAAAAGCTTGGATGTATAGGATTTGCTTGTTTTTCTGAGAGCAGGTGACTAGCCTGCAATACAAGTCTTGAAACAAGAACAACTTGTCACATCCGAAGTGTAGGCTTTGTGACTTGAGCTACTGGCATTTCATACCTCCTTTGATGATGCTGGGGTGGGGAGAGTTCTTTTTGGTTTTTGAGGTGGAGGGTGAAGTGTAGCTGGTTTGGTGTCACGTGACTCGAGGAAAGTGAACTCGTGGCTTGGCCACATGTTGGATACAAAAATCCTATCTGCGTCTCAGCCTTGATGTCCTGTATATACTATTTCAGTATCATAGCTCTGTTTTTCTTGGTATCTGCTGCTCATACATTTTAGTCAATTGGCTTGTATAAGAGAGTGTCCAAAATCCTTAGGTTTTAGAGGAGCAAATAATCTATGACTAAGGAAAACATCCTTGAATTTGAGTTCAAAGGTAAATTACATCGATCAAATATTTGTATTATTTCTTAACTGTTGTAGCACAATTTTCCGGTCTTTGTATTTTAAGAAAGGATTTTTAAGAATTTGGTACATGGTTGCTGTTAGTAAGGTTTGGGTTTTGGCTTTTATTTTACATAATTATTTAGAGAGTGTGTGTGTGTGCGCGCTCCTTCCATGGGCTCGCCTGTGGAGGTCACAGGACAATTGGTGGGCAATTGGTGGGCCCCATCTAGCGAGCCTCTTGTAGTAGAGAATTAAAGGTAGCTTGTCAGTATTTTCTTCTATGTGGTTTTGATTTATGAATTATGTGTTTACTTGTATATGCACCCAGCTGACTTAGAATGTAGGCTTTCAAGACGTAACTTACACATTTCTTTAGTTTCACACATCCCAGTCTTACATGTTTGTGTGCCATCTCACACCACATGCAAGGCATCGGACAGCATTGTCTGAATTATAATCTATACCTAGATATAGATCTGTAGAAATAAGCCATAGATCAACTAATTAATTTTAAAAGCTATGAGAAATATTTATACCAAAGCATATAAACTTATTTTAGTGAATCTGTAGCTCAATTATGTAGCAGCTCATAAAGGGAATCCCCAGAGCATAGTGTTTCTCCATGTACCATATTATGTGCTTACCTCTGTAGCTGATTCAGGTCAGTCTTCCTTCTTCCCATAAATGAAGATAGCTATCCATTGTAGGGAAATCAGAGATGTAACTTTCTTACTTGTCGTTGCAGGGTGTAAAAGTAAAGGGAAAATAGATTAACTTGCCTTAGAAGAAGTGAACATAAAAATACTTAATGGTGTGCAAATGTACTTGTTTTAGATTAAGTTCCCTAATATTAATTAGATTGCAGTTTGATTACTATACTATGTGTTAACATATTGCAGTTTAGTGTATACACAGAGAACGCACATGAACACCAATGACTTTCAGGGTTATTATCCAAAGAGGTTATTTGGAAGACACAAGCTTCTGTGTTCTTAAAGCATGAGAAGTACTGAAAGCAACTTGGTATTGTTTCTATTCGTTTCTAATGATAACACTTCTGGTGTTTTATACCATAAGCTGGTACAGATGATGTATGCAAGTATGTATATATGTATGTTTTGTGTAAACCAATGAGTTTAATTAGGGTTGCCCCAAGAACATGAGTGACTGGTTCTTGGCAGGAGCATAGGCGACCTAACAGAAAATGCCTCTCCTCCATCAGCCTTTAACTGCAAATAAGACTTGAGAGAAAGGTGGTGCTTTGTGAGCTCTTCCCCCACCTTGCCGCTGTTCCCCAGCTTGACAGTATTAAGGACGGAATCTCTATCTTTTTAATTGATGTATTTATTTTTATTTATGTAGGGTATATATCTGTGTAGGCCTCATGTGTGTAGCCCACAAAAGCCAGAAGAATGTATCAGATCCCCTGGAGCTGGAAGTAGAGTTGGTTGCAAGCCTTCTGACATGGATACTGGGATCCGAACTTGGGTCTTCTGGAAGAACTGCAGTTGTTCTTAACTGCTGGGCTATCTCTACAGCTCCCAAGGAGGGATCTTGAGCAGGTAATCATGGCTACTGAGAGTTAAGAATAATACAGTGGGCATGAGAGTCCCAGAGACAGCAGTCCCAGTCACACCTTCCTATGCTCTTGCCACTCCTTGGGCCATGGATGCTTGTATAGGTTTTGGTTTGGCTTTGTTTGTTTGTTTTTGAGACAGGGTTTTTCTGTGTAGCCCTAGCTGTCCTGGAACCAGTCTATAGACCAGGCTGGCCTTAAATTCAGAAATTCTACTGCCTCTCCTCTCCAGTGCTGGGATTAAAGGTGTGAGCCGCTATTGCCTCCTGCTTGTATATGTTTTTTTTCAGAGTGCACTTACAGCCTGGTGTGGTAGCTCATGCCTTTAATCCCAGCACTGGAGGCAGAAGCAATTGGATCTCAGTGAGTTCGAGGCTAGCCTGGTGTACAGAATGCGTTCCAGGACAGCTGGGACTGCTCAGAGAAACCCTGTAAGGGAGGAGGGGAGGTGTACACTCCTTCAGTGGAAATTGTTACTGTTGGGCACGTTTCCCTAGGAATAAGTAGTTCATAAAAGTTTTCTTTAAATCAGATGACAGTCAAATCTTGACCTGGACAGCAAGAAAGCAGTATAGAGACTGTTTGTAAGCCGAACTTTAAACTAAACATTTTTCAGGAAAGGAAGACTTAAGTTCATTCATGCTTGTCATATGACCAGCACATATGGACGAGCACTGTGCAGCTTAGTGACAAATATAAATGTCTCAGAAGTGGCTTTACTAAGCAAAACAAAACAGCTAAAAAGTTACGGGCTTAACTGTATTGTTATCAAAGATATATAAAATGGACATTCTATATACACTGTGGGAGTGAAGGTTAGAAAGCCTTTGAGATACATTGGATAAGCAACATCGTTTATCAGAAATCTTTAAAAATTATGTGCCCTTTTACCCAGCAATTCTACTTCCATGACTAAAGAAATAGATACAAGAATGTGTATGAGAAGGAACATAGCAAAGGATATAATCCAGAGTTTAGCATAACTCTCTTTTGTCCTCAAATACGAAGGCAGTGAAGAGATCTTACACTCTAATCTGTGGACAAAGGCATGTATGACTAGTTCTGCTGTGTGTCACTATCTCTCATTCCTTCCTGTCTTCCAGTCTGAGTCAGCCCTTACTAGAAGCTCACATTAGAAATGGCAAGGCTTTGGGAGATAATTTCAACTTTTAAAAATTATATCAAAAATAAAGTAAAATAGTATGTAATCGCTGGTGAATCATTGGAGTTTTATCAACTCAATATAATAATGTTGGACAGCATTAAGAAGAAATAAATCTTAAATGTTTTTTGTCAAAACATAAGTGTCTAGACTCTGCGGTCAGGTAGACTTTGGGTTTGATGGAACTCTGTTCCTTCCCTGATGATCTTGGGCAAGTTGGCCTTTTTAAGCTCCATGGTTTTCACTCTGGTAAGTGAGAACTGTACTGGGTAAAAATGTATGAAATAATTTGTTCTGATTGCCAGGTACAGCTCTCAGTTCTGAGTGCATATTAACACATGTGATCCTTGCAGGAGCTCTCAGATGGATCCCATCACTAATCCCATTTTACAAGAGAGGGAACTAAAGCATAAAAAGATTACGCACTCTGCCCAAGTCATGACCAAGTGACTGAGAAAGGCCTACTGGGCTGTGCGGCCCAGCCCTGAGCTCTGTACTGCGCCACAGTACTGCCCATGCAGCCAGAGCACTGCCACCTTTAGGCTTTGGTTTTGTTGGTTTTTGTCTGTTTAAGATTTATTTTATTTTTAATTGTTTGTATGTGTGTCTACGTACATATAAGTTCAGGTGCTTATAAAAACCAGATCCCCTGGAGCCAGAGTTACAGGTGGTTGTAAGCCATCCATGAAGGAATGAAACTCAGGTCTCCTGACCTCTGAGCCATCCTCCAGCCCCTCCTGCTTCTTTGTAGGTGCCAATCAGATAGGGATCGAAAGGCTTGCAGGTGTTTGTTGTTAGTGGTGGAAAGCTATGAGCACCAGTCTTTATTTCCACTTCAGGGGATTGAACCTAGAGCCTCACACTGCAGGCAAGGCCAACCTCTGGGCTGTTTCACTAGCCTCCTTTTGACTGGTTTGAAGCAGGGTCTCACGATGTTGTCTAGGCTTGACCTCCTGGCTCAGCTTCCCTAGTAGTTGGGATAACAGACCTGACCCCACTAGGCCCAACTAAGAACTTCCTTCATTATTATTGTTGTTGTTGTTTAACACACTTATGTATTGCTGTGTTTGAGGGGGTAGGTGTCACATGTGTGGAGGTCCGAGGACAATTTGTGGGTTCCAGGGATTGAACTCAGGTGGTCAGGTTTAGAGGCAAGCATCTTTACCCACTGAGCCATCTCAGTAATCTGGTAGCTACTGCTTAATCCTCCCTTTGGCAAAGTGGCAGAAGGAATTTTTGTATAGACAGGCATGGAGGTAATTGTCTGTCGTATTGACTAGAGATTTGATTGAATTCTGCTTCTAGAATTACAGTTTACATTAGCGATTTTCCTCAAGGATAATTAGCTAAGCTAAAGACATGGTTGGTTGTACATGTTCACATCTCATCTCATCTCCCATATGTAACATAGCAGTTTAGAATTTGAAGGCATCCGTCTGCTCCTAGTTTTCCATAGGCAAAGAAACCTCACATGTTTTTCCAGTCATCAGTAATAAAACATGGTCATCTGACCTGGCTGAAGGGAGGAGGAGACAGACATTCTCTTTTGAATTCCATTCTTTCTGTATAATAGAAATCACCTCATTGAGCATTTAGAAGTCCACATGGCATTTTAGATACAGAAAAAGAAACAAAGTTCTGAGTCCTTCCAGTTACTTGCCCCAGGTCACATACCCACAACTGACTGGTGTGTGGTTCTCTACTGGCTGTACTAGTCTCTCAGCTCAGAATACCTAAAGGACCTTCAATGACATAAAGAACTTCCTCAGGGCTGGAGAGGTGGCTCAGCAACTGAAGGCTAAGCTCACAACCACATCTCAGTAGATGCTTAGTAAGCATTGACTATTAAGTGAAAACTCTGGTGCTAAGGTCTGGGCATGACTGGGAACAGACGACAGAGGAGGGTATTGTAACTGAAGTGCTTTTCTTTTCAACATTCTGTTGTTGCATTAGACTACAAACTTTCCTTGAAGGATCTGGGTCGTCTTTGTGGTCAGCATAGGCGATTCATAAACATCTTGACGGAGGAAATGAGATAACTTACCATGAAGTGGTAGTTATGAAACAAAGCTCAAAACACTTAAAATCTGTTTTGTAAATACCGTTGGAACAGTATGGTGAACCACTAGGTTCATAATAAAGTTGAAACATCATAAATAAAGTTGAAACAGTATGGTGAAGCACGAGGTGACTACATAGAGTTGGAACAGCATGGTGAACCACAGGATGACTATGTAGAGTTTGAACAGTGTGGTTAACTTCGGGGTGACTATGTAGATAGACTATATGTTTGCATGCTGCCATATTTGGTCGTTGTTTCCTTCTTTTTGTTTACAGATCGACTGACAACAAAGCTACTATGAGTCTCCTAAACTGTGAAAACAGCTGTGGGTCCAGCCAGTCGTCAAGTGACTGCTGCGCTGCCATGGCCAGCTCCTGCAGTGCTGCAATGAAAGACGACAGTGTGGGTGGCTCTGCCAGCACGGGGAACCTGACCAGCTCCTTCATGGAGGAGCTGCAGGGGTATGATGTGGAGTTTGACCCACCTTTGGAAAGCAAGTATGAGTGCCCCATCTGCTTGATGGCTTTGCGGGAAGCGGTGCAAACACCATGTGGCCACAGGTTCTGCAAAGCCTGCATCATCAAATCCATAAGGTACTTGATTTTAAGACTGGTGCCAGCCGGGCAGTGGTGGCTCTCGCCTTTAATCCCAGCACTCAGGAGACAGAGGCAGGCAGATTTCTGAGTTCGAGGCCAGCCTGGTCTACAGAGTGAGCTCCAGGACAGCCAGAACTACACAGAGAAACCCTGTCTCAAAACAAACAAACAAACAAAAAAAGACTGGTGCCCTATAGCAACCAGATGTAAAGAGCATGTTAGAAGCAGGCCATCCCAAGAACAGGCAGACAGAAAACACTGGTCAGGAAAGCAGCGGAATGAGCAGGAACGTTAGGCAGTTGGTGTCCTATCCCAGTTTGTACTGAGGGATGAACAGAGGCTTCTGTGTCTTTCTACCTGGGCCACCAGGAACACTGGAAAGTACATAGCAACTTTTGCCTCAAGCAGTTCTGTTAACAGACTAGGAGAGAATTCTGTGTTTCATGAAAATAATATTTTTAATTTGCCTTGAATTAGGCTACTAGAGCAGTCATTCTCAGCCTGTGGAGGCCAGATGACTCTTTCATGGGGGTGCAGATAAGATATTTGCATATCAGATGTTTACATTACAGTTCATAACAATAGCAAAATTACAGTTTTGAAGTAGCAACAGAAGTAATTTTGTGGTCACAGGGGTCACCAGAGCACAAGGAACTAAATGTATCAAAGAGTCTCAGCATTAGGGAGGTTGAGAACCACTATCTGATTAACCTAGCCAGGTGGGGATCCTGATTCCACGAGTGGTTATATATTCTGTTGGCCGTGGTGAATCCTGTTGCCTCCTGTGTGAGCAGCTGTGAGATGACCAGCATTTCCATAGTCTAATCCCTGCTGCTGTGACCACACCCCCCTCACACAGCCTTACATAAGAGGATTGCCTGGCATCAGCGCGAACAGGCCTCCTCCTAGCCTTGCCCGCTTCCAGTCTCATTACAGCAGCCAGCATGGCCCTGGTGTACAAGTCAAATGATGTCTCCTTGGCTCAGAACACACTCCATGAGTTATTGGAGTAAAAGTCCTTGAAAGGCCTTGCGATTCATTTTCTGCCCTCTCCCAGGGCTCACTCACTCTCCTTCCATTCTTCTCTTCGTGCTGCCCATTGTACATGTCAGGCATGGAGCTGCTGTGCGCTGGCACACACTGATAGGTGTCCTGGCTACTCCATACCACAGCCAGCCACAGCCCTACTTACCCTCCAGCACACCAGATCTTCCTTACCAAGCTGTACTTTTCTCATTTTCCCCAGGCACTTTTGCCCTCAGATACCTAGTAATTGATGTGCTTTGTCCGCCGACACAACTGGAAAGTAGATCCTTGAGACTGAGATGTTATTATTGGTTTTCTCTAGTTACAGGAACAGTCCCCTCCCCACAGTAGGCACTTGGTATGTGATTGTTTTAAGTGGATTACACTATACAAGAGAAAAAGATCGTCACTCAGTTCAACTAGGTCTCACCTCCTAGGTTCTGTTACCTCCACACTAACCAACAGTCTATGAACCACAAATGGATTGATCCACGAGGAGGTCAGAGCCCTCCTGTGTTGCCAATCACAACTCCAAAGCTCTGTTCCAAGCATTGCTGCATTAGGAAACAAAGTGAAGTGATCCCTAAGTAGGCTAAGATCATCTTGGCTACTCGGTGGTCTATACATTTTTATCTCTTAATTTCTGTACCAACTTTCCAATAAAACTTGAAATTAAGGTGACCATATCCATACCTGGAGTTTGAATTCAGTTATAGGGGAGCAACACATCTCCTCAGTTTGAGGGGAAATGTTTTGCCATTCAGTTAGTAAGAGCTTTAGAGGATAAGCTTATTTATTTGTGTGGTTTTTTCCAGCCTTGGCACTACTAATATTGGGGGCCAGATAATTCTTTATTGTGGCAGGATGTCCTCTTCCTGTTAGGCCACTGGCTACATCTACTGTGTGTTCACTAGATGCCAATAATGTCACCTTCAGTCCAGCATGTGAGGTCATGGTGTCTCCTAGGGCAGATCAGGGTTTAAGGCTCATCCTCCTGTATATGTTTTTTTTATTAATTAGGTAAAAATTATAGCACATGTGACATGCTGAAATGTGCACTATTTTATCACCTGTCCAGGAAGGTAGCTGGCTAATCTTTAGAAGTCTTTGTAGCAAAAGATTTTGAGCCGGGCAATGGTGGCCCACGCCTTTAATCCCAGCACTTGGGAGGCAGAGGCAGGCGGATTTCTGAGTTCAAGGCCAACCTGATCTACAGAGTGAGTTCCAGGACAGCCAAGGTTATACAGAGAAACCCTGTCTCGAAAAACCAAAAAAAAAAAAAAAAAAAAAGATTTTGGAAGTAGGATGTCTGTGGCTTATCCCCCCATTTCCTTTGAAGCTAGCAGTGGCTACATCCTATCACTTCAGTGTTCTTAAGAGCAACTGCTACAAAGTCTTCATTCGCTGAAAAGCCATTCAAGAAATCAAAACAGATCTTGGTCTAATTTCATTTTCTTTGGATTATCTAAAACTGTGGGTGATGGTTGTAGGTTTACTTTGTAAAGTCCTTACTTTCTCTTAGATATATATGTTTTACAGATTGTTCCTGGCTTTCAGTGTTTTAAAAGAATCTGATGGTTTTTATGCTTTTGTTTTTGTTTTCAGACTGGATATGTAGTCCTGGTTGTCCAGGACTACAATGTAGTAGCTCCCTATGTAGACCAGGCTGGCCTTGAATGCACAGAGATCCCACGCCTGGCATGCGTTCTAAAATCTTAATCAGACCCCATAAAGATAGTCTCTACACTTCACTTTGATTAGTTCCGTGCTGCTTGAGAGCAAACACCATGTCGTGTCAGAGCAGCAAAAGCAGTGTTGAACGAATGTTCCTTCACTTCTTTATGTCAACCAAACTATTTCATTCAATGTTTTGCTCATTGTCTAACTGGAAACTATGCCTCAATCTACAACCTGTCAGCTTTCTTAGATAGTCAGTATGGTGCTAGTTTGCATTCATTTCACAAATGAATTCATAAACTTTATGTAAGTGAGAATTCTGGATTTTGGTTTCTTTAAAAAAAAAAACCAAACCACAGATATTATAAGAATGTGCTTTTGCTTTAATCCCAGGTATGGAGATATGGGGGCTACTTTGGACTGTCCATAGCAGCCCACTAGGATTTGCCTCATGCACTAGCAGAGGCGTGGTTTTGCCAGCTGCAGGTAGTTGCTATGATTGTGTGACATTGGGAACACTGGGAACTTTTTCAGAGGATATATGGCGAGAGGTAGAGTGGGTGTTGTTGTCGTTCACAGGGATTGGCTGCAGTTTGTTAGTAGTTGTGCTCAAAGAAGAAACAAAAGGAAAGAAATTAGATTCAGGGGTCCCCCCCCCCGACTTTGTGAAATTCTGAGTTTTTCCTCCTGTCCCCATGCTCCAGAATAACAACTCTGTGACTCAAATATATTCATAGATACCTAGTCCATAAGCTTTGGCTGTTCCCTATTAGACCATAACTTAACATCCCATTTATTCACTCTAAGTTCTGCCACATGGCTGGTTACCTCTGCTTAGCTCCCATGCTTCTGACCTCCTCATATTCTAGGGCCAGTCCTGTCCTGCTTGGCTCTATCCCAGAATCCTTTC
>JADRCH010000075.1:1548809-1565857 GCA_019843965.1 Rhynchomys soricoides
AAAGAGACCTGGGTGTTTGTTGTCTTTGACTCGGCAAAGAGGGAGGGGTGTAGATACTGCTTTGACAGATAGAAGGGAGAGTTATCGGAGTGACAGCTCAGAGTGTTCAGTTAGCTCCAATAAAATAAGAGGATTGTTTCATTGGATCAGGTGACAACAGAGAAATGATAAAGATTTGAGAGAAATTATGATGCTCCTTTTCCAACCCCTTGTCTGGCTGGCCTGGTCCTTTTCCTCGTCTTCAGTAATGGCATCAGCTTACAGCCTGTGCTCCATTTCAGATGCAGAGGAATCACTTGGCACGGCACTTGCAAGAAAATACCCAGTTGCACATGAGACTGTTGGCCCAGGCTGTTCATAATGTTAACCTCACTTTGCGTCCATGTGATGCCTCCTCTCCATCCCGGGGATATCGTCCAGAGGACCCAAATTATGAGGAAACTGTCAAACAATTGGAGGGTCGCCTAGTAAGACAGGATCATCAAATCCGGGAGCTGACTGCCAAAATGGAAACTCAGAGTATGTATGTGAGCGAGCTCAAAAGGACCATTCGAACCCTTGAGGACAAGGTTGCCGAAATGGAAGCACAGCAGTGTAATGGAATTTACATTTGGAAGATTGGCAACTTTGGGATGCACTTGAAATCCCAAGAAGAGGAAAGACCTGTTGTCATTCATAGCCCTGGATTCTACACAGGCAGACCTGGCTACAAGCTGTGCATGCGCCTGCACCTTCAGTTACCGACGGCTCAGCGCTGTGCAAACTATATATCCCTCTTTGTCCACACAATGCAAGGAGAATATGACAGCCACCTCCCCTGGCCCTTCCAGGGTACAATACGCCTTACGATTCTTGATCAATCTGAAGCAGTAGTAAGGCAAAACCACGAAGAGGTCATGGATGCTAAACCAGAACTGCTTGCCTTTCAGCGACCTACAATCCCACGGAACCCCAAAGGTTTTGGCTATGTAACATTTATGCACCTGGAAGCCTTAAGACAGGGAACCTTCATTAAGGATGATACGTTATTAGTGCGCTGTGAAGTGTCTACCCGCTTTGACATGAGTGGCCTTCGGAAGGAGGGTTTCCAGCCACGAAGTACTGATGCAGGGGTGTAGCATCCATTTACTTGTGTTCAAAAACTAGGAACCATATGGAAAAACAGTTCTTTCCATGCCTGGTCTTAGTAAACAATATTCAAACAAGCAGTGGGAGAGGTGTAAGGCCTAGCAGCAGATGTCATCAGTGAGGTCACGTTCCACTTCTTACTGTTAACAGATATCTGAGGCAATTCCCATGGGAACCTACATGTCCCCTGTGTCTTCAAAACCTTAACATTTGAAGGGCCTGTGGCTTGTCTGTTTGTCAGGGTCCCTCTTCGCTGTGCTTTGGGCTTTTTTGTCCATGTACTTTAGTGTAAAACAGGTCACAGTTAGTGTGCTGAAGCTCAATCGTTTAATAATACTGGTGCCTTCAAAAATTGAGGTGTTTTTAGAACATTTATTACTATACTAAACCTGAGAATCACCACTGCCTGTGCTGGTGCCAGTGGAAAAGTTACTGCTCTGGTGTTGAGTTCTCATTTAGTTGACTCTTGTGAATTTCAGAGGCTTTGAACCATGATCCCTGGAAGGCTTAAGTTCTCATGTACTTCCTCCTCCGTTGTTCACTAAGGATCCAGGGACTGGTTTAACCCTTTCTTACTAGTGTGAATGTATTGTCCATTGAACGCCAAGCATTCTCCCCTGCTTTCGTATTTTGAAATACGCTCCAGGCAGAGTCTTCCCAGTCTGTACTGCTGTGGTCGTGTGGTTGCCAACTGTTGAGTGTTATTGTCATGTACCCTTTCTTGTCTGTTCAGTGCAGCTTGGTTTCCACAGCCTGGTGCACATCTTCTGTTGCTTGCAAACACAAAATCACCAGCCTAAACAAGTGATTCAGCTCATCAGCCATTAAATGGCATCTCATGGATGATGACAGCAACTCTTATAGCCAGGAAACTTCAGCCCTCTTACCTACCTTTTGATTTAGCTTAGTTAATTGAAATAAAATTGATTTCCTCAAGGGACTGGAGAATTGGCTCAATGTTTAAGAGCATTGTCTGCTCTTCCAGAGGATCCCCAGTCTGTAACTCCAGTTCCAGGGGATCTGACACCCTCATACATGCAAAACACCAGTGCAAATAAAATTAAATAAATAAATAAATATTGATTTCCTCAAAACAGAATTCATTGGAACTTGGGAACTTATAGGTACCTGAGAGATGCCTAAACCAAGGTTGGCCGCCACGGTTGTGTGGACATTCAGCTTGAGTGGTGGCCTTAGTCCAGCTCAGTAGAGGTTCTGAGTATGTCCTGTGGAATGTATTAGCATGGCAGGTGTCCCTTATGTGAACTGGTGACCGTTGTGCTGCTGCGTATTTGTCCATGTCCTGTACGTATATAGTATTTTGGAGTCTAGTTCTCAGGGAGTCTATGACTAGTTTGAGCCTTTGTAAGGAAGTAGAAGGGATCCTCTACTGCTTTTTACACAAGATTGGTTACGCGTTCTGGTAATAAAAAAGGCATTCGTATCTCCAGCTGAATCAGAGCCCCGAGCAGTGCTCAGACCTGCCCTGCTTCCGGAGAACACTCAGAGCCCTTGACCAAAGAGTCTGATTTTCAGTTGTAGCCCACAAGGGTCATGTTGATCATGTCATTTTCCCCCTTGCTTCCATTCCACCCATAAAGGCAAGGGAAAGACCTTGTCCCCTACCATTAGCACAAGCTAATCACAGGTCTCCGGTTGGGTCCTGGAAATGTGTGTCCCTTAGCTGTGCCTCCAGCAGCCTTGAGCCGCTTGTGGCACCTTCTACTTATGGAACATTGCATGGCTCCTGTTGTTTCCCAGTGGATGAATAAATGTGGGTTTGTTTGTTTTGTTTTGTGTTTTAAAGCAAACAGTAGTTGTTTCTATATTTATTTAGGATTTGCCTGAAGAAAATGTACTCAACTATTTGAGGACTTATTTTCTATATGTCTTTTTAAATTTTTTTATGTTAAATGTCACCACAAAATATCAGCTCCCCTCCCCCTCTCCATTTTTTTTTGTTTTGTTTTGTTTTTTGAAAGAGAAATAATATTTAAAAACTTCCTGATCAGATTTCTCTTTTTAAAATGTCTGTATTACGAAGAACAGCCATTTCCTGCCTTGGTTTTGACTTTTTTTTAAACTCTGGCATCTTTTAAGGTTTTTTGCCTAAGTTAAACTGCTCCCAGCTTTAAAATTGTCCCTATCTCTAAGGCAGGTTGGACTAGGTGTTTCTAGTGTCCGTATTGAGAAGCTTAGTGCTAAGCCACAGAACACTGACAATACTCACTAAAAGGCTTTACCAGTGGAAAATTGGTGTGACTGTCCGTCCCTACTGCTAACACTGATGTTTCACTTCAGTTTAATGTCTACCCGCTGAAAGGCAAATGCACCTTAGGTAGTTTTAGAACTTGCAGCATTTGGTGTTTGTAATACACCAGCCAGTTGTTTTATGATACTCAATTGCCATGAATGCACAGTAAAAATAACCAAGCTGACATTCAAAGCCAAAGCTTAGTAAGGTCAAGTCAGGATCAAGTCTCAACCTGGAAAGCTGGTTTCTTTATCTGGCCTTCACCACCTCCCCAGCTCCTGAACATTCTCTTCCTTCCAGGTGGCCTGTAAGACTCCGTACAACCCAGAGTGCATTGGCCATCTTTTCTTACCAATTTAGAACATTGCTATTTTTAAGGTTGTTTTTTCTTAGAAAAATGCCCAACTTACTATTGAAGATTTTTCTGCAACTCATGTATTTTCCTATTAGAAATCAGCAGATGGTGCTTCTAGTGTGGTAATTGGCTACTGTCCTTTGGGTCTTACCTTTTCTAGCCATTCTGCTTTCTCTCAGAGAATGGAGAGAAGGAGACATGCATGAAAGTGCAAAAAGTATTCTCTTGTTCTAGTAAAAATCAACTGACAGGTGTTGGATGATCTCAAACAATTAAATTTTGTGACCGGTATGAAGTTGAATTTCTACCAATATCAAACAAAGTCAGACTAATGTAAATTATGTGTGCAATTAGACTGTCTTCTTACGGAGAAGTTGCTTGTTTCTGCTTTATCCTTAATTCTCTCGCGACTAGAAAATGCTTTAATTACTATTGAGATTATTCTTACTTAAGTGCTTTTGAAGTGCTTTTCTCTTTCTTTCTGTTGTTAACACACTTCTTTTCTGACTTGCCTCAAATTCACTCCATTGTCTTAACGTAAAATGCCGTTACATTTTTTACAGGGCATTTGGTGATTAGTTTGCTGCCTGCCTTAAGGGAGGGAACAGGGCACAGTCAAGAGTCATTTGATTGTCTGTTCAAATACTCTTTTTAAATGTCAGCATTCTCAGGGTAACTGTCATTTGTTTCAAAGTCGATGTGATTGTCTGGGGGATGGGTCGATGCTTCCCAATACCCAGAATCCAGAAAAATGAAACCAGATGTGATCAACCTAAACTTGGGACACTTGGTCGCAAGCCTTGAAGCCACTCAAAAAGGACTAAGCTAGTTATTTCTCTGTGTGTCCTCTGTGTCCTTGGTGTTTTAAACTGCTCAACCCCACCCCCACCCAAAAATCCAGGTTAATAAAGCAATAATAGTAGGAGAATTGTAGTTGAAAACATTGTGGAATGTGGACAGGAACTCCTCTCCTGTCCTGTGTCTCCTCAGCAGAACCCAGCCCTGCCTGACAAAGAAAACAAAGGTGGCCTGGTGGCCACCTGCCATTCAGAATGTAGCCCAGTCTGTCTCCTGAAACCCCAGTTTCCTTCAGTGCAGGCTCCAGGAGAGGGCAGAGACTCCATTCTGGTCACTGCTGAACCCCTGTTCTTAGTACACCGTGCATGGGCCTGGCCAGTAGTAACAAGACTTAATGGAAGCCAGGGCAGAAGCTGGCTAGTTTCTGGGTAGCCTGCTTGTCATGTAAGTCACTTGGTGAAGTGAGAATGTTCTTGAGGTATGTTTAAAGCCTATTGAACACCTGCAACCTAGGATCTGCAGTGACATTTGGTTTGCTCTGTGATTTAATGTTACTCCAATGTAAATCTAGTTTCTCTTTAAGACTGTCCAATCCTGAAATAATTAAACAACTTGGAGCTGTGTAAATTTCTACTTGGAAACTTGTGATATTTTATTGTAATTCACATTGCAGCTTCTGCTTTATGCCAACTTAAAATTTGTGGGAATGTTATAAGGAACTTGAATCTTATTTCTTTGTCCACAGGAGTATTTCTCATAAGGAGTTTATTTGGAGGTTTCTAGTCATGCAGAATGGTACTTCCTTACTTGAATTAATTCCATGCAAAAAGGTATAATTTGGGACACATTTTGCTAATATATATGATTTCAGGATTCTGTTCCCTGGGGACTAAAGATGAGTGACTTAGCATCTAGCTACTAAATTCGCAGTCAAGATACAGATTGTTGTGAGGGTCTCTGTAGCCTCTGTCGCCAGCAGAGTGGTAATCCTCTGGAGGCAAGAATGTAGTTCAGGTCAGTGCAACAAACTAGCTGTTGTTGCTTCAAATTTCAGTAGTCTGACCCCGAGTGGTTTATTTTTGGCATATTCAAACCCAGTTCACCTTGGTGAAAACTTTTCTCATGATAATTAACTTGATTCTGTATATACAATGAAGCATGCATAAATTTCTTGGGGGAACAAAGTAAGCTAAACAAAAGATTAGATATGAGCACTTCAAAACTTTATAACATACAGGTAACACCTTCCATAATGGGTTCTACAGACTGATCAAAAAAAACAAACAAAAAAACAAGCTCTGATACAAAGGGGGAGGGTCAGATGCGATCTCCTACCACACAGCTTGCACAAAGCTCCCCAAGCTAGAGTGGTTTTCTGTTCCCAGCCTTCTAGGTGGATGACAAGTTATGCATTCTTGAAAGAACATCTCTGTGTCCTAACATTCCAGGTTCCTCTGGTGCTAATCTGTGAGCACAAGGACCTCCATGCTTCCTACAGATTTTATTGCTGACTGACCCCTTATGGTCAGTTTTATTTCTGATAGTTTAGCTACCTGTAAAATGGGAACTAGGATTTGAAATTGAGATGTTATGGAGTACTTAACATTATTAATGCTCAGGTCTAACCTTACAGGTATTTTATAGGGTTAGGGAGACTGCTTATAATTTTATAACTATGAAGAACTGTATAATAAAATCTGACTTTTAAAAAATCAAAATGCAGTGGTCAGATGGCCATAAGCATACTGTACTCAGACTTTTCCTGCCGTGGAATTGGTAAGGGGTCTTTCTAATGCCTCTGGACTTAGAGAAAATGCATTGTGTGGGGGGGGGTTGTCAAGATGAGGTGCGAATGGTAATAATCTTAGGTTAAATTGAGCAGGTTTGATTAAAGACAAATTGAAACGGTTGTCAGATTCACACTCAACCACAGGTGATGCTGTGCAGAGCAAGCCCTGCCTAGCCCCCACCAGCTCCCTTGAGCCAGTTGATGGCAGAATTGACTCAGAGGGAGTCTGAGGTCGCTGTGCTAAGCAGGCTCTCTGCACTCCATCTAATAGATATCTGTGACATCTTTCCAAACCCAGGTCACAAATGTTGCTCATATTTGTCTCACAGAGGCACCTGGAGTTCTTTCGTTTGCATCTTAGCTGTAAAAATATGACCAAGACAACATGCACTGAACTTTCTAAGATAGATGTAGACTGACCTACCTCCTCCCCTCCTCTTCTTTCTCATCAGCCTGTATAATGCACGAATGCCACTATCTTTACAAATGAATACTTAATTGAAATGATGTATATATGCAAGTATCACAATGATTCTAATAAAATAACTGGGTTAATGTGCCTTACGGCTACTCTGGGGTGCTGGGCCTTGCTATGACAGCAAGAAAACAGGTGCTAGTTTCTATTTGAAATTAAAAAAAAAAAAATCACAGCTACCCTGGCCCTTAGGAAACTGAATGAGGACTCACTGTAGTTCCTGATTTGGGCAGTGATTTCTGGCCTGAAGCTTCAAGTCTGAAACGCAAGCCCAGAGAAAGCCACTATAGGCCACTGTAGGCCCAGTGAAAAGCAGGGGACCCCATGAATTTATTTCTAATCGAAACTGTCAGGGATATCCGTTCTCCCCATTTCCAAGCCTGTGGGCTCACTCGGCCCTCCCCTTAGCAAACTCCCCTAGTGCTTTTTTTCTCTGTATGGGTGTTACCCCCATGTATGTCTGCGGATCTTCTGTGCCAGGTACCCTGGGAGGCCAGAAGAGTGCATTGGATCCCTGGGACTGGAGCTACAGATGGTTGTGAGCTCTTGGATTGGTGCTGGGAATCAAACATGTGACTTCTAGAAAAGCAGCTGGGGCCCTTAACTGGGCTATCTCACCATTACAAGGTTGGTTGTTTTGAAAATAAAGCTGCTTCTGTTATAGGGCTATTAAAAGTTTTGTTAGAACCTTTCTAGCTAAAACAAACATAGCATCCCTGAGTACAATGTGAAAGCTGGTAAGACATTTAAGTGCTTTAAAAAATGCCACCTTGATTTTAAATTCCAAACATGAAACACTGTTAATTATGAAATAACCTTTTTAAAATGATTTTTAGCATTCCACACCTATTTTTAGGTAAGCTGTGTATTCTCTGAATGACTCCAGATTTTTATTTATTTATTTTTTGTTTGCATGTATCTGTTCATATGTTCATATGTTGAGGATACACATGCATAGATGACCATGTTGGGGTTACATCTGCAGCATATATGCAGGTAGAAGCTAGAAGTCAGTGTTCAGTGCCTTCCTCAATGATTTCCCCCTTTACATTTTGAGACAGGGTCTCTCACTGAATCTGAAGCTCGAGATTTGGCTAGACTGGCCAGTGAGCTCTGGGGATCCACTTTTCTTGGTCTCATACTCCATAATGCCGGAGTTACAGCCCCATGCTGGCTGTCTTACATGGGTGTTGGGGTTTGAACTCAGGTCCGCATGCATGTGCTGCAGGCCCCTTTACCAACTGAGCCATCTTCCCAGCCTGTTTCCATATTTTATTACTTTGTATACTAGGACTGGCATGAGTAAGAGTTCCTCACAGTGTAGCATAGTCTTACAAAAGTAATCTAGGAGTGTGCTTTCTTTCTCCACAATGCCTGAGACAGCCAGAGGGAGAAAGGTTTACTGTGGCTCATGGTGTAGGACGAGTCAGGCCATGGCTGACCTTGTTGCTTTGGGCCTCTGGTTGCACAAGGGTCTGTGGTGGAGCTGCACACATGCTAGAAAGGAGCAAAGAAGCAGGCTGGGCCTCAGAGTCCCCTTCATGTATATATCCCTAATGCTAGCTTCCCCCACCAGGCCCCACCTTTTGTTTGTTTGTTGTTTTGTTGCTGTTTTTTCAAGGGCAGGGTTTCCCTGTGCAGCTCTGGCTGTTTTGGAGCTTGCTCTGTAGACTAGGCTGGCCTCGAACTCACAGGGATCTGCCTGCCTCTGCCTCCTGTGTGCTAGGTTTAAAGATGTGCCACATTGCTGCTCAGCAAGGACCTACCTCTTACAATTTCCATTTTCTCCAAACACTGCCTCAGGCTGAAACACATGGCCTTTAGGGGACATTTTCAGATCCAAACTATAGCAGTCAAGGTGGAGAATTTTACATTTAATATAAAACTAGGTCTGACTACAGACTTCATACCCCAAAAGCTAAACAATAAAACCACACTAAAAGGCAGATTTCCAAATTCTGAAAAATAATAATGATATGCTCATATGAACACCAGATGAGCATGTATTAATTTTATAAAATCTGGCTGTTTCTTAGCATTTAGCTAAGATCACATGCAGTAAAACATTTTATGAAAACCTTAGTGAGGGAACCAAGGGGTGTTACAACTTGTTCAAGGGAGAAGGTAAACGACAGACACATAGAAGTACTGGAAACAGAAGATCTGTAAACAGAGCAAAGCTGGGTTCCTCTGAAGTGTGGGGAGGAAAGACAGGTATCAGGGCTCCGTTCCCCTCTAAACCTGGCAAATCTTGCATTCAGCTATCTACAAGGCAGTCTTGTTCAGTAAGTCTCCTCAGAACTGCGGAAACCGGAAGTTATTATGTACTGGACTGAATGATGCTGGGTTCACTAAAGCAATTCTCCCCACACCCTGTGCTAAAAGCTCAAGGAAATGTGTGGGCCCACACCCTGTGCTAAAAGCTCAAGGAAATGTGTGGGTCATGAGTAAATAAATCTGGGCCTGGTGGTGCGGGCCAGCAGTCCCAGCTACTCAGGGTAGGCACAGGTTCAAAGCCTACCAGTGAGGTGGTAAGCCTGACATCCCAAGACATGGTGGAAGGAGAGAACTGGCTCCTGCAAGTGGTCCTCTGACCTCCACACATGCCTGCACCCATCCACAATAAACATATTTTATGATATATTTTAAATGAGGGCTAGGACAGTTTTCTAACAGGTTTGAGGCTCGAGATTCAATTCCCAGAGCTGAAAAAAGAAAGGCTTGAGGTTCCCTTTCAGCCTGCTATCATACTGCTTTGTCAATTAGCACCTACAAAATTCCAGACTAGAAGATTGCCTGACAAGACGACAAAGCAAACCCAATGTATGAACAACAACGTAAAAGGTGCTGAGCACCGGCTGCTCTTCCAGAGGACTCACCTTCAATTCCTAGCACCCACATGACCACTAACATCCGTAACTCCAGTTCCAAAGGATCTGATGCCCTCTTCCAGTCTCCATGGGCAATGCGCACACGTGGTGCACAGATACAGATGCAAGAAATATACCCATGAAAATAAAATAAAAACATATTACTCTTTAAAAAAAAAGAAAAAGAAAAAGAAAAGAAAGAAAGAAAACAATGTAGCAGTAGGTGGCAGCAAAACTCTACTGAAGAATATAGCCTTCCAAAAGAGAAAAAAAAGAGTGTGAAATAGGATTAACCAGGGGCCCTGTGTCTTTAAATACTCCATACATTTTCCTGAGATTGTACCTAAGAAGTTGTACTGGACTCATTGTTCTGGGAAGCAAGTCCTTCATTTTTGCTTTAAACCCAGTGAAAGCTATGAGACATTTTCTCCAAGCGTTGGAGAGACTTACTCCAATCATCTCCACCAGTTGCTTGCCAAATAGCTTCAAGTGAGAAATACTTGGGGAGTTAATAGATCATACCATACACTGACATTTCTGAAAGTCAATTAAGAGTTAAATTTTGGCCGTTTCATGTGCGCAACCTATACATCCAGATTCATGGTCTTCCCCAATCCCTATTTAATCACAGCTGATGGTGGGTTCACACTTAAGATCAACTGCCTTGTACAAGTAGTTGTTTAGGACAATGGACTATCGGGCTTTAGTCCATCCCGAGGTCCCAGTGTTTAGCTGCAGTATCTCTGTCCCCTCTAAACAACAAGAACCACTGTGGCATTAGCATCCTTGCCCATCCAGTCCACTGTGCTGCTTTCTCAAGGTGTTTGAGTGGTGCTGTTCATTAAAGTGCCTGTTAAAGGCCGAGGGTATAGCTTAACGATTAAGTGCTAGCCTAGCACACACAGGGCTCTGGATTCTGTCGCCAGCACTTAAGAAAAAAAGAGAAGGAAGAGGAGGATGGAGGAGGTGAGAGGGTAGAGAAAAAGAAAGACGGCTGTGAAAAAGAAGCTGCCTCCATTACTGAGACCACCTATGGCCAAACCTGTAGCAAACATGCTGCATTAGACTCCAAGAGAGGTGGGCAAAGGAATCTTCATTCTAAGGATGCTGGCAGGCATCTGCAGCCAGAATAGGTAATCACTAGCAACGGGAGGAGGGGTGAGTGCATGTCATCAGCATCGAATGAGATTGTTAAAAGAAGGGCTCTCGTACCTGTGTAGAAACTGGAGCGTGTCAAACGCTGTGCTCCCTTCATCAATTTGTGAGTGAACCATAAGGCAAATCTGATTCAATGAACGCTTGGGTAGAGAGGCTTATAGAACCCAGCAAGAGAAGCATGCTCCAAACAAATTCCGAAGTGAGATTACCCTGATAACACATGAAAATGGCAATGTCAGTGGGGGTGGGGTGGGGGGAACTATGAAATTTGACCCAAACTATCACACAACTTCACAGTATCCACTCTTTAAAACAGAAACTAGAGAATCCAACACATGAAATTCTAGAAAATCAAATCATTTTGGGGGAGGTCTGTTAAATACTGGAAGAAGAGGCTGTTTGAATTTAGCTTTATTTCTTAGTTTTAATTATTCTGTTTGTGAGTTTGTTTATTTGTTTTGTTGTTGTTGGAGACAGGGTTTCTCTGTGTAGCCCTTGTTGCTCTGGAATTCACTGTGTTGATCAGGTTGGCCTCAAACTCAAAGATACACCTGCCTCTGCCTCCTGAGTGCTGGGATTAAAGGTATGTGCCACCCCTGCCTGGTCTTGTGTGTGTGTGTGTGTGTGTAAAAACAGCAAACTATAAATCCGCAATTCTGGGGGAGAATTCAGGCTGGTGCAGTTATATTCAAAAACAAGAACCAATGACTTGAGACAGAGGAGGTACTGAGGGAGATTCAGTTTATGTTTGACCTCTTTCGATTTATGGGAACATGGCAGTTACTTCTTCCTACTATTTAACTAAGCGACTTCTCATCTTTTCCTTCCAAACTAGTCATTCTTAACAGCATCTCTTAGAAGTGTATCATAAAAGCTCAGTAAGCTTTCACAGCCTAGTCTTTTGTCTTAATTGAAAAATTCAAATAATTTGTTTAAACATCAAAACCATCCCCTGCTTTCTGTGACACAATAGCTACCTGGGGAGTTAAACTATGGTCATCAAGAAATATGAGCGAAAGAGGCTAGATGTCTCAATTCTATATGCTTGCTCTCTGTATGGGGGGTGTGTGTGTGTGTGATGTATGTGCAGGTGCATGTGTGGGGAAGCCAGAAAGCATCCTCAGGATTCATTCCTCCGGCACCATCCACCTTGGTTTGGGACAGGATCTCCTACCAGCCTGAAATTCATCAAGTGGACTAGACAGGCAGGCCAGCAAGCTCCAGAGATCCCCCTGTCTCTGCCTGCCCAGGGCTCAGATTGCAAGTGCCCGCCACTAAGCATACAGATGAAGCATCCCTGGCCTCTCTCATGCTGTTTTGTAACCTTTTGATTCTAGAGTGGGGACTTTAGAAATGAATTATCTGCCTGGAATAAATGCTGAAGTTTAGCAGCTTCTGTATTTCAGTTCCTTCTTATTTCAAATAAGATCAACATGTCGTGAAATCTTTTGTAAAGTGGGATTTCCAGCATGCGCCTTGTTTCTCCTTCTGAAGCTTTTTTCCCCTCGTTAAAAACAAGGCTTTGGCTTTGGCTTGTCGATAAATTATCTAAAAAAGTTTTATTTTCGTGTCGAGTTGAACTCTGTGCCTTATGCACTCTGGGCTTGTACCCTACCACTGACTGACCTATGCTCCCAACTTCCTAAATTAACTGAAAAATGAGTTAATAAACTCATCTCACAGGACAAATGTATCATTCATTCATTCATTTTTATAATAGCATCTCATTTAGTAACTCTTGAAAATTTGAGGACGGATCATTGAGCTTAAAATAATTTTATTGAAGTATGTTTTATATTCACATACTTCTCCAGCGTCCAGGTGTCTCTATGCCAACAATCATAACAGTGTCATTCACAAGTACAAAAGGGGTTAAAGAAAAAACAGTCCAAACACCCACACTGGATGCATAGAGCATTATGCATGCAATAGAATATTCTTTCGCCTTAAAGATGAAAAAATATTTTTTTAAAAAATCTATAGTATGGAGGGATAATATGCTAAGTAAAATGAGCCAGTCACAAAAGAATGTGGACCGCAGGATCCTACTTACAAGAATTATGTAGAATGGCGTCCAAAAGTAGAAGACTCCTACCCTCTAAGAAGAGGGGCAACTGGAGTCAGTCTGGTATGGGTAGAGAGATTCAGATGGGAAAACAGCAAAGCTCTGGCATGGTCTGGAGGTGGGTGTCTGGAGATTGATGACACTGTGGTTTGCCTAATGCCACAGAAGTATAGGATTAAAACTGGCTAAAATGGAGTCAGACATGATGGCATATGTCTGTCATCCCAGCACCCAGAAGCTGAGCTTGGTCCACAGAGTGAGCCCCAAGCCAGTCTGGCTGCATGGTATGTGTTCCCATGTGTTTCGTAACACTGCTTGAACACACACATGTGAAGAGTGTGTGTGTGTACTTTTTCATTTCTCTTAAGTAGAAACCTAGAAACCTTGAAATAAAATCGCTTAGCCGGACAAAAGCTCTTAAGTTTAAACTTCTGAGAAACTGCCAAACTTTTTTTTTTTCCAGACATGACTGATTTATTTGATGAATTGAAATCTCACCTGTCAAAGTAGATTCAGGGACAGGGTTTGGGGTGATTATTTCATTAGAAGCAATCACATTGTGTTTTACAGTTAATTGACCATGGGGTATAGTATCTAGAGGAAAGGCAAAACTTTAAAAACAACAACACCAAACAACGTAGTGTGTGGGTGATAATTAAAAATATCAGCAAAGGAAATACCTAGCTTTTACTACTGAGGCACGAAGCATGCTAACACTAGTCGTGACCCTTTAGTTCAACTCAACACACAGTCTGGACTGAATTTGTGCAAGACACTGGGTCCTGGGGAGCTGGTGAAAATACTCACACAATCAGACATCCTCCATCTCCACTGATAGCATTTATAAAAGGATACGTTGAGGCACAAAGCACTCTAAGGCCATGGGTGAGATGTCTCTTCAGGGGACAATACTGAGCTCCACTTTAATCTGGTGAAGAGGGTTGGCAGGTCAGAGCCTGCTAAGAAAATGTGGCATCTCTGCCAAAGGAAAAAAGCTTATTTCTCCCATGGCTTTATATATATGAAAAGAAAGAAGTATTCGAAGGTAAATATTTAAATTTCTCTCACTGTTGACCCACAAGTAACTACCATTTTACACTTTGGCCAAAGGTGGACAAGGGTTCCCATTTGCTCACATCCTTGCCAACACTTGCTACTGTCTGTCTTATTTGCTGTAGCCAGCTCTTCTAGTAAGCATGAAGTGGTGTCTTGTGGTTTGAAATTCACATTTCACCCACACCCAGTAAAGACGATCTTCATTTCACACATGCTTATCTGCCATTCACATGTCTTCTTGGGTGAACTTTTTATTCACAACTGCTTTCAACCCATTGAATTCATGGTTTGATTTCTAAGAATTCTTTGTAAGACTTTTGGCAAGTCATTGGGTGGTGTTTTTTGTTTGTTTGTTTTGGGGTGTGTGTGTGTGTGTGTGTGTGTGTGTATGTGTGTTTTGGGTTTTTAAAGACAGGGTTTCTCTGTGTAGCCCTGGCTGTCCTGGAATTCCTGTAGACCAGGCTGGCCTCTGCCTGCCTTTGCTTCTCAAATGCTAGGATTAAAGACATGAACACCACCGCAAGGCTGCACATTTGTGAAAACAATACAGCAAGAAAAAACAACTCACTATAAATACAAAGATTTCTCATCTCTTGGTTCTGTTCCATTGGCCTACATGTCTTTACAGGAGTAGCATATTGTCTGGATACTATGACTATAAGGCCAGAAACTCAGACAAAGCCTGATTTGAATTGTGTCATGTCTGTACCTTTGTCTAGCTATGTATTGTCAGGAATTGGGGTTTTAATTGCTTCATCTAGTAAGACTGAGATACTAAAACCTACTTCATAAAATTACTCAGAGGACCCATACAAAACAACTAGTGCCTAATACTTACAATGGTCCTTGACCTATAGCTAATAAATGCTAATTTCTTGTATTATGATTCATATTTTCCTTTTGAATTATCATTATGAAATTTGCTCTGTTTTGGTTGTTGGGTTTTTTTTGTTTGTTTTTTGTTTTTTCATGACAGGGTTTCTCTGTGTAGCCCTGGCTGTCCTGGAACTCACCCTGTAGACCAGGCTGGCCTCGAACTCAGAAATCTGCCTGCTTCTGCCTCCCAAGTGCTGGGATTAAAGGCGTGCACCACCAAGGCCTGGCTGAAATTTGCATTCTTCTAATTGGGAACAAGTTTCTTGTGATGTGTTATTTGTCCATATATTTTTCCCATCAATTTGCTACCAGTCTGTTTCTGAGTATTTAAAGTGTGTCTCTGACTGGACATAGTGGCACACACTTTTAGTCCCAGCACTCAGGTTGCAAAGGCAGGTGTATCTTTGTAAGTTTGAGGTCAACCTGGACTACATAGTGAGCTCCAGAACAGCCAACACTGCATAGTAAAACTCTGTCCCAAAATAAGTAAATTAAACAAATAATAAATTGTTTATCTCTACAAATAACATGTTATTATTTAACGCTCCTCTGGCCACTTTTGTTTTTTTCCATCGACTTGTTTAGTCCATTTATATTTAGTGTAATATTAAAGTAGTTGTGTTTAACTCCAGAATCTTGTTTTGACTATGATCCTTATCTTAGAGTAAGACTCAATCCAGTACTAATAATGTGTGCCAAAGCCCCCAACCTTGGAAGGGCCTGAACCTCCTCAGTAGTTTGTAGGAACTGGAATGAGTCCATCTGCTAATCATGGTAGCTGCTGTTTTCCCTTCAGCAAGATCTGGCAGTTTAGGGTTTGATGCTATCTTCCCAGTGCTGTGATAAAATACTCTAGATGAAAGAACAAGTTTGTCTTGGCTAATAGTTTAGATACTTCAGGACATGATACTTGCCCTTATCATTTTGGATCCTGTGGTGAGTACTACACCATGGTGTAGGTACATGATGGGAACAGTTTCTCACTTAATGGTGGCTTGGAAACAAAAAGGAAGGCCAAAGAGGCTGGAGTCCAGTTTCCCATTCAAAAGAATAACCCCCAGTGATCCAACTTCCTTCTGCTAGATCTCATGTGCTAGTGGTTCCCTGTCTCTGAACAGATCTTTGGGTAAATCAACATTCAGTCTTTGGGAGACATTGGCACATTAACCATACCATGCCCTAGGAAGTGGCCAGCAGTTCAAGGAAGACCTTGTCTGTGGATTTTAGTCATCCATCTCTAGCATCTTCACTTCAGCTTTTCCCCAGTGCAGAACATGCTGCTTCCTGCTGTCACTCCGTAAGTTTTTTGGGGGTGGTGGTGAACCAGACTAAGCTCATCTCACATTTGCTTTCACGAAGTGACCAGATCCTCTCAGATCCCACCTGTACTGATTTCTTCTAACATTTGCTTTATGTATATATTTTTTCATCACTAGTTTTATTTTCATTATTTGGCAAAGAAATTAATGAGTTCATGAGAGGATGCAAAGACCCCAAAGCCTTATGCTGTTTCATTTATTGAGCCTATCTCAAGATTGCTCAAGGAAACTTTTTCTCTTGGCAGACAAGTAGACTTGATCCTACATCAGTCTCCAGAAAAGGAAACAGTATTATGGGCAACCACAAAACTATCTGAGATATCTAACTGGTATCTGACTCTTAGCATTTGCTAAGAGTGACCTGGTCTTAACAATATGAACGAATTGAGGAATTTGAGGTCTAATCAGAGTACAGATCAACTGAAGAAGGTATTTACATTGCTTTAGAATTCTTTTCAAAGGTCAGTAGACTGTGCCTAGAAACAAATTAAAAACCTTCCTAATGAGTGACTTGTGAGAAAGGCATTGTGAAGAGCTGTACTCCACAGAACAAGGCCTACAAGAATATTTCTAAACTATGAAGCCAACAATTAAGAAGCCATAAATAAGATCTGTTGTTTCTTAGAAGCAGATGGACATCACCTGTACTTCAAGAATGTCACCTGTAATTAAAGAATGCTGAAGAATGGCCAGATTATAGCAGGGTCCTAAGGTAGGGTGTGTCTCATCTCTGTCCACTCCCAAGTGAGTAACACTGGTTACCCGGAACCATTGTTGGATTCCTTAGGGAATTCCTGATTCTTCAGTCAGGGGCTAATGAGGATAGAAGCCACATCTGTTATGCTACTAACTGATCATTCTCTCTCTCTCTCTCTCTCTCTCTCTCTCTCTCTCTCTCTCTCTCT
>JADRCH010000075.1:1575838-1656644 GCA_019843965.1 Rhynchomys soricoides
ACACACACACACACACAGAGACAGAGAGAGACCAAGAGACAGAGACTGAAAAACAGACACACAGACACACACACACGCAGATCTCATATGCATACAAGCATGGGGACATTGTATGCGAAGGCAAAGAGTTTACCATCTGTATTTCTCTCAGCCACTTCTCCACCTTATTCTTCTGAGACTAGCTCTCATCCTGAACCTGGGCGTCACCAATTCGGTTAAACTAACTAGTCAGCAAGCTCCAGGGATCTTGTTTCTGGGGTTAAAGGTATGCCACCATGCCCAACCAACATGAATTCTGGGGTTAGGTTTTAGTCCTTACCCTTGGCAAGCACTTGGACTGAAGCATCATCATAGCCTCTAAAGAGAGGTCTTGAGGAAAGAGCACTTCAGATAGCTGTGCTCCTAGGGACTGGTTTATAGTCTTGAGACGCACATACCTCTCTAGGGTCTGGGTACAAAGAAGAATGTCTCTCATGGCTTGCATAGTTTAGGGGGAGGACAGACAAATCACACAGCTTGACAAGGGTTTGGGTCCAGGGAAAGATTAGTATGTATTCCTCACACCTGGAGGAAGATGGGGGACAAGCCAAGGGGCCCATAATACATGGCATGGCCTGCTTGGCCCCACCCTCAGCGCTCTTTCTTCCTCCTGCTCTCTCCCAGCAGAAGGCCAGAGCCGATGTTCAAGCCCCAGGCCTCTCCAAGAAGGTAGGTAACTAACATGGGACTACACAGCTGAGCCCTGACCCTTGTAGTCACCTAGGCCCCACTCTTTTCACATGGCCTCCTCTCTCACCTTGCAGGAACTTGCAAGAGAGGCCTACAGTTAGCACTGTCTTCCATTCTCTGGAAGAATGTTTTGGTCCTCAACTTGCTGCTGGCAGAGCCAAGATTACACAGACCCCATGGTTTGCCAAGTTTGCTGGCAGAGGCAGACAGTGCTTCCTTGATGAGCTGCCAGTCACCACAGCTAATCCTCAGAGAAGTCAGCTGAAGGGTGACTCCATCAGTCAACCCCACTGGGCTCTGTGGGAAGCCTGTAAGCCAAAGGCTGAACCCCCACTCTTGGTCTCATTTTTCTTCTCCCTTTCTTCTTTGCACCAGGGATAACAGGACCATGACCCCAGGGGAAATGGAGTCTCCCACCAAGGGACTCACTGAGATTGTCTTCATAGCAACTCTTGAGACCTAAAGTCTGGGCTTTTCTTGTAATGGGCACTTTTGAAGAGAGAGGCTGGTCTGCCACCTTACCTTCCTTGACTTTCTTTTGAAAGGTAGGGCCAACAGATTCTTTATTCCTTCCTCACGGGTCCCTAACCAAGTCAGGCAGTAATTTCTGTGGAAACCAGCAATGGCAGTTTCTTTCAGACTCCTAGAGAGGCAAAGCCAGGGTGGAGCAGTCCTTTGTTGGGGATTGGCTCCCCCAAATAAGCCTTTGATCTTTTAGGCTCCCAGAATGCCCCCGCCATTGTGGGCTTCAGCTCCAGAACCTGCAAAGGCCAATACAGCCTTTGTCATGTAGAGAAGGTAGTATCCAGCTGCAGGGCGGGCTCTGCAGAGGGCCCCAGGGATACAAAGGAGCGAGGAGGTGGAGGACAGGGAGAGCTTTTGTAGGGGAGGAATCCAGCCTCCGAATGTTTGCTGCAGGAGGGGCCCTGAGAGCCTCAGAAAATCCCAAGTAGCTCAGGAATTTGGGTAACTTGAAAGGTAGCACTCAGGCCTGGCCTCCACCCTCCCCCCTCTCTCTGCGTCTGTTGCTGCTTTTCTTTTAGTTTCACTGCTACTCTCCTTACCTGATACTTCCATTGTCCTCTCGTAATAAGAAAAGCAAAAGTGAGGCTTTGGAGGGGAGGGTTTGCATACATGTGTGAAAACACAGGCACACCCGCACACCCACACTCCATTTGGAGCCTTGGATAGGATCACTTATCTATGTTCTAAAGCAAAACTCTCCGTCCTGGTTCCAGTCCAGGTTGGGCAAGACACTGTCTC
Organism: Rhynchomys soricoides; assembly: GCA_019843965.1. NCBI lineage: Eukaryota > Metazoa > Chordata > Mammalia > Rodentia > Muridae > Rhynchomys > Rhynchomys soricoides. The sequence continues at coordinate 1,577,831 of JADRCH010000075.1, forward strand.
AGCATCTCTGGAGTCCAGGATGCAGGCCACACTGCAGGGATACAGGGCAAGTATTGGCTTACAGGGCAAGTATTGGCTTACAGACAATTCCTCTAGGCTCCGCCCAACAGCTGCCTAGCAACAGCTTTCAGGGGAAAGCCAGGTGCACCAGCATATAAGAGAACTGCTCGCCACCCAGACCCCTGCCTCCTTCCTCTCTCCTTCTCCTCTTCCTCCTCCCTCCTTTCCTCTCCCCTCCCCACGTGTTTCCAGGTAGCCTCTTTCTTTCTGTCCTTCTCTGTCTCTATCCCTTTTCCAGGTACCTGCTCCCCTCCCTTCCCCCAATAAACTTTCTTTATCCTAGGTCTGTCACATGGTGACAGTCACAATTTCCCAGGGTGACACCTTGGCAGGGGCCTGCCAGGTACTCTCTTACTCTCACCGCATTATATCGCAATTTATATTTCATAAGAGCAAGTCTCTGCCTTTCTTACCTGCAAAGCTGGGGTACTTCTCAGGCACCCCAGGAATAACTGTAGCGCCACCCTCCTTGGGCTATGCACATCTGCCAAAAGCCTGGACAGGAGTGTGCTGCATGGCCATTGCCTGAGTGGCCTTGACAATCTCATGCTGCTCTGGTCTTGGGAGACACAGCATAGCCCTGCCTCAACTAAAAGGATCTCTCATGATCCCATTGCAACTCTTAAAATTGTTTTCATTGTTTCATTCATAAAAAGTTATGTGTATATATGTGTGTCTATGTGTGGATATGTGCACCCATGTGCACCTACTCACATGCAGGGTTAGCCGTTTTGTAATCTCCCTGGAGCTGGAGTTACAGAGGCTTATATTGAGTTCTAGAAACTGGACTTGGCTCTTCTGTAAGAGTCATATGTTTGTAACCTTTGAGCCATTTCTCCAACTCCTCATTTTACCTGCCCCAGACTGAGTGAATGCTACTTTCACATACACACTTGTTTTATATATATGAGTGATCTGTCTTCACGCACACCAGAACAGGCATTGGATTCCATTACAGATGGTTGTAAGCTACTATGTGGTTGCGGGGAATCGAACTCAGGACTTCTGAAAGGGCAGCCAGTAGTCTCAACCACTCACTGAGCCATCTCTCCAACCATGAATGCTATAGAAGTCTCTATCCCCAAAAGGTAAGGAAGCTCACCTCAGCTTTTAACATGTAGAGGTCTGGGACGAAATGTCTGGCCTTGGGACACCTCTTGGACTAAGGAACAGAGGAGCAGAGTCACCTATGCCAGTATTCCTTAAAGACCTCACATCCTCAATGCTGACAGTTCAGGCATGAGTGATGGTGGACTGTCCAGGGCAGCTGCAGAAGTTCTTGGCTTTAAGGTCCTAACTCAAAGGGCCCAGTGACTTTGCACACCCAGCACAGTGCTTACAATTTGGCCCGGATCAGCCGCTGTCTCTTACCACTGGTAACTCTGCACCTCTGAAACTCCTTTAGTTCCTTGAGCGGTCTATCTTCTAGCTCTCCCCAACCCTGGAGGTCCTCCCAATGGTCCATCCTGACTGGGTAGCCCACCACCCACTTGGTTTACTCAGCTAACTTTGCCCATCCTACACTTCCCCAGACAGACCTCACTCCCTCCAGGGAGCCTGCCCCAGTGTCCTGTGTGGACGGGCGGGGCCCCCGGGCTTCCCCTCAGAGCATCTGTATCATCTCATCCTCACTGGACTGTGGGCAGGGGTATGCCTCAATCTGAAGCAGCACACAAGGTGCCTGGCAGACAGTCTGAAAACACGTCTGCTGAAATGTCTGTGAAGGAAAGGATAATGATTTGAAACTGCTTAAAAGGGAAAAATGGCCACCCTTCTGTCCCTTTCAAGACAACCTTTCAAAAACAAGGACTGGACTGGAAGAATGGCAAATAAAGGTGCCTGTCACCAACTCTGTCAAACCCCAGAACACACATGATGGAGGGAGAAAATGACCTCCCGTACGATGTTCTCTGACCTCCATACATGGTTTGTGGCATGGATGGATGGACATTTGTATGCATGTGCAGGCATGCAGATGTGCATACACACACTAGCATACCACAAACATATTGTTTTTATTTGGATTGGAGACAGAAATAGCCCCTCTTAGACTTCTCAAATCTACTCTGAAAGGGTTTCTCTGTGGAGTCCTGGTTGTCCTGGAACTAGGTCTGTAGATCAGGCTGGCCTTGAACTCAGAGATCCACCTCCCTCTGCCTCCAGAGTGCTGGGATTAAGGACATGAAGTGGCAGCTAAAGAGATGGGTTCGCAATCAAAAGAGCTGTCTGCTCTCCCAGAGAACCCAGATTCGATTCACAGCAGCACATGATGGCTCAGAACCACCAGTAACTCCTTTTCGAGGGAATCAAAGCCCTTTTCTGGGCTCTTCGGGCACTACACACACAAGTTAACACATACAGGCAAAACATCCATACACATAAAACAATAAAATAATTTTTAAAACATGAAGATTAGTGAAACTATAGGCAATGAAGCAGGTTCAAGCTGGAGGATCAGAGGTTCAAGGTCATCCTTGGCTACATAGTAAGGTTGAGGCCAACTTGGGCTACATGAGACCCTGTCTCAAATTTATTGTTTGTTGTTAAAGACATTACATACACGGGAATTCAAAGTCAACTATTTGAAAACCACTTGTTCCCTGGATATCTCTCCTGTATGTGAGACCATGTATTTCCACATGCTTGTTTGGTTTTCTCATTAATCTTCCCCTATGTTGGAATTAGGCCCTGACTATGTTGGAGTTCTTGGCATAACACCACTAAACTGCTGGCATCCTGGTATCTCCCTGGGGCCTCATCCCTGAAACGACATGAGCCCAGAGAGTAAAGAGGAAAGTAAGTTCCATGGAGACTGAGGCAGTACAACACCCCACTTAGGGGAGAGGCAGACGGCAGGAAGGGAGTGAGGGAGAGGTCAGAGAATGAGCCTGTGAGGCCTGGGAGTCAGCTGAATGGAGCCGCCTCCTCCAATCCGTGGCTGCTGAGGTAAAGCTAGTATCTCCAGAGAAACAGCCATTAGAAGGCTCAGCCTTCTACATAAAGAGGCCCAGGAAGGGCAACATGCTCTCTGGAAACTGCTCCTTGTCCCCTTGGCTTGGAAGCTCAACTACAAATCCATCATAGCAGGATGAGGGCCAAATGAGTGTAATCCAGGTGATGTTTCTTATTCTGCACCTTTCTGCCAGTGCAAGCTGCCCTGGCTTTGAAGTACAGCAGTCTGTACCAGTCTAACAAGCATGTTCCAATACCTGTTGTATTGCTGTATGACTGTACACCAGACCCCAGTGCAGATGCTGAAGACAGAAACAAGCAAGCGTCTGCCTTGTAAGGTCTTACATCTTAGGCAGTAACTGAAGAATCTTTAGTGACATGGTAGCTTCACATGGTGGCTGCTGTCAAGGGAAGAAATATCTTGGCTGGGTTTCCACTCATATGAGTGATAGGTGTTGGATTGGCTAGTTTTATGTCAACTTGACACAAGTCACCTGAGAGGAGGGAACCTCAACTGAAAAGAATGCTTCCATAAGATCTGGCTGTCGTCAAGTCTGTATGACATTTTCTTAATTAGTGATTGATGGGGGAGGGCTCAGATCATTGTGTGTGGTTTCATCCCTGCTGCTGGTGGTCCTGGGTTCTACAAGAAAGCAGGTTGAGCAAGCCATAGGGTACAAGTCAGCAAACAGCACCCCTCTATGGTCTCTGCATCAGCTCCTGTCTCCAGGTTCCTGTCCTATTTGTGTTCCTGCCCTCACTGCTTTTGATAATGAACTATTATATAGAACAGTGAGTAAAATAAATCTTTTCCTCCCCAGGTTGGTCATGGTGTTTCATGATAGCAATAATTAGCCCAATTAAGCAAGGCTTAATAAGAAAATACAGTTTCTGGTATTAGATACAAAAAAACTAATGAGAAAGATCAAAGCCATTTGTCAAAGGAGTAGATGAGGCAGGCATTACTACAGAGGTTGGGACCAGTCTCTGAGGAAGATTGGTCGAGGGGCAGGGTTGCTGACACATGGCCTCAGAGCGTCTGTAACTAACAAACCAAGATTTACACTGGCCTTCACTAGAACAAAGTGCTAGGCAGACACTTGGTGCTTCGTACTTAATAACAGGTATCATTGTCCGCAAGCCTCTAGACTTCGGAGCTAAGTGCTTCTTACCCAGTGAGTATGTGGGGCCTGTGCAGCTTCGGTCCCCACTGATGCCAAGGAAGGGAGACACCACTTGCTTCACCAGCTCCTCCAGCTGCAAATAGCCTTCACTTGGGCCTGTGGGCTCATGAACACTCTACAAATGAACACCCAAGACAGATAAAGGTCAGTAAAAAGTGTCAAAGCAGTGGACATTTGTCAACACCTGCCAATGACCCTCCTCTGTGTACAAGGCAGTGTGGCCACAGTCAGCCTCCTGTGGTTAGAATGAAGGGAACAGGCCAGAAGCACTGGGCACTTGTCCCAAGCCAACAGGTGAAAAGGAGAGAGGGCAAGGAACGAAGAGGAGACACAGGCCAGAAGCACTGGGCACTTGTCCCAAGCCAACAGATGAAAAGGAGAGAGGGCAAGGAACGAAGAGGAGACAGGAGGTGGGAGAAAGGATAAATGCAAGATTTGGAGCTGGGTGGCACTCCCAGGAACATGGGAACACGGTTTACACTGAGCCTTTCAGAGGGAGCAGCCCCCATTCCTCAGCCCCTCTGCCAGGATGCCTAGCAAAACACAAATGACAGGTTTTCCTGACCCTGTACAAAATGAAGATGCAGGACCCTGAACTGAAAATCAAAAAGAATGTTGAAAGGGAGATGAGCATCTATTAAAACAGGCACTGAGAGCCAAGTGGATCTCTGAGTACAAGGCCAGCCTGGTCTACAGAGCAAGTTTCAGGACAGCCAGGTCTACACAAAGAAACCCTGTCTGGAAAAACAATACATACGTACGTACATACATACATACATACATACATAGTTTAAGAAGTAAATCCAGAAACTGGGCCTTTTAAGAACAAAATCTAGGTTCACCCAGGACAGTGTAGGTGGCATAGTCCCAATTCTCATTCTAAAGGTGAGGGGTGGTGAAGCCCAGTGTTTATCCTACCCCCAGAAGAGTGGTGAACTCACCCATAGCATGCAGGCAATTCACAAAAGCGTTGTGTGTGAACAAACACACAGGCCTCCTGACAACCAGGGACAGGCCCCCCTTCCAACGGCTACAAATAAAGACCAGGAGGTTTAAGAAACTTGCCTAGTATAACACAGTAGATGACAGAAACAAAAAACAAACAAGCAAATCCCCCACTGGACTGGAACTTAAGCTGTCTGGCTCTGAGCCCATGTGACCACCACTTGTTACCAGGTTTGAAAACAGAAAAAGCACAGAAAAGTCCAGAACAGGAGAAAGGAAGACCTAGAAAGTGATTCTAGGTCTGTCTCTGCAGTCCAGCACAGTAGGAGTACTCAAACTTGCATTTGAAGTAAAAGCCCTGGAAAAAAGCCAGGAGGCAAAGACCCAGAGACCAGAAAGGGACAAGGGCCTGAACAAGAAAGAAGGGAGACATGACAGCCAAAAATGGAAAGGAGCTAGTAAAAATCCACTTTCTAGAAAATCAGCAGTTTTTTTTGTGAATTGTTTCTCACTGCAAGAGGCTTGAAATCATGCCCTCCTGTTGAGGAGTAGCAAAGACCCAGAGACCACAAAGGGACAAGGGCCTGAGTGGGAAAGAAAGGAGACTCCCGGGGTCTCTGTGCTTAGTCAGAAAGATTATCTTCTCAAATTCTCAAAAATAGATCCTGAATGGTTTCCCTTAAAAAGCTAAGGTTCATCACAGCCCTAGAATTGTCTGCAGAGTGAAGCAAGTGGGGCCAACTCCTGCAGATTAGGGATCGTTGGTTGAGGCATGGTTCCTAAGTAAATGGGCTTTTCCTTGGTCCTTTCTGGCTACACCAAATGAGACTCAAATGCCTGGGTGTTGCATGGTTTAAGGAAACAAGAAGTCTGAAAGGAGGCTACAGGTCACATGCAGAGCTTGACAGAATATAAGCAGAGTTTGCAATCTGGGACCAAAAGGGGAAGGGAAGAGACAGATGTGGAGAAAGTGACTACTGCGATGAGCTTGACTGTGGCTCTGGAAACAGGTGTGGAAACTCTCCACAGCCTCTCTCCCAGCTCCCCACTCTCCCTGACCTCAAGTAGCAGAATGCTTAGTTTTGGAAAGGAACATGGAAAGAAAGAAAGAGTCCTGCTTGACTCAGGAAGACACTCGAAGGCTGGCCCAAACTGGAGCAGGGCACGCAAGGCAGTAGGAAGTCAAAGGGGCTGGAACCAAATCTCAGGGCAGAGTAGACCAAGCCATGCAACTACCTTTACCAGGTTTCAAGGCCCAGAAGCATTTTTCTTCTTTTATTTCTTCCTTTGATAGTTCTCATCAGCTTCTTCTCTAGCTTTTCCTCCAAAAGAGATATGACAGGAAAAAGAGGTGGCAAAGGGACAGGGCAAGAGGGATGATAACACAGCTTGCAGCTGAGTAGCTCTCCAAGAAACATGGCCCTCGAGGACATCCCCAGCCTTCTGTCTCACTGCTAAACCACTCAGCACATCACAGCCTATGAATAACAACTTCTCATGGTCCAGGATGAAACAAAGAAGCTGAGGCCTGCATTCAAGAATTATTAAGAATGGTCAGTGGGAGAAGGGAGACTACTGAACTAAGCACAGGCTCTCCAAGGACAATGGCATACACCTTGCCTCTTAGGCAGGGCCCCACACTCACTCAAGGCCTCCCTCTGGATGGGGCCCCTTGAGAAGAAGAGCCATCCACTTAGTATAGCACGAGCTGCCCTTGTATTTTCCAAGAAGGGGGAATTGGCTCAAGAAAGTTTGGAAGACTGATGGGAAAGAGAGAGCTGAAGTCTAAGAAAGGCTCTCTTTCTTTGTATGAGAGTAAGGTCATTTTGGGAACATCATGCCCAGGACTCATGTCCCTGCGGAGTCGGACAATTTATAGTACATTCCCTGTAGCAGGAGTGGTCCCAGAGTGGATTCCCTGAACATCCTATTCAGACTCCAAAGCTGCTGCCCCTGAGGCCCTAGAAAACAGATTTGGATCGAGGAAAGATCTACATTGATTGCTGCTTTCCTTCCTGCCTCAGCACTGCATTCCCCAAGGGAGAAAGGGCCCAAGAGACCTATTTCCAGGAGGCTGAGAGGGGAAAGATGCCAAGTGCCCTGTACTGGAGTGTGACCATCTTAGAAGTTCTAAGGGTATTTCCAGTTCCTAGGGGGAGGCAGGAAGGAAGTCTGAGAGTTGGAGAGAACAAAAGATGAGGAATGGATGACTGGTCCAGCTCACACAGTTCACCCCTGAGTGAGTTAGCTAACCTCTCTGACCCTCTAATACCTTGACATGGGAAAACCAAGAAAACCCACAGTGGGGACTGTTTCATTGCCCAGTTTTCCAGAACCTCAACACAGCCATGGAACTTCTTGGGCTATATTCTAAGCTTCTAAAGGAAGAAGCCATCATGGGACTCAGGCCAGGGACCTTGGGTTCTTCCTAATTGGCTCCATCACTTTCTGAGCCATGTTCAATGAACACCTACTTTTATGACCAAGGGTGCTGAGAGCACAGCATGAGAAAGAAGCTTGAGATTTGCTCTGACTGCCCTAGACAACAGTGTTTAGAGCCAGGAAAAAATGAGCACCAGGACCCCAGCCCTGCAGGCACTAGGAAGGCCACAGCACCAGGTCAGCATTAGAGTCAGGTTCGAATGTCTAATGGAGGGGTAGAGGAGCTATAGGCCCAGGGACACACTTGAGCAGATTCCCTAAGATCAGCTGAAAAGAACTGTATGTACACAGCCTGGTAGGTAGACGGGGTAGGCCAGGGTAGATGGAAGTTCTGGTACATCTTTAGGGGCTTTAAGGGGTGATTCCATGTATCGTTGGGTTGTTCCACACAAAACCCAGAACCTCAAAAGGCTTTTGTTACAGAAACAGGTCCTCCTGCTCCAGTTTCAGATGGGGAGAATCCTCAAAAGGCAGCCAAGACCACATATAGAAAGAGATGTATGGTAGTTAACCTTGACTGTCACAATGGAAACACCCTTTGCGTAGCATCTCTGTGAGGGCTGATCTAGGTTAGGTTAGGTTAGGTTAATAGAGGTGGGACGACCCACCCACCTCATGGACAAAGCCATTGCCTGGGCTGGGGGTCTTAGGCTGCATAGAAAGAGGAAGGGAGCTGAACACCAGCATTCATCTCTCTCTACTTGCTGATACAGATACAAGATACCGCCTCACCTTCCCATTACTGTGCCTTCTCTGCAGCAACGACTGTAAGTTTAAGTAAACAGTTCCCCTTTAAGTTGTTTTTGTCAGGTATTTTGACACAGCTAAAGGGGAAGTAAGTAATACTGGATGGGTGTTAGAAATGAAAACAGAAACAGAAAGTGGAACCCAGCTTCCTAACCTCACTTCTAGAATCTTCAGGGGCTCCTTCTCCATACTCCATATTTGGGAGCTAAGCTCTGAATTCAGTATTTCAGATGTAAGCTGTGGACGCTTTGCCATGCCCATCCTTCCCATCCCTTCTACAAAAGAGCAGGATCTAGAAGGATGCTCACCCTATCTCTAAGCTGACTCTTCCTCCTTTCTTACTACAGGAAAGGGAAATATGCAGAGAGATAGCCCAAAGATAGTCAAAAGCAGAGTAGTTAGGGGAAATGGGGCTGGTGATATCCTATCAGTCATCAAGAGCATGATGGAGGAACCTAAGATCTACACACCCATTCATGGGAAAAGGCTTCCCCAGGGCATGTTGGTCCCACTTAACTGAATTCAAGGTCATGGCTGATTGGGCAAAGGGGATCCCCAAGCCCAACATATGCCAACCAGATAGATTCCTTACCTACAGGAGGGAGCAGGGTGTTCACAGTTCTGCATCTTAGAATCTTATTACCTCTTACCAGCTGAGAAATTTCACTCAACTGCATAAACGTCCTGTTTTTGTTTCCTTGTCTGGAGCATGGGAATAACAACAACGCTGACCTCATAAAGAGCTTATTTGGACTGTTTAAGAAAAACAGAACATTTATAGTCCTTGTGCCTGCACCTGGCAAACAACCAGAGCCTGAGAAGTGTTAGCTCATCTTCCTGTTGCTGACTTAAGACTGGGAAGAGAAGACAAGACGGAGCCATCTGGGTAGTGTCTCCCTGGAAACAAACACCATGGCATGCCACATCTAATCTGGTCCAAATAATTCCATAAACAGAGAAAGACCAAATCCAAAAGCATCCCGGCAAGGCCACAAGAAATGGCATCAGAGAAAAATAAGAAAGAACAATCCAAACAGAGACCAAGAAGTGACCAGAGCTCTGAGACCTGACATGGTCTTGCTTTTTCATGAAGCCCATCTAGAAGTTCTAGGTCTATCTTGACTCAACTATGGCGGATACGTTGCCATTGTTTGCAATCCTTGGCTCCTTGACATAGTTCAAGAGTGGAGAAGGATATCTACTCTTCACTAGCTGGCACCACAATGAATGGCTACTTTTGTGCTCAAGACTCTGGGCTGGGTGCTGAAGGCACAAGCAGAAGAAGAAAGCTTAGTATCTGTCTTGACTGTCCCAGACAAGAGTGCTCAGGGCAGAGGGAATGTGGGTACCCAAATCCCACCTTAGGGATGGTGAAAGCCACAATTCCCAGGAAATCAGGCTCCTGGTATTTTGTTCTTCCCTTACTCCAATACTAGCCCTGAACACAGCAATAGGGCCCTGACAGGTGCACAGCAAAGGTACATGAGCCGGTGAACCAAGAAACATGGACAAACAAGTAGAAGAATGCACAGCTCAGCTATACTGCTCCGTCGTTCAGCCTCGTCCCCACCCCCATCATGGCAGGATCAGGCATGGCTGATTGCTGGCATAAGGGACAGGGCCCCTCGGAGCTCACCTGCAGAATGAGCAGCATTTGTATAACAGACGAGGGCAACTTGGACTGTGCCAACAGCAGCAAGTCACCCAGCTTCACCTTCAGCAAGACCAGGTCCCGGAAGCCCAGCAGGGAGATCTGGCGGATGGTCAGCTCCTGTCCCTAGGGAAGAAGACAGGTGGAGGGGTAAGAGGTAAGTGCCTGTTGGATCCCCACCAACCTCCAGGAGTCCAGGACAAGCGATCACAGTGCACTCAGGAAGGACCAGGACAGGCATGGGTAAGGCCTGTGGGCTGTCTCGGAAGAAGACCAGGCTCTGGTTTCCTCTGGCATTAGCCACAAGGTGTGGCTCAACCTGCCTATATAATCCGAAGACAATACAAGACACATATAATAGGGGCCATGGTGTCAGGAGATTCCAGTGGGTGGGAAGGAGTAAGCAAGAGGAGAGATCACTGCTCTCTTCCCACCAAGGCTCAATAGTTACAAGAGCTTGTATTTGCTAGGCTCTGTGTTCTAGGCAGAACCCTAAGCATTTAGATGTAAGTAGTGAGTATAATCTGCACAAATTATGCCGTGGTTTGTGTGCATTCTTCTCAGACTCAACTACTGGAGCCCTGGGGTTTGGAGAGGCGATTTTACATTTTTTGAAGATTTATTTGCATTTATGCAAATGTGTGTGAAGGAAGGGATAAAGCTGACTAACCATGCACTGCCCTGATTAAATATGACAGAGGCAGTTGCTCTCGCAAACATGGGTGGCCATCCTCCAATCAGTCAACACCTAGCTTCCACAGTGCTGGCTGTCTGTAGAGACAGAGACTGGACTCTCCTGGAGTCCTGGCCAGGCTGTGCTCTGTCCGTGATGTTAATAATCTCCTTCCCCTACAATCCTCAATGCCCTCCTCAAAGCACACACCTGAGACCTTGCAATTTATACCTCAAGGTTTTACGTTTTTCTTTCTATACCGTTAAAATGATTACAAATCACAAAGGAAAGGTATTGTTCCTTGGTCTTTGTTAGGTCTCAGAGAGTACATATTGCAGAAATAGCAATCATGCCTTAGCTCAGGCTGGACTAGAGAAGGGTTTCTGGCCATCAGATAAAAGCCAGAATTCCTTAGGAATTATGAGATGGGTTCCCACCCATCAAAAAGGACATATGGCTGACCATGACAGGTGCCTGCGGCTGGCCTCCAGACTCTCTCAGACCCTATTCACAAGCACTTGTTATGCATCTCAAGGCCCACACTAGCCTCCTGGCCCTTCTGCTAGCCACCAGCCTGTTCCAGATCCCTTTATTATAGCACCCCACCCCCATTCTCTCCTAGTCTCTTTCTCATGACTCTGTCTCTTGCTATTCTACTCGCTTCCCTAGCCCTGGCCATGTGCGGTTTGCTGTTTTCCCTCTTGGCTCTGGACTCTTCCAGATGCCTCTGGATATTCTCTCTCTCTCTCTTACCCACAATAAAAACCTTCCCCCTAACTGTGGAGCAGCCATCACAGTGGTTTCTTTACTGCACCCCTCATGTATAGTCTTATTCTATCACCATCTAAAAAGTCGGGAAGCTGGTCTTACCCATCCTTGATAGCCAGATGGCCAGGAGGGCAAGGCCCAGTGACCCAGTACTGCCCTTCCTTACTCTGCTTAAGCCAGGCTACTTAACAATACAGGATGCTGGGAGCTGATAGAAACTATTCAGATTCTGTTCATTCCCCTTATTTGCTATCAGTAGTAGAAGTGTTTGATTTACAAGGCAGAAAAAGAAGAGGCAGGCAAGGGCAGGCAGACTTTTTGAAACTAGTCTGAATGTCAATCTGGAGGGAAGAGGAGAAAGTAAGGAATAGGAAGGCAAATGTACCCAACCTACAGGCTGCCCACTTAACGTGCCTTCTGCCTTGGTGACCATTTGTTCCGGATCTCCTCACCTCCTTTGAATGTTCTACCTAATACTTTGAATCCAGGTCTCTCCCTTTCAATCTCAGCTAGCAAATAAAATGAGTCAGCACAGGCAGATGCCCTTCAAGGTCAACAGGGAAGAGAGCGGCCAGGTGGGTGGCCCACTTAGCTGCCGGGGTGAGAGGAATGAAACGAGCAAGACCATGTACGGCCAGATCTCACCACTTCTAAAGAGAATCCAAACAGAACCATCCTTAGGTCTGTATGACTGTTCCTGCCTGGCTCTGAGTCCCTCAGTGCCCAGCCTGACTCACACTCCACATTCCATAGCCATAGTCATGTCCTGGCAGCTGCTGCACAAATGGATCTGATCTGTGCATCCTCTTCCTTTGGGTTAGACAGATCAAACACAAGATGTTGTGTTTTATAAAAAAGAGAGAAAGAACCAGGCTGTTTGGTAGAAGTGCAGTGTGGTGAAGTGGAAGGAGGTACCTCTGCGGGCCCATGCTGGGGCATCCCTTTCCCCTGAGGGATGAGCCATACTACAGATGCAGTATGGAATAGAGTTTATTTAGGGCATGGGGAGGGGAGTTGAGGAGGGAGTAGAGATAGAGAAAGGCAGAGGGGGAAGGAGGCAGAGAGAGAAGGAGGGAGGAGAGGAGAGGAGAGGAGAGGAGAGGAGAGGAGAGGAGAGGCTGGCCAGAAACACATGGAGAGAGAGGGGAGAGGGGGAAAGGGAGAGGGGCAGAGCGAATAAGAAGTGAGGAAGGGGTAAACAGACCATTTTATAGTAAGCCAGGCATTAACCTGGCTATTGCCAGGTAACTGTGGGGCGGAGCCTAGAAGGAATGCCATCACAGATGCTGGCTAAATTCTTTTTTCATAAGTATGCATTGTTTGTCATTTATATAAAATTCAAAGTTAAGGTAGCAGCTAGTATTTGTGTTTGCAACATCAGCGAACCCTACCCTCAGGTCTGTCTTTCTGAGGACCTGCTGCTTGCTAAGGGGTGACAACTGCAAGTGAGAGGCTATCTGTAGGTGCAGACACTGAGGGTCTCTCCATCAGCACTGGTTCAGACTGAGCATGATGTGAGGAACAGACTGCAGCCAGGCTTCTCTACGTGCTGTTACAGGAGATGTGAGAGGCAAGTCTGCAATGGGAAGTGACATCACTGAATAACATTTTAAATACTGGGTATGAAGTGCAAGCAGTCCCGTGCTCCTTTGAAACTCCGTAAGTGAAGTGCAAACATTCTCCAGAGGCCTTCCCTGTGGAAGGAGGAAATTCCACCCATTGCTGGGGGCTCTGTTTCCACTCACACTTCAACAAAGCAGATCAGGAAAAGCCTTAACCCCAGGGGGAGTGAGAGGAATGTGAGCAAGTTGCAGGTATGTGTAAGCAATCCGGGAGAGGAGCAGCTCACCAGTTAAGCTCGATTGACTGACTGGGAAGGTTCAGCGATCTGCCTGCTTCCCCCAACCACTGGTGTGCAAGCTACACCAGCTTCTAAACAGGAGACAGGGATGTCAATTCAGAGTCTCACGCTTCCATGCCAAGCATGAGGCAAGAGTCTCTGCCCGAAATCACACACTCTAGAAAAGCACTTATTATTGTTATTGCTTTAACTGATATGCATATGTTTGTTTCTTTGTGTGAGTTTGTGCATATGAGAGTAGGGGCTCATGGAATCTGGAAGAGGGCATTGGATCCCCTGGAACTGCAGTTACAGGCAGCTTCGAACTACCCAACCTGGGTGTTGGGAATCACAGCCAGAGCCTCTACTTAGAGCCAGAACCTCTAAGAACGGAGCAAACTCTTAACTGCTATGCTGTCTCGCCAGCCCTAAACCCCAGTCCCATGTTTTGCAGGGACTGATGTGCACAAAGTTAAATACCCTTGACAAGCCCATGTTCTAGAGCTCCAGCCTGCACATTCTCCTACCCAGTATGATTACATCATGTAGCCCTGTGGGTGAGAGTCCATCAGAGAGCAAGGACACCTTATCCTTTCCCACGGCTTCAGGACAACAGCATCTTGCTTAAAATGCGTTTTAAGCAGACCAGCAGGAGGGGGAGGAAGGAGGGAGCCGAGGCAGAGGGTAAGGGGGTGAAGGCATGAAAGTGCACTGGACACACACGTGAAGCTATCCTGATGAACCAATACTTAGTGATCAATGTGCACGAATAAGGTACTTTAAAACTGCACTTCAAAGAGAAAGCCAGCGGAAAGGAGAGGTGGGCTGAGAAGGAAGAGAAGGAGAAAGAAAACCCACCTTGTTCAGTGTGTGTGTGTGTGTGATTTCAAAACCATGAGGGTAAAAAAGAACCTACAAATTGCTGGTTATATATAAGACCCTCTTCTTCACTTGAAGTTAGAGGTTAAATATAGATACAGAATGTTCAGAAGACCTCTGGAACCCTTTCTAACCAAGGTGCCCCACCTCCAGACTGTACCCGTCTTTTCTTTTCTTTTTTTTTTTTCCGAGACAGGGTTTCTCTGTGTAGCCCTGGCTGTCCTGGAACTCACTCTGTAGACCAGGCTGGCCTTGAACTCAGAAATCTGCCTGCCTCTGCCTCCCGAGTGCTGGGATTAAAGGCATGTGCCACCTCTGCCCGGCTGCCATCAAATTGTATTTTTTTTAAGATTTATTTGTTTATTTTATATATGTGAGTACACTGTAGCTGTCTTCAGACACACCAGAAGAAGGCACCGGATACCATTACAGATGGTTGTGAGCCACCATGTGGTTGCTGGGGTTTGAACTCAGGACCTCTAGAAGAGCAGTCAGTGCTCTTAACCGCTGAGCCATCTCTCCAGCCCCTGTCCCCCTCTTTACAAGAGGAGATGGGCTGTTGCAGCCCAGTGACACTGACCTGAACTGGATAAAATATTGCCTGTAGGGTAGGGAGAGTCTCGGTGAAGAAGTGGTCCCAGACTTCAGCCAGAACCTCAATGCGATTGTCACCTACACACAGGAGAGAAGACAGGAGAAAATAGAGAACGTTTCATTACTCACAGAACAGGCCACAGGACAGCTCCTCCTCAAATGCAAAGTCACATATACTAGGGAACTTGTGGCTGGGAGCTGCTAACGCCTAGGGAGCACAGCCAGAGTGCTACAGGATCTCAGAAAAGGGAGAACATTTAAGATCACATGAGAAACATTATCTATGAGTAGACCCTATTACCCCATCTCATAGGCTCGGCGACACAAAGTAACTAGACAAACAATACACAGCTGAAAGACAAACCTGGGGTCCCTCACCATGATCATGTTCTTTACCTGTTTCTTCTGAAGATTGCTTGCCCAGTTATACACTGATCTGTTTGCACAGTTATACACAGCTGTGTCTGTCTGCATAGTTACATACTGCTTGGTTTACACAGATACACAACAGTCTTGTGCACAACTACACACTGTTCTATTTGCACAGTTAAACACTTTTCTGTTTGCACTGTTACTCATTGCCGTTTGCGGTTATATACTGCGCTGTCTGTACAGTCACACACTGCTCTGTCTGCACAGTTGTTATTCACGTCTCCATTTGCACTGTTGTTATACACTGCAGTTACATACTCTGGCCTGATTCTGGGCTTGAGCTGTCAGGTAAGAAGTAGAACGGAGATCTACAGTATTGCTTTCACTCACTGTTGCACTGAAGCTGGAGGGCACCTCCTGACTGTGCCTACTCACCCCGACACCAGGAAACCAAAGGCCACCCACAGACTATAGTACACAGGTCACCTTGTACCACTGAAGGGATGTGAGAGAAGAAAGCCTGGTTGAGGTGGCAGCTGCTTAATGACCTAGTTGTCAGAGCTGATGGGCTACTACTGTCTGCTCATCTTGAGTAGAGAAACTGGGTCAGCCAAGACAAGATACCAAGAGCCGTGTTTGGCAAAACACCATTAGTTCCATGGAACGAATCTTGATAGACTCATTTAGCGTCTTCTGTCTATTAATTTAATGGCCAATAAAAGCAATGGCTGGGGAGAGAGCACAGAACAAGGGCAAAGCTAGTCACTAACAGCTGCTGGAAAGTCAGGGTGGATGCAGACCTGTGTCATTCTCTGCTTTTCCTGGCAAAGCACTAATCAAACATTGCTGGAATTGTCCTCTGCTAGAACTTGAGAGTCTGGGACAGGTTTGTCCCTGTGCAGAGCACCAAACCAGACACATCAACAAACCACCATGGAAAAGCCTTCATGGCAAAAAATGGCAAGGGCCAAATGTGTAGGATTTTTCAGATACGAGGTCTCTTAGGGGCAGGAGGCACATCTGACCCAAAGAGGTGACATTACAGAGCAAGCCTTTTTACTTAATAGGAAGACTTTCCATTTTCTCTTAGAGAAAGGTCACTTCTACAATATGAGCCACACAGCCGAGAGGATCTGTCTCCCTCTCCTGTGTCTTCATCCTCAGCTAGACCTCCCTTGGTCTTTGGGAGTGTAGCTATTCAGGTTTGATCTCTGCCCTCAGACTCACTATGCTTCCTCACAGCACAGAGCCTCTTCATATGAAAATTCCTCTGCCCAGTTTTTTCTTTCCCACCTCCTCAGCTAACTTGTCTGTTAACCCTCCGAGTTTTAGTTCAGACTTTATTCTTACAGGAACCTTCTTCCAGTTAACCGAAGCCCACACTGAATACATTAGCAGTCCTAACTTTGGCTACACAGCCCCAACCACTAACACACTCACATACGACTGACATATTTTAATATATGATGATTTGATTCATATCTGTTCCCACTTCCAGCTTAGCTTCCCCAGGACTTCCAAAGGACCTGGCATCCAATCACTGACTGGTCAGCCACACAGAATCATCTTTCAATGAAAGCAATACTCATTTACTCATGGGATGAGGTAAGGACATTTGGTTTCCTAAATCCAAAATGAACCCCAAAGGGGGATACAGGCTGTTCTGGCTGCTTTGTTGATAGCCCTTATCTGAAGCTTTCTATGGTGAAGGGAAGGAGAGGAAACCCTGTGGGGCATCGCTGTGCCTGCTTCCATGCTAAGACAGAGGCCTCATGAATGTATAAAGGAATCCTTCCACCCTGGAGCTGGGAGGTACCTTCTGGAAGGTTGGATCTAACTGATGGCTGCAAAGATCAGGGAGGAAAGAAGGCTCCAGAAAGTGTTCTGTGAAAGAAGCAGACACAGACCAAGAAAGGAAGAAAGAAGTAAAGGAACAGGTAAGCTTTTCATTTTTTCACTTCCAGAAAGAGCCTATAAGGCAGAGTCAGCTCCCTACAAAGGTGAAGGATCTTGAATGGAAGGTTCTAGATTGCTGTCATCAAACCTTCCCTTTGGTACACCACAGAAGTTAGATGGTCAGCGGCATACAGGATGCTATAAAAGAACACCCTGAAAGGAAGGTCAGTGCAATTGTAGAAAACACTGAAAATATGGTGGCTCCTGCCCAGCAGCTGCTGTCATGTACTGCTGAACACAGTAACAAACCCAAGTGGGAGCAGGCTTGGTGCCAGGGCACCTTTGCTAAGCAATGGCACAGTGCATCCTGGTTATTCCCAAACTTTAGTTTTTGTGACATGAGAACCCCTTCAACCAAACAAAACCTTTCTTGAAGCTCTAACGCATGGAACCAACAAGTAGGATTACTCTGTTTGAAGGCGAGAACACTTCTCAAATGTCCTCCTATGCCTGTTCAGTGTGCAGAGAGGGCTCCAACACCACAAACCTGAGACTAGGAAGTCTCTCAAAAACGCCTGTACTGCATCACCGGGTCCCTGGCCATGCTTTGGGTTTATAGACACAAAATCTTGGATGATCTTCAGTCATCCCATTGAATCTCCATATGTGAGTTTCCACTCGAGTCCATCTCTGCTTGAGGGTCACTCGTATCCACCCATCCACTTTCCTTATTCAAGGACATCTCAGTCTTACTCAGCTCCTGTTTCCTAGAGCTGGTTTTACACATTTCCAGGAGTTTCAATAACTCCCCAGAACTGACATACAGGATATGCAGATTTTCACACAAGCAGTATAGCCAGAACAAATGCTTCTTGGCCCTCCCTGGACTGGAGGGCCACCTTCCAACACCTGTGTACTAACCTGATTCCCAGATACAAAGAATCACCAACTTCCTAGTCAAAACAAGTCAGCGAATGGATGAAGAAAATATTATCTAGCTATAAATTGGAGAAATTGGCCTCAAAAAACCCATGTCTCTTCTGACATGTGACAACACACATGGACTGAGGGGCCATTATGTTCAACGAAATAAGACATTGAACAAAAACGTGATGACTGTATGATTCCTATTAGTCAAAAACCTAGAGCAAGCTGTGACCAGTGACTGTGAGAACACGAGTGTGAGATGGTATGGAGTGTCCAGGTTCCGGGCGAAGAACTGAGGCCACGACAGAGAGGAGAGAAGTCAGGGCTGTGAACCATGAGGGGGTGACAGGAGACATCTCACATCATGTGTTTTATCCCAACTTCAAATGAGATCTTTACTTTTATTTATTTAATGTGTGTGTGTTTGTGCATGCGTGTGAGTGCCTGTGTACAACATGCAGGTACCCATCTAGAAGCTAGAAGAGGGAGTCAGATTCCTTAGTGCTGGAATTACAGGCGATAGTGAACAGCCTCCTGATATGGGTACTAGGAACTGAACCTAGGTACTCTGAAGAGCAGCAAGCCCCTTACTTTATGAACCATATCTCCAGCCCCAATAGCAAATAATTTAAAGCCCTGAATTAGTGAGTATTTACAGACTTAGAGAAACAAAAATCACCATCTATATGTTATGTGGTCCAGAGGAAGATGTGTCTCACACACACACACACACACACACACACACACTCACCCATTTCTACCATTGGTTATTTCCAAAGGTTTAGTGAGTCAAGCACCAGAACTTTCTAGCATCTATTTCTCATTTTCCTTCCAACTTTATTTTTCCAGTTGCCACATTATTGGGCATGGTGTCTTTTTCAGGAAATAGGGCTAAATGTCTTTCACTGGGCAGCCCTCTAAGTTCATGTATGTTGTTATATGTCAAAAGACATCGTGTGTTTTTGAAGCCATATAGTCCAGTCAGTGGCTAGGTAGAGCCCTATGAAGTCTGTGTCTAGACATCTTTCTGGCCTACACTGAGGATATTTGGCTAGAGCACAAAGAAAAGGTCGAGCACCTGTGTGTAGAGTATGATGTCATAGGCAGAGCACCTGTGTGCAGAGTATGATGTCATAGGTACCTTTTACTCGCTCACTGCAAACCCTTACCCAATTTCATCATTTAAAAATGAGGCTCTGAGCTGGGGATGTAGCACAGTTGATAAAGTACTTGCTTAGCAAGCACAAAGCCCTGAGGTTCAATCTCTAACAGCATAAACCAAGCATGGGTGCATGCTGCAATCCCAGAACTTGGGAGGTGGAGTCCCTTGGATACTAAAACCACAGACAGACCAAGAAATTTTCTTCATCTGTCAGATCACATCACATCAAGGAAGAGCCTGATTGTCCTATTGGTCCCCAAACTGGGAGCACCTCTGTCTAGTATGATCCCAAGAAATATTGCAATGGTGGATGGAGAATAGCCTGGAACAGACCAGATGGACCAGAAGCACCTGCTGTAGAGCATTTGCCCCATCCCTTCAAAGGGCACCACCAGGATGCATCCGTGGAAACCCCTTACCTGGGTCTCCACTAAATCACCCCATCCCAGCCCACTTTTGCAAAGGCAGTCTGTGTGAGGTGGCTCATTCATGAGAGTCTGCTGCTTTGGGACAGATGTGGCTCAACGCTGCAAATGCCAGAGGCTGAGTCAGAGCCCCGAGCACCAGCGCCTCTTACTTGCCTTCACACAGCTTGATCTTCTCCTCCACAAAGGACAGTCCTTTTGCAAGAAGCTGGTTCTGCCAAGAGAGAACAAAGAGCACAGGGCTGGGTGACACTGATCGCTGATCCGGAAGACTGGACTGTAGGCAGGCTGTACTATAGGGCAGCTTCCCATCTCCTCCAGTTCCCACTCGCAGCACAGACTTTTCAGGCCCCTTTTGCTAGTCAGGCTTCTAAGTTTAAGAATCCCTTTGTCCTGGAAGGACAAGAGCCTCAGAGGAAGCCTGTGAGACACCACAAAGCCCAAGAGTAGAAGACAAAAAGACAAATGCAGTCACCACCTCATTCTCCTCCCAATCTAAGAGATACAGAAGGGACCCAGTTCAATTCACTGTTGAGCCTAAAGTCCTTGAGACTCTTAATGACTTAAGCCCATAGGGAGAGCCTAGACAAATGGGAAACTAAACAGAGCTAATTTTTTTTGGGGGGGGGGTTCTTTTTAAGAATAAATTTGGAGCCAGTTGTGGTGATGCAAGCCCAGAACTCTTGAGGCAGAGCCAGGTAGTTCTAAGTAAGTTCAAGGCTAGCTTGCTCTACATAGTTAGTTTCAGAAGAGCCAGAGCTACAAAGACAGACCTCCATCCCAAAACAAACAAACAAATTCAGGCATCTGGGAAGGTGGCTCTGTGGCTCTGGTCTTTCAGTTTTCGCATCAGGTGGCTCACAATCGCCTGTATCTCTGGCCCCAGTAGGGTTGAATGCCCCTGCTCTTGTGGAGCACATACCTACACACAGACTCACACACATATGCTCATAATTAAAGAATAAAAATTTTAGAAAGAATAAATCTATGGTTTCTCATACTTGATACAACAGAAATATCAAATGCAAACTCTTAAGCAGCCTTGAATATGCGTCCATCAACAGGGTGTGCATGGGAGAGTTGTAGAGAGAATCAGGCTAAGTTCTCTCCAGTTACAATCAGCAATGAATGGGTGTCCCGCATCTATCAGAGAATTTGAATTCGTCATCGCTTACCAATGGCTGTTGGCTCATCGGTGGTAAGACTGTTCTTCCTGGTTCCGGAAGCTAAGTTCTTTCCATTCCACTATGAAGCATCTCACTGAGACCTCCTCCTTGTGTGTGTCCCTATGTGAGCCAGAGAGACTCTGAGATCACTGATGGTCTGGTACTTCTCTCTGGGCCTCTCTCATTAGCTTACCAAAGACTTGTGCTCCCTCCTGGGGGAGGTAGAGAGCAAAAGCTATATACAAACTAAAAAGCCAGTGTTCTCCACACACAGCCCTTGGTAAAACCCAAAGCTCCCAATACAGCTGTCTCCATTAGGGTTTCTACTGCTGTGATGAAACACCACGAGCAAAGCAACCCACAAAGGGAGAGGTTTATTTGGCTAACATAAGAGTTACAGTCCATTGTGGGAAATCTACATAGGAACTCAAACAGAGCAGGAACGTGGAGGCAGAAGCTGACGCAGAGAGGCCATGGAAGGATGCTGTTTACTGGCTTGCTCCCAATGGCTTGCTCACTCTGCTTTCTTATGACACCCAGGACCACCAGCTCAGGTTTGGCACCACCCACAATGGGCTGGGCACTCGCACATCAATCACTGCTTAAGAACAGTGCCTGGCTTGCCTACAGCCCAATCTTCTGGGGCCATTTTCTCGACTGAAGTTCCCAGCTCTGAGATAACTCTAGCTTGTGTCAAGCTGACCCAAAAAGTAGTCAGCACAACATTGATGATGGCGGTGTGTGTAGTTCATTGGGAGGAGGGTGGGTACCACAGCGGTTCAGGTCCTGCTCTCCTGCTTTACAGACCGTGTCTCACTATGTAGCCCAGGCTTGCCCCAAACTTGTGACCTTCCTTCCTCTGCCTCCTAAGTACTGGAATAGCAGGCGCTTGTGTGCCTCCATCCCTCTCCTTGCTTCCTTCGTCTTTTACTAGCTGTATTGTTTTATTATGTTTTCAACTGATTTTAATTTAAGAACATTTATATCTACTGTTTGCAATCACATGTCTGTGTCTGTCTGAGTGGGAGTATGAACACTCGAGTGCAGTTCTCCCAAAGGCCAGAGGCATGGGATCCCCTAGAGCTGGAGTTACAAGCAGCTGTGTGTCAACCAGTGCGGGTGGCGGGAACTGAACCTGGGTCTTCTGCAGGAGCAGTATGCACTCTTAACTGCTGTGCTATCTCTCCAGCCCCACATTTAAAAATGTTAACAGACATATAATATAGTTGTGTATTTGTGACATTTCAATGTGTGTGTGTAATGTGTAACGATGAGATCATAATTACCGGCATATCTCAGATATTTTAACATTTCTTTGTACCACAAACAGTTCAATTCTCACTATCATGATACCACTGGCATATTATTAAGTTCTTACAAAAGCTAATGATTATGGGCACATACCACCATACATCCTTAGTGATCAGTGACGGCAGTGGCAAGAGCTTAACATCTTCCCAGGAGTGAGAAGTAAAGAAAATCAATGACAACAGGACTTTAACAATGTACTGAGGGTTTCTGGGGGCATGTGCACATGTCTCTATGCAGTGTCCTTGTCTCTGTGAGTGCATGATGGCGAGTAGCTTCTTCTCCACTTATTCTTTGGAGACAGGGTCTCACTGAACCTGAAGATCATGATTTCAACAAGACTATTTAGCCAACAAGCCTCCAGCATCCTCCTGCCTCTGCCTTCTCAGCACTGGGGTTACAACATGCAACCAGGCCTGGCCGTTTCATGCATGCTGGGAATCCAATCTCAGGTCCTTATGCTTGCACAAAACATACATTACCTACTGAGCCATCTCTCCTACCTCTGTACCAAGAGAGTTATCAAAAGCGCTAGCACAGTTCTATGACAGGCACACATGATCCAGATTCTAATATCCCACCGGGATTCAGATATGACCCAATTTTAAAGTGTACTTGGTCACTGTTTATTTTCAAGATGGCAGAGTTAAAGTAACACCATACTGAAATATGTCAATTTTGTCGGAGGGGAAAAAATACAGGGAATTACAACAGAGCCCCAGCCTATTCTCCAGCTCTGACCCAGCAACTGCATCCTTCCTCTGGTCAGAAAGCAAGAACACAGTCCAATGTCAGCTGATCTAGACCTCCTGGCAGCCAATGGATGAGAAAGATTGCTCAGGTGAGGGGAAAGAACAGTAGCCATGCCATCTAAGCACAAATCCCACTGTGACCTTAGAGCAGTGATTCCCAATCTTCCTAATGCTATGACCCTTTAATACAGTTCCTCATGTTGTGATGACCTCCAACCATACAATGATTTCATTGCTACTTCATAACTGTATATCTGTACTGTATATCTGATATGCAGGATAGCTGATATGGGACCCCCAAATGGGTTACACCTACAGGTTAAGAACCACTGCTTTAAAGTATCTGCCCCAGCACTTCCTTTGTGCCAGACGAGGTTCTCAGAAAGGTCATCTCTGCACTGCTAAAAACTCCTGAGTGTCTGTTGTCAACACTGGTACCCCAGCCTTCTTCCAAAAGAAATCTGCAAGCTCTCTTTGATTACATTTCCCTTGTCTCATTACCCTAATCATATACACTAAGGGAGGCAGTGACAAAATAGGGTGCTAAAAGAAATTAAGAAAACAGAACCAAAATCAGTCCAGGTTATAATAGGAATTAATAAGTACTTCCAGGGCTACAGACATATCTCAGTAGGTACATACTCACCAGGCAAGCATGAGGACCTAAATTCAAATCTTCAGCATCTATGTGGCAGGAGTGTGGTAGTAAGTACTTATAACCCCATCGCTGTAAGAGGGTTGGGGCAGGAAGCTCTCCCTAAGGTTTGCAATCTACCAGCCCAGCTCCAGGTTTAGTGAGACATTCAGCCACAAAAGATTAAGGTGAGGAACAAGAGACAGGACATTTGACATTCTGCCTCTGGCCTCCACATGCACCTAGACACAGGGACGCACACATCCATGAATACTTTGATATAAAACACACACACACACACACACACACACACACACACACACACACACACGCATGCACAAACAATACTGAGTACGTCCATTAGGTTTTTAGAACCTTGAGGACAGGACCACTTCTTACTTTAGTATCCCACTCCAGCACGATTCTGGATGCAGAGGGTGCTTTGCAAATCTGTGTTGAACTTAGAATCAATTGCCTATTTTGGTGACAAGAATTATTTTGCATTTTTAAGGAGTCAAGATGAGAATCAGAATGTTTTTAAGGAGATGGAGGAGGTGCTATAAGGTCCCTAAATCTGATCCCACTTTCTTCATTTGGCAAAAATTCCTTTGTCCAAATCAGAAGGAATAGATTCCAACAGATGGCCCAGAGTCTCCTTCCTGGCCCTTGGTCTTCTCCCTTCAAGGAGATATCAGAAGGAAAAATATGTGTTTGCAAGGAAAAGGAGTTATCCTGGCTTAGGGGGAAATGACACAGAAAACATTCTTTCTAAGGCTCTCATGATACACAGCACAGAAATTCTGTAGCTTAGATCAAAACAACCAAAAACATGGGGTCTGAAGGAGCAGTTTGGGTCATATAGTCCTTCTCCCCACTTGGAGCCTGTGGTCACCAGAGTCTACTCACACACAGATTTACTGATATTTAAGGGGCTCCATTTTCCAAGAAGCTAAAACTCCTTGAAAAGCATGCCACAAATGCTTTGATCTTCCAGTAACTGAAGTTAGGGCAGAATTTCCTACCCCAGATTCCAACCCACAGGAATGCAGCTCAGCTTCCACTAGGAATTCTTCCTTCAGCGCCTGCAGAACCCTCCAGGATTCTCAGGGCACCACAGCACCTAGCTTCCCTTCCTGGAGAATGGCTACCTTGACCTGCCTCTCATTCACAATCCCCCTCCCCAACTTGGCCACAGCCTTAGTCTTTCTTTGTTTAGCTGCCAGGACAACTTCTGTCCCCACCCTTCACCTAGAACACCACAGGTCAAGAAGAAGCCTTCCCTCCAGAGAATCTGCAGCCATGCATGCGCCCACCCTCCTGCATCTCTTAGGGTCTAGCATTTGAAGGATCCTGAAGTTAGAATTCAATGCTCTGCAGTTGCCCCCCCCCCCCGTGTGTGTGTGTGTGTGTGTGTGTGTGTGTGTGTGTGTTGTAAAGAAGGTATGGTCACATACTATAACATAAAACACAGGGAGTCTGGAGCTACTACCTCCCAGGAGGAATGGGCATACTTCATGCCCAGGTCGATGGCAGTAATAAGTCGGGCCACACCCACACCCTGACCTATCACTGCCACCCTACACTGAGTTTATAATGGATGGTGTTAGCGGAGGTCTAGGTATGAAGCATGGAAGTCAGGGCTGGACACATGCCTACTAATTCTTGAACAGAAACATGGTGGTAGCCATCCCCACCTGGGTCTGGCAGTGCTGTGACATATTTGCTAATAATTAGGTAGGCCTTGTCCCTCCCCTCCCCTGTGATCTCCGTGTCACCGTATAGAGATTACAAAGACCTCTTAGGGGTTACATGACTTGTGTATGTAGCAGTGGCAGAACTGTGGGAAGGATATGGAAGTCCACACAACAATACAGCCACATGTTCACTTAGCACGGGGCCTGCAGATTGTAAAGATCATGGGACTTAGGCTTGCTCAAAGGTTCTGAGAGACAGAAACCATGGAAGGGAGAGAAAGGAAGTAAAAAGGAAGGGAGGGAGGGAAGAAAGCAAAGGGGGTCGGGAGTGAAAGAGAGAGGTAAGCTTTTATTATTTTTTATTATTTTGGTTTTTCCGAGACAGGGTTTCTCTATGTAGCCCTGGCTGTCCTGGAACTCACTCTGTAGGCCAGGCTGGCCTCGAACTCAGAAATCCACCTGTCTCTGCCTCCCAAGTGCTGGGATTAAAGGCATGTACCACCAATGCCCGGCCGAGAGGTAAGCTTTAGCTCAGGTAAATCCATACTATTTTTCTAAGCATCTGTTTTTCCTGAATCGCACTTCAAAGAATTTTCATCCCTGCCAAGTGCCTGGTTCCAAAAGGTTCTGACAGACATGTGCTGCTAAATGACAGTGGCAACAGAGTCGGAGACTCTGCTTTTCTCATGACCTCTCCTAGCTCAGTGGCTCTCCCTACCACTTCCCTAGCCAGCCTCAAATCACAAGCCACCAGTTTATTAAATAGTAGCTCCTTAGGGAATGAGTAGGCCTTGGCAACGGCCAGTTGTTACTTAACACATCCTTCTGGCACACCATCAGTCACTGTGGCCATGGACAAAACAGCACATGAATGAAGTGGCAGGATGATCCGGAAGTGGAAAGAGCTGACATTCCCCCCACACCCCCACCCAAGACACAGAGAAATGGGCTGCAAACAGAGAAATAAAGCTTGGGAAAACCTCCGACAAGGATGCTTAAAAGAGAGCCTCTCAAGCCGGTAGCCATGGATTAGAGAAAAAGATCAGCTCACCCTGGGCAGCACGGGACAGGGTGGAGGTGCTGAGGTGAGCAGAGAAGAGAGAGAAGAGGACAGGTGTGGGGGTACGCTTGTCAACCATTTTGTCACCTATCAAGCACCTCCCAACCCAGTCAGAGGGACCCAGGGAAAAAAGTAATCAAGAAAGCTCGGGGGGAATAATGCCAGCCCCAGCTCCCCAGGGAAAAGAACTCTATGCCAAATAGAGTACAGGCATGCACCACCATTTCTGGCTTCTAGGTGTTAGGAATTGAACACACTGCCTCATGGATGCTTGCCAGCACTGCCAACTGAGCTACATACTCAGCCTTCACTGTAACTCTCAGAGGGGGCTTCAGAGAGAGCTTTCTATACTAAACAAAAATGCTCAACAACCTTTACTTCCCTTGACCACTGGACTGCTGACCACAGCTACTTATTGTGCCACCCCATGTGCAGCAAACCCTGCAGTTTGCTGTGCCTCCACTTTGCCTCCTTGCTAACCCTGGCTCATACCAGTCCCTATCTGGTCTATACTAAATCCCTCCATACACAGTGGCTCCTAAAATATATTCTCACGCAGAACAACAGGCCTACATAACAAAGAAATCCTGCATGGAGCTAAGAAAGGTGATAAAGCCCCTTCAGATGATATACTTTTAGCATTTTGTACCTAAGTATTCTCCCTCACAAACCAATGAAGCTAATGATTCATTACCTCAGCACACCTATTGGTTTTCCTCTTTATCTAAAACCTAGTAAGGCTTGAAGTTATCAGTTTCAAGATTCATTTTTCCATTTGTTTCATAAAGTATGAGAAAAGCATTATAAAAATACTCAAATGATTGCACAAAATTCATGTAACCAATTGGAAGACTGGGGGCAAGAAAGCTTCAGAAATCCCTGGCTGGCTGGATTCTCTCTGTACCCCTACTTAGTTAGCTCTACCTCAGAAGAGTGGAGTGGCCCCCAGGAACTTCTAGGCCGCTCCTTGTGCACAGACTTGACTGTGCCTTTGTCCCGAATACCATTCAAACCTCAGTCCTAGTGACTTCTCACCTAAAAAACCATAATTCGCACCCATCCTCCCTGTCAGGTTCCTTTGTGCACTGGCCCCACTGTGAACCTACAGAGTATGCGTGGAATTTCCCTTCTTCCCAGCTGGCCACCTCACAATCTCCATTTCCTTCTGAGGAATATTGCTTACTACAGAAGCCTTCTGAGATGGATCAAAATGGGAAATTGCACCTTTTTTCCCCCTTCTGGTTTGGATTTGAAAATCCCAAGAGATATTCTTTTCGCCCTGTCCCATCTTCATAATTATTTATCTTACTCATTTATATTTATTTATTCTGGGCCTGATCTGAAGACCCTGCCATGCACCCCCATTGTCAGTCAGTGCTGCTGGTGTAGCTTCCCTTAGATTCCTGCACTGTTTTACAGCCTTAAACTCCATTTTGTCTGGGACCCCTCCCCATGGGTCTCCTCTCTCAGCTACTGCCTTGTGCATATTTCTCTAGCACTATGATGATCAGTCTCTCCTGGGGCTCTTGCAGCAATCAGATAAACAAATTATGAACATATCTATATGTTCACAAACCTGTGTACGCCAACATTCACATGTGCATATATGTATATGCATGCACAAGCACACACACACGTGCGCACCCACATGTACACATACATCAAACACAGCCAGGCATCCGTGACCTATTGGCAACTGCTCTGTCCATGTCTCCCTCTTTCTTGACACTCCCTCGCACAGAGCCTTTGACTTGCTTAGCTTCTATATGAAGCAATCTCTAGCTCCACCAAAAGAAATGGAACCTTCTGAGTTTGGGACAAGACTTTTAGCAAATAGTGCAACCCACAGATGCAGAACTGAGAAAGGGAGGTATTTGACCCCCTGCCCCATCATGCATTGAACCACAGAGATACCTTACTAAAGAATCCAAAAATGCAGATCATTTTATAATATTCATTTTTAAGCATGACAGAGAACCAATTATCCCTCCAGGCATCAGTCACTGGGATAGAGTTCTACTCAGAAACCTCAATTTTCCTCTCAGGCACAATTCAAAACAGACTGGGAGGAGGAGGGAGTCAATACTGGAAATGTCAAAGATATTTCTGGCCAGTGTCTCTCGGAAATCTATTCAGGTTCCTGCAGCCCAAACAGGCTGTCCTCTCTGTGTGCAGACCAGAGATAAGCCGCGCTTCTTTACCTGCTGCCTCTGCCCTCACCCCAGGTCATTTTCATTATTCTTCACGGTGGATGTTCTTTCTTCAAAAAAATGCTCACTTGCGCTAAAGCAGAGACCCAGACAGGAAGAGTTCTGTCTGTGACTCTGCAAGTGGCAAGCTCTCACTGAGAGAGGAGGGTCTCAAGAAGGGGCAAAGCTGACTTTCAAATGCAGGTGTGGGGGTAGGTGGGTGGGGGGAGCATGTAGGCCTCACTCAGAGGAGCCCTGGGCCAGGGAGTTTGTTTACATTCTTCTGAAACAACTGGAGGTTGAGGGACTTTCCTGATTGTCCTAGGCTCGGCTTCTCAAGGCTCCCCAAGCTTTTCTCCAGATCCTTTGTTTGAGGCTCTTGGTGCTTTGCCCCTGGACAGTTGTGAAGCTTCCCTTGTCTCAGTGACTCCTTGCTGTGTGAAAATTTAGCAGTACCCAGCCCCAGCCTTCCCACTTGAACGTCTCCTGAACTACCTTCACCATGGGGGCCACAACCAGGGACACCTGCACTGTCATCCTTCATGAGCAATTTTTTTCTTTAAGCTGCTTGTCAAAATTGTCACTGCATGCTAAAAGGATCCGGTAGCAGCACCACTTACCACAAGTGGAAAGATTGATCAGAAATTAGCTAACAGCAAACAAAATACTGACACAGAATCCTATCCCTATCTAAAGAACTATCCCTCGTTAAAGATGCCAGGTTCAAGGTTAGCTCTCTCTTCCTTAAATAAGGAGGCTGCTAAGTCCTGGAGAAGACCACCTAGACTTTCTCTGGCATGACCATAGGGATAAAGTAAACATCTTCTAAGCCCATCTCTGATGTTATTCATTGGCATGTTTAGGTCCCTAAATGTCACCACTAGTATGTATAGCAGACAATCCTTCCTCCTTTCCCTTAAAACGTTGACAGAGGTAAATGGAAGGGAAGTAAATGCTTAAAAACACCGGGAAAGGGGTGGGGCTGGAAAAAAACACCCACAACTTAAAAAAAAAATTAAAATTTACATTAGAAGTGTGTCTAGAAGAGTCTTTTTCCAGTTTAGCACCCTAAATGAGAAAAACCCCAGATTTAAAGTTCTGAAAATCATTTTCCACACCCCACTCAAGAAAAGGACTTGGTGTTCACCAAGCAGCTTGTCTGGTTAGGTTCCTGGTAGGAAATGGCATGTGGTTATTAGTTTTGAAGTATCTGGCATCTTGGCAAGCAGTATTAGCCTCCTCCTAAAACCTCAGGGCTTACCAAGTACACAAGTCCCCACCAGACACACCCTTCCCCCTGGCCTAGGGGCAGCTCAAAAGACACCTGGCATTTAAAACTGAAACCACAAAGACCCTATCTCGTTCAAATGTCAAGGCAGAAGGCAGCCCAGCCCAGCAGGCTCCTTTCTTCAGGACTTATGAAGAAGAAGAAGCAGAAAAAAACAAAACAACAAAACAACAAAAAAAACCACCTCTTCTCAGTAGCCTTCCTTCAAACCAATCAATAGAGACCACAGGGGAGCAGAGTGAGTAGAGGCTGACCTTTGAGTGAAGGGCAAATAAGATGATTCACAGTCAGGTCTCCCTAGCACATTCTGAGTCTTCAGCCTCCCTCCTCCCACCCCACCCCTTCCCCACCCCCATAACAGATGTTACCATCCTTGCAGCAGAGGATGACCTGACTGCATTCCAGACTTCCATTGGGTCTTGATATGACCAGATTTAGGGTTACTGTTTCCTGCTTTGTCTGAGTGTGTGTGTGTGTGTTCGCAAGAGTGCATGCATGTGCACATGCACATGTGTATATGAGCTTGTGTTTAGCTGACTGATATCTGTCATCCTTTAATAGTGGACCTAAGGGTTTGACATTTCCTGATATTTGAGTCAAAAAACAAAATGATGTCCCTGTCTTAGTCAGGGTTTCTATTCCTGCACAAACATCATGACCAAGAAGCAAGTTGGGGAGGAAAGGGTTTATTGAGCTTACACTCCCATGCTGCTGTTCATCTCGAAAGGAAGTCAGGATTGGAACTCAAGCAGGTCAAGGAGCAGGAGCTGATGCAGAGGCCATGGAGGAATGCAGCTTACTGGCTTGCTTGCTTCTCCTGGCTTGCTCAGCCTGCTTATAGAACCCAAGACTACCAGCCCACAGATGGTACCACCCACAAGGGGCCCTCCCCCCTTGATCACTAATTGAGAAAATGCCTTACCACTGGATCTCATGGAGGCATTTTCTCAACTGAAACTTCTTTCTCTGTGATAACTTCAGCTTGTGTCAAGTTGACACACAAAACTAGTCAATACAGTCCCACTTTCTAACTGCAAAAATCTCTCCAAACAGTTTTAAAATTGTGCACTGCTTGGACACAAAATAACACAAAACAAACTACCACCAAGATCATATGTATGTTTACATTCCTTTCCCATTCAAATGGATGGGGCTGTGCCTCAGCATAATAAATAAGAACCAGGATGAATTTAACAAACACTTACTCTCTTATTTTGTGCTAGCAGTAAGGGCTTTGTAAATAAAAATGTATTTAGTTCCTATAGCAACCCTATACCGGTAGGTCCTAAAGGTTAAGTCCTGGTTTTGTAGAAGAGGAAAATGAGAGAGAAATGGCAACTTGCTCCCAGCAACACATTCAGTAAATTGCTGTGCTGGGCCCTGAACCTGGGCAGCCTACCGAAAGGTCTATGATCATGACCACCATGTTATCTTGCCATGTTACAAGCTATGGATGGACAGAAATAAAGCAGCTTGCCTAGACCCACCTAGCAAATGAATGAGAAGCAGGAGCTGACTCCATGGGAGGGTCGCATAGCTGGCTACTCACCATCAACACCCAGCTCCCAAACACCTCTGCTCAAAGGTAAACAAGCAACTGTCTATGACTTAGAAATTGTTCTTTGCAGAGATTGAAACATAGAGGGGGCAGGCAGACAGACAGACAGACAGACAGACAGACACACACACACACACACACACACCTAGGATTTTGAATTTCTTAGCCCCACAACAATGCATAGGCAGGAGAGAAGTCTGCCTGTCATACCAATCATGCTGTCAACAGAACAGACCAGGAGGCCTAGTGACAAGAAATAATCTGTTCAAAGGGCACATAACCCAAATAAACACCACACATAGGACAGGAGGGATTTAGGGTAGTGGTGGAAGTCAGGGTCCTCTGGTGGAAAGCTCTGTCTGAAGTAACATTAAGTGAATTCTGCCTTTTCCTGCCTGTGTTCCTGGGCTGGACAGTACAGCTGTCCAGGGACTGCGTGTCATGGAATACACAATCAGAGTAAGAAGCAGAGAGGAGCAAAGACTGCTGTCTAGAAAGCAGGCCTCGTAGACATCTGCAGGCTGCATAGACATCTGCAGGCAGTGTAGACATCTGCACATGCACAGCAGCGTCATTCTTCTGTTTTATTATGGGAACTTCTTTTTCTCGTAGAAGTGCTATGTGTTCTTCTGTAAGTTAATTAAAGATGTATTTTAAAGCTTCTGAGGCACAATTTTTCATATGATAATGACAGACAGATGGAACCCAAAGGAGCAACAATCTTTATCAATATAAATGAGTCCTGAGACTCAAAAGGACTGACTGATCTCCATTAACATCAGGGACCAAGCTGGTGCAGCAGCTCCCTACAGCCACTGCATCACATATAACTATAGTCACGGAAGGAGCATCCAAATATACAGTATTGATACCCCTCCCTGTTGGTGTGTGAATGCAATGTATAATGGGTGCTGGGACCTTCCAAGCTTACCTGGAAATAGTCAGTAATGAATGATCCAAGTTCACTCTTCAGCAACCGCCTGGGGAGAGAGAAACACAGGATCAGAACCAGGCAGCTACTGATGCAATTACTGCAATTACAGCTGCTGAAGATGTATTCTAAAGAATGATGACAAAGGGTTCACCATGGATGGCACTGTGTTTACCAGTAGCACAGGGAGGAACCTAGGCTGGAGGAGGGAATGCTCTTTCCTAGGGTCCTCCACCCCTGAGTTACTGCACTGATAACATTTATAAGCATTTTTGAGTCTAAAACCCATTTGTTTATACATTCTTCATTCAAAGATTTCAAATGTATGCAGGTATAATGGTTACAACTTGATAGAGAAATCATGCTCACCCCCACGTATCCATTAGCCACAAGCCAAGGTTCAAACCTAGACCTTCTCTGTAAACTAAACATCTTTTCCTATAACTTCATGCCTCCTCTCTTCTAAGTCCATCAGAGACTCCCAGACTTGAAATGCACGTTGAGAATATGTTGGGAGGGTCTCCCCTCATCCTGCATGTACTGGGCCAATCTACAAAAGGGACCACAGTGAGGAGAATTGGGTTTCTGGTTACCTAGGCAACACATTTACTGAGCTGCCCAGTATGTTCCCACAAACTGTTCTAGCATCAGCACAGACCAGGGTGAAAAGGACAGACAAGATCTCTGCTCTTATGGCTCCCACTCTTGGGTAGGGGATGTAGATATTAATAAATACATTCAGAAAGCAATTATCAACGCATCCCAAGTGCTAAAAACATAAATAAATAGAGATTTGGACACAGATTTCTTCCCCCTGTGAAAAATAATGAGCCCATCCCTACTGATCCATCTTGGATTTGATCCAGTCAAGGTGAGAAAAAGCTCAAAACAAGAAAAACAGGCTCCTGGAATCTAATGAGTTCTCTAGGGAACAAAATCTCCCTGACTTCAATGTTCTCATAGCCTCTCCCACCTTCGACGGCTATTAAGGAGCAAATGCTCACACTTCTGACAATCTTCCTGGGTATTAACTTCCCCCAAAACATGCTCACACATGTCACTGATGGATAAACAGGCGGTTACAGGAATATGCCATTATGTGCATGAAACAGGAACAAGAATTTGGGGAACAGAAGAAGAGAGAAACACTCAGGTTAGAAATTTCCAGAAAACTATGGAAAGCTTAAAACACATGAAAAGTACCACCCTTTTCCCACAGCAGAAAATATATTAGTGACTACACAAGCAATTTGAGATTCAAGTTAATGGCTGGCAATCTAAGAAGCACTATCAATTCACCCCAGGGGTTTTCTGAGTTGTGGACAAGTCTGATGAGAGATGGAAATGTATCAAAAGCTATTGGTCTGGGACTGAAGAAATGGCTCAGCCATTTGGAGCATTTGGTGCTCTTGTAGAGGACCCAGGTTCTATTCCTAGGACCCCCACAGAGGCTCACAATTATCTTATTCTGTAGCCAGTCTTACAGATGCTGCAGCTGAGGCTCACAGGAGGGGGGGGGGGCTGTCTAAGGACTGCCCAGGTTACCTGGTACAAGAGAAAGTCTCTTACCTTAGACTATAAATGTACAACTATCTGTGACCCCAGTTCCAGAGGATCCTATGCCATCTTCTGATCTCCGTGGTACTAGGCAAGTCTTTGGAGAGAAAACAGAACCAAGCTGCTAGTACCCCATGCATGGAAGTTTCAAAGCCTAATGAGGCAAGAAGTCTGCCTTGGATCAAGAAGCAAAAATGCCTCTTGACAGTCTTTGTGTCCACTATCAAGTCTCCAGACCCTAGGTGAAGGACATGTGTTGGATCGGTGTCTGTGATTGTTAACTTTCATCAACTTTTAATTCATCATAGAAACATACCTCTAAGTATTTCCAAAAAGTCTTAACCGAGCAGAAAAAACCCAGGTTACTAGTGGCCACACCCCAAAGAAAAATGACTCTCTTCTAACTGTCACTAGCTGTCATACATAGCTCTTCTAATGGGGGAAGGGTGAGGAGTAGGTCTTGTGCACCTTTCCCCCATCCATGTTGGAATTTTGACTGGTTTGAACCTGTGTGAGCCTTGTGCTGGCGACGTCAGCTTCTGTGAATTCTGATTTTTAGACACATGGAACACTTTCAAAATAATACAGAAAAACACAAGGTCTTGTGTCCTCCTCTCCTTCTCCAGGGAAGAGTAGAGGACCCTGAAGCTATGACTGGAGATAAGGTGGGCCAGGCAACACTTTGGCAAACTGGATTTCCTGAAGTTAGAGGGACTCGGGGTCATACAAACACACCTACCCCCTTACTACCCTGATTTAATCTAGTCTGTGGTCCTTGGGAAGGGAGCCCAATGGCACTGGGTGCCTTTATGTACATGCTCCTACACAGGCAGAAAGATATTCTAGAAGACTACTCAGTGCAATATTGCTATAACAATATCTGCTTTTGAAAAGGAGAAAATGGGGACTAGGCTTTTGGGGTACAGTAAAGATTCTCCACCTTATACTTTTTATAACATGCACGCACACACCCATATACACACATGTGTATATGCAAGTGTATGTTCATGTACGCTCATGTGCATGTGGAAACCAAAGATCAACCAACCTCAGGTGTTCCTTGGGAAGCATCCATCTTGTGTTTTGAGACAAGGCCTCTCTCTCACTGGGACCCATGGCTCACTGACCATCAAGCCTCAGGGATCCTCCTGGCTCTGCCTTCCTAGTACTGTGATTACAAATACATACCACCATGTCCCACCATTCACATGAGCACTGGCTACCAAACTCAGGTCCACGCACTTATGTGGCAATACCTTATCACTGAGTCATCTTTCCAGCCCCAGCTATAATAATTTTGACAGTATGAATACAACTGTGCTCAAAACACTTTTTAAAAAGATCCTAAAATTAACAGTAGCCACCACCAAAGTTACTGAGTGTGGGTCTGCATTTCTGCCTCTCCCTGGTGGCGTTGGAACACTGTCAATAAGCAGATAGGGGAGGTACTAGGTTGCTTTTGGGGTGCCGGGCTTGTGGGAGGCCAACAGGCCCCTCAGCCCCTTAGGGGAGGTAAAGTGCAGTCTAAGATAGGGGCTCTAGCCTGTGTTTCTCCAGGTGAGAAACTTGGAGGGCTGGGACAGAGGCTGTGGTTCTTAAATTCCTATTCACCTAGACTCCACCAGTGACCCCGAGGAGTTGGGAACTGGGCTGCAGGCCTTCGATGAGCCTGGGGCAGGGTGGGGGTGGAGAATCCAACTTAGCTCTAAGTGAGTGGCAGGAGTATGGAGGGGCTTCTACAGGAGACGTAGGCACAGCTCTGTATGATGAAGGCCATCCCCCCTCACGCCCCCCCCCCCCAGCTATTCTTAATGAAGGAGACGGTACTTGCTTGTCCTAACTGCTTTATTCATGGTGGATGATGAAGCATAAGACTTAATGCAAGAAGGGATGCCCAGGAAGGGAAGCTCATTGGCTAAACACTCAGGGTGTTTACACTAGATACCTCATTAGCATGGAGAATTCTAGGTTCTATGCTGTGTGACCAGTTGTTATCATCCTTAGGGGGGTGCTGTGGTCACGTGCTCC
This sequence comes from Rhynchomys soricoides, assembly GCA_019843965.1. Lineage (NCBI taxonomy): Eukaryota > Metazoa > Chordata > Mammalia > Rodentia > Muridae > Rhynchomys > Rhynchomys soricoides. Next base: position 1,613,513 of record JADRCH010000075.1, read on the forward strand.
AGGACAGGAGCCTGGTCGAGAGCTAGTTTAAACTGCCATTCTAAATTATGAGTTTTATCCGGGTTCTGAACTTTGCAGTTCTTTTGTCTGGGTGGCACGGTCCACTGCCCACAACTGAGGATGGTCTGAAACCCAAGAAAGGGTTATGGGAGCTTTCCAAGCGAGAGTGTAATATCAGGAAGCAGGTAGGCTTAGGGATGACAGAATCCTAAAGTTCTGAGAACCAACACTTCCATCCCTCCCTGGGCTGGTGACCTCAGAACCACTGATCCAAGGGGACAAGGAGGAGGACGAGGAGGGAGGAAAGGGGGCCAGGGCCAAGGAATGGGAGCAGTGCTGGCTGGTCAGCCTGTGGATAGACCACAGATGAGTCAGGTTACACAGTTGCCTCTACACTGTCTATTCTGCTTGTCCTTGTCTATCGTGGGAAGGACAGCTAGCTCTCAAACAGAACAAAACATCAACAACAAAACCCTCTATTAACATGTCAGCCAAATTGAGAGTTAGGATGTCTCCCATATTTCCACCTCAGTCTATGGCCATCCTGATGGTCAAGGCATTTGAAAGAGACACTTGTATGCCTCCCCAAACCCATCAGACTACCAAAATAACAGTCCTTAAGAAACTGGAATTTCCCCAGGAATCCCATGCCCAAATAAGGAAAAATGCAGAACCCAGGTGCCAGACAAAGGGGACACTTGTCTTCCAGAAAGAGATTTCATGTAGTTCCAACTTGTCAGAGCATCTTATAGTACAGTCTGAATCTGAGACAACAATGGGCCGTGATGATCAGGACCACACCTTGACCAAGACTGCTTAGTTATGCATACTTCTTGCCTTTATTTAAGCCTAAATTCTGATGCTAGGACCCCAAAGATGGACCGCTAGATCCTTTTGCTCCCCTTTCAACGTTACTATATTGAATTAATCTTTTTTTCCTGCATTTCACCATTGCCTGTTTTGAAATTACATATTGAGGATATGTGACGGAATCTAGCTTCTTAGGGGAGCCAGAGCCCAGACTCTGACCCTGACTCAGATAATACTACCATCTCCAGTAGAATCTAATAGATGCTGCCCCTCTTATGGGCACACTCTGTGCCCCTTCCCTGCTGAAATGGAAAGGAGAATCTGGCAAAGAGAATAGAAAGTCCACTAATTAATTGTTTGATTTATATAATAATTCACTAGAACCCTGTTATGTGTAAGATATGCCAGGAGCAAGGAAAGAAGTCAGAACCCAGGCAAAGGTCTGCTCCTCCTGACCACTCCTCCCTGACCACTCCTCCCTGACCACTCCCCCCGACCACTCCTCCCTGACCACTCCTCCCTGACCACTCCTCCCTGACCACTCTCTCATTGGAAAGCTGAGATTTCTTAAGAATTACACTGGGGGCCTGAGTTGGTGATTAGAACTAGATTTTAAAATAAACAAACAAACAAAAAACAGGCCTGGTGTCATGTACTTGTAACCCCAGAGCTAGGAAAATGGAGACAGGGAGGAATCCTGGAATCCTGGGGCTTGCTGGCCAGATCTGGTGAGGCCAAGTCACTGAGACTCAAAAAACAGGATGGATGGCTCCTAAGGAATGACATCCAAGGTTGTTCACTGGTCCACATGCATGCATATAAACATGGACACACACACACACACACACACACATATACACAAACATATATACATATATACATACACTCACAACAGGACATACACACAAGCACACTACGTATACTCACATACACAGGGAAACACACAAATACACCACTCACACACAGAGAAACATATACACAAAATACATATACACACATACATACAGAGACAAACTCACCACACACAAATACAAGTCATACATCACACACACACACACACACACACACACACACACACTCAAGGCATCAGAGACACTGGTCTAAACCAAAGCAAAGGTAATTCCCCTCCTACCCTCACTATCTGGCTCACAATGTTTATCTAGTTCATGGGTAAAGCATAGAAAGAAGAGAAAAGTAGGCAGAAGATGGCAGGATTCATGAGATGATAGCTGGAATTTCCCAAGTTGCAAAAAAGGTGGCTCATAAGCCTAGTGTTCTGGCAACCTACCTTCTATTTTTCCCAGATTTCTTCCCTGACAACAGAAATGCAATTATTTGCTGGAACAAATTAAAATAATAAGGAATAAGCACGAACTGTTCCTAAGATGATGTCTCATTTGCTAAGTCAATTTACTATTCACATGTGTCAAGCCCTGATATGCACAGCATTTGTATTTCTGTGGCTTAGCCTAAGCAGTATCTGCAGAGGAGCAGAAAGAGCCCTGCTTCTAACCAAGATGACCTCAGAGACCACAGCTCATTAAGTCTAGAAGCAGCTGCCTGGGTCTGAATGCTGATGGCCAATTCCCTGGTGCTGACAGTGAATGAATCTGACCTTCCTACTCCCAGTCCTCAGAGAATCTGTGGATAGTGAGACACCCACAGAACAGGATGACTGCAAGAGACAGTCGAGTTCATTTTTTGTAGATGAGCTTCTGACTTGTGGTAAGCCTTGGCAAGGGTTGGTCATGAGAAATCTACCAGGTCTGGCTGACTCTGGAGCCTACAGCTCTAGGACTCTCTCCTTCTCCTCCTTGACTCCTGCTCAGGACAGCAGACAGGCCTTGCCCAACCTCAGATTTAGGCCCTGGGGAACATGTGAATGTTAGGCAATGTTAGGCTGGAGCACAGCCCTTAAAGGGTTAAAGGGTAGACACCACAAGGGAGAAAGAGTGGCTGAGGCTGGAGGCTGACGTGAAAGGACACGTGGTCCTGGCCACACCCACACTGACGTGAAAGAACACGTGGTCCCGGCCACACCCACACGATCAGTTTCACATTCTGACAACAGACTTCTCACAGCCACTCCACCACAAGCAGCTGAGTTAGAAGGAAGTTAGGGAGCCAAAAGCAATGGGAAGGAAATGTTTAGGTGGGACATGTGAGCCCAGTGAAAGCAGAAATAACATGAAGTTCAGTGAGAAGGCAGAAGGAGCTACAACAGGGAAAAAGAGGGACCAAGGTACTGGGCGATACTGTGTCCCACCCTGACACCTGCCCACACTGACCAGATGAGCTGTGGCCCCAGTTCACAGGACTTCCTGTGATGACATAGTCCAGTGTTTCTCAACCCCATGGGTCAAGACCCCTTCGGGGATCACACATCGGATAATCCTGCATAGCAGATATTTACATTCTAATTCATAACAGTAGCAAAATTAGAGTTATGAAGTAGCAACAAAACCATTTTACAGTTAAGAGTCACCACAACATAAAGAACTGTATTAAAGGGTCGCAGTATTAGGAAGGTTGAGAATGACTGGCCTAGACCTTGGATCTTCTCCTCATCCGATGCTGACAACATAGTCTCCACTCTTGTTGGCCTGAAAGTAAAGTAAGCAGCTCCAAAGTTGGGGTCCAGCCAGCACAAGCACAGGGCAGAAGAGACTGTCAGAAGCTACCTGACTCACCAACCACATCACCCTTACATGTAGGTGGAGGGCTGAGAGGTGGAGGAGCAAGATAGCCAAGCCCTTCTGTTTATCAGCTTGTTTTAATCGACTTCCCAGGTTAACATTAGAGATGAGCAGGACACTTTGGGCAGGAGCCACCATTCAGCTAGGATGGGTCAAGAGAGCAATACTAGTTGTTAAACAGTTGGCTACCCCAAGTTCTCCCTAGGCCCCTTTGTGGGACCTGCCTCAACTGCTTCAAAATCCAGGAACAGTAAGGCCCTCCAGGCAAGCTGCAAGCCAGATGCTATAGCTGTACTCAGCCAACCTGACTGTTCTTCCTCTGAAGATCCCACCTAGCAACTACAACAAGACCTGTTTGGAGGCAATAGCCTTTTGAGTCATAGCATACAAAAGCTCACCTTTCAAAGTCCTTTGGCCTAGTTCACTGGGATGACTGGAGCCAGTGTCCCTGGATGGGGCACATCACTACCAGTTCGCGATATCTGTCTGCACCCCAATGGGTATCAGTGGGAACACTGAAGAAAAGGAAGACACCCAATAATAGGCACAAGCTAAGTTCCTAATTATGAGGTACTTGCTGCATGGGGCAGCTTTCACACAATAGAATACAACAGCCTCCCAGGTGGGAATCTTTCACGTTGCCCTCCTCTGTCTATAGGATACTATTGCACAGAGAACTCCAAGGGAGACAGTACACTATGTCTACAAAGGAAGAAGACAAGGTGGAGAGGGAGGGAGGGAATATGACCATTGGGAATGGGAAATTCCTCTAAAACCAGCAGACAAGTCTCAGAACCCCTGACTGGCCTAACCCTGAGCTGTGGATCTTATATTGCCAGACTGGAACTTTCCAGACAGTCTAGAAACCTTGAACTTTAGGGAAGAAGGGTAGATTTCTAAACAATATGTAGACCAACACCTGAACCAGCCGCATTGGTCTCCAGTTGCCACTTCTTGTTAAGGACCTTCCTGTCCCCAAAGACAAGTTTCTCAGCTGCAGCACAAGGTGTGAGATCAGGCAGAACCAGATGCCCTCAAAAGACAGACCTCAGGGGCCTGGCCTGGTGGTATACTTGTCATTAATCAAGTCATAAAGGGCTTAAGAGGTAGAGTCAGAAGGATCTCTGATAGTCTAAGACCAGCCTGGTCTACAATGTGAGTTCCAGGTTAGCTGGGGCTACACAATGAGACACATCTCAAAAAGAAAGAGGAGAGGAGGAAAGAAAAGAAAAGAAAAGAGAAAAGAAAAGCAAGGTGAGGCAAGAAAAAACTTGGTTCCACCCAAACTAGGGTTTTCTTTTTAAAGACATCATCCCATCAACCACACTTACTTCAAGATCTGTTAGTGAGGACATACCCAAGTGCATCAGGCCAGGATAGCCTATGCCAGCACTTCAGGACTCTGGTGTCGTCTGACAACTTGGCAGCCTGGGTTCAAAGTCCCAAGACTTCTTGCAGAGATGGCCCCAGAGAGCTAGTCCACCTCTGTGAACCTGTACCCTCATCCATGCACTAGGGAAACAGCATGCACCTTCCAGGCATGACAGTTGTACAAGGGTGAGTTCACATACAGCCTCAGAAGGGCTGGCACGATCTGCTCAGCAGGTGATGGCTACAGTCATTGCCTCAAGGAATCACACTTCACACTGGTGTTGGTGCCATTAGCCACTCCTCAGTGAGACTTAGTCTCCCCCTCTTCTCAGCCCTCTGCTTTTCTCAGCTGTGGTTCCCACTACAGTCAGCAGGCTCATACAGATGGGAACCTCTAAGGTGGATTGCCCTCTGGGATCTGAGCATTGGAGTCCTCAGATGGAAATCTCAGCTCAGACTGGCCAGAGATCAACAGTCACCAAAGCCTCTTCTTCTTAACATCTCTGGGGTTCTCTTTACACCATTACCTTCCTCCCCAAGAACAGAAGGGGTGTGACTGGAGAGAGGAGGAATACACATTTCCTGCCTCAGGCCAGCTGCAGATAACCCATCTCCAGCTTCCAAAAGCCTTAGCTCTGAATGCTTATCTTTGCAGAGGAAAAGTCCTCAGCAAAAGTCTGGGAGCTGAGGATATTGGGTGAGAAACGGAAAGACAGTTACATCCTTGCTGCTCTGTGTACCTGACTGGCAACTGCTCATCCCTCAGATTTCAGTTTAGGGATCAATCCCATTCCCAGTCAATGATGTGCCCATTTGCTGCCATCCATGTAAGACACCAGACAATGTCTCCCTGTCCAGCTCTTCTCTAATACAAGCTCAGATCCACCTGTCTCAATGGCTACCCAGGAACACGTGGAGGACCAAGCAGAGCCCACCACAAATATGCAATAAATAAGTGAATAACAGCACCAACAGCCCCTCCATCTATGCACCCCACCCCAGGTTCTCAAGAAAGCCAGTAGATGGTAATCTTTATTTTCTCGCTGTGCTGACCACATAAGAGTATAGTGTACTAAGGAAGAATGCAATCCACATCAGAACTCGGCCACTCCTGTCAGGGGTGAAGATGGGAGTAAAACACCATATCCAAGCTCCAGACAATTCAGACAGGAAGGTGTGCAGGTTGAGCCAGCATTGTGGACAGTAAGGGCTGGCAATCTGGCCAGAATAATTCTATTCAGAAAGGTCACCTCCTTGCCTTTGGGGATATCAAGTCATGTTCTGCTTCCTAAGGCAGGTGAAAATAGAAAATATTCTGACTTATGGTTTTCATATTGACAAAACAGGTGCCTTGACTTTCATTTAGGGGAAAACTGGCCACTCTGTTTTGGATGGACTTACTCCTTAGCTCTGGAAATACTTGTTTCTAAATTCAATATTGTGTTTTAGAACTTGGCCACACTTGGAGCAGAGTTCTTTCCTGGACAACTTCAAAGGCTATCTGCAAAGACAGTGTTTTCAATGACACGTCTTAAAAGAAAGGGCCAACATTTGCAATGACTGAATTATAAATCCAGTTACACAAGCGCGCCTGCTTTCTGGCCATCCTGCATACTGGATCCTACTTTCAAGCATCCACTTCTCCCAGCTGCATCCTGACTCCATTGCTAGAAAGAGCCGTGAGAGCTGTCAGCAAAGTGCTGTTGCATAAACATGAAGACTGAGTTCAGATCCCAAGAACCACGAAAGAGCTGAGCATGGTGGCTTGGGTCTGTAATGACAGCATTGGGATTGGGGCGGTTTCTTAGATCTCATTGGTACCCAGCTTAGTCAAACAGATATGTCCTGGGTTCAGTGTTCCAAAAAGCAAAACAAGGTAAAAATCCTAACGTGTATGTGTGTGTGTGTGTTTATATGTATGTCTGTGTGTCTTTCTGTGTGTTTATCTGTGTGTCTATGTCTATCTGTGATAGACCACATGCATGTAAGTACTTAAGGAGAACAGGAATAAACAAAATTAATAAGATGGAAATCAGTCAAGGAAGACACTTGATTTCAACCTGTGCCCACACCTCAAGTGTACACACACACACACACAGACACACACACACAGACACACACACACAGATACACACACACAGACACACAGATACACACACAGACACACACACACACACACACAGATACACACACACACAGAGGGGAGAGGCGGGAAAGGCAGGAAGGTAGAGGGGGGAAAGGATGCCCAGGGGAGAGAACTGAAGACTTCGTGACTTGGATGATCATCAAAAAGTTTTTTACTGCTAGGCTGAATAGAATGGAGAACCAAGAGAGTCATTTCCTCTTAGACTTAGTCTCCACAGAAAGAAGAAATAGCTGGCTGTCCTTGTAAGAACTCAGCCTCACCCAAACTTCAGTTCCAAGCATACTCTTTGAGCAGCCCACCCAGCTCTCAAGTTCAAAGTGAGGTTACCTCATATCCAAAACACTAGGGAGATCGTCATGCTGGTTTAGTCCCCAGGACAATTCATCACTCGGCCCTTTGGGCTTGTTCACAGCATTTAACCCCCATTATTCCTAAGGACCCATCAGAACAGCATAGAGAACATTGCTTTTGTATCAGACTTTGGGCTAAGGACACTTAAGCAAGATTAAAGCCCTCTGAACTGCCATGAGGCTTGTGCTATCATCACCCACATTTTATGAAAGGAAAAACAGACAGAAAAATTAAGCAACTTCCTCAAGCTCACAGGGCTTAACTAATCTGGATTCCCCAGGCTCTGAATCCAGTGGTGGCTGGCTCTCGTACATTGAAGCATTCTTTTGAGCCTAGAACTGACAGGCCACATAGTAAGGGTGATAGAATTAACTGAAGAGTGAGCCTGGGGACAACTCAGCCTTCCCTCCTAACACACCCTCTTTGCAACATTCCTGTGTTGTCCACCTTTATGCCGTCCACCCTGTTAAAATATCGCTCTATCCTGCAAACAGAACTTAGGAAAAGAAAAATGAAAGTCCAAGGCCGTGTCTGTGGGAATGTGAGGAGAGCGGCACATCCACTTCAGTACTGAGGTCACGGGCAGCTGTGTGTGTCTACATAAACTTGCGGATGTGGAAGCATGTTGGCTGGCTTGCTTTATGTAATTTGAGATGCCCAGATGTGGTCTTCTGAATGAAAGTGAACTCCACAGGTTTGAATGTTTGAATGCTTGGTTCCCCAGTTAGCGGACCTGTTTGGAAGGATTAGGAGGTGTGGCCTTTTTGGAGTTTCAAAAGCCCACTCCAGGCCAGTGTCTTTCTCTCTCTCTCTCCACCTGTTACTTGTGGCTTGGGATGCAAAGCTGTCAGCTCCTACTCCAGCGTAGTACCTATCTGTTTCTCATCATGATGCTCATGGACTAACCCTCAAAATTTTTAAGCAATGAGCTCCCCACCCAAATGTTTTTCTTTATAAGCATTGCCTTGATCATGGTGTCTGTTCACAGCAACAGAACAGTGTTGCAGTATTTTCCCTGTCTAATTATGTTAGTGCAGAGGAGGCCTGTGGTTGGACAGGGAAAAGGGAGGAAGAGCTAAGACTTGCAGAGACAGGGAACGTCTCAGGGGAGAGAAAAGGAAGGAAGATGGTGGCGGATGTGAACCAGTGTGGTGGTGACCAGCCACAACCAGTTATGATATCACAAGGTTAGAATTATTAAGATTAAGCATTTATCATTATCAATTGGTTCTGAAATTATTGTATTGGCATCTTGTAAATTGTGATTTTATTGATACATAAATCTGATTGGGACTATAAGCTTAAGAGTTTTAATTCTACTGGGTAATTGGGTACTGAGATGGCTGACCTCGGGGTACGTGGTAGCAAGAGGAACTTGCCTGCCCCTCCCCACCACAGAGATGGTGGACAGAGGGACAGCTCAAGTGAGATCACCAGGCAGAAGCTCTGCAGCCCGCTGGTTGCCGCCACTAGCACAGGAATGTGCTGGTTCTCTTTTTTAGTATTTCCCACAACAGAACAAGAACTAAGCCACCAGGTCACATATCTGCCTGGGACATGCTTCACATTCCCAGATGTAATCTATGCCTCTGTGTTAGGGAATCCTGTCTCCACTTCAGCCACTAGGTGAAAAGAAGCCCAAAAGCAAAAATACCAGAGGCAAACAGAGGCAAAGCTCTGCTTTCTAAAAGCTACAGGTTCAAATCAGGCTCAAATCACACCTGGGATGTTATTCCAAACCCCAACCACGGTAATTCCCACCAGGCCAAAGATAGAGAACCTTCAGTGGTACCCCTAAACTGTACAGAATATCTATAGGGGTGCTATTTCTCAGGGGGTGTACAATCAGGACACAATAAGTGGTGGGCTTACCGAGGACCTGGGGGGGGGGGGGAACAAACACAGAAAAACAACCGATAACCTAAGTTCAACTATTTCCCACTGAGAGACTTCTCCCAGATACCACAACATGGTGCAGAGCAAGGTTTGCCTGTGTGCTGAACTGTGCATCACCCCCTAATTCCAACATCTAAGCCCTGACTGTCAGCATGATGATATGATGCAGCCTTTGGGAGATGCTCAGCTCTAGATGGCTTTTAAGGGTGCAGTCCTCAAGGTAGATTGGTGTCCTTCAAAGGGAACCCAAAAAGCTGGCTTTCTACCTTTGAACATACAAAGAAGAGGTCATGTGAACTCATAGTGAGGTGGTGACCCCAAGCTAGCCATCACCAGAAACCGAGCTGTTCAGCACCTTGAACTTCTGGGCTCTGGAACGTGAAGAAACAAAGTTCTGTTGTTGCCTCCACTCTGTCTATGGTACTTATTACAGCAACCTAAGCTGACTGGTGTGGATTTTCAGATGCAGGCGTTCAGGATCCAGATCCACCTGTAAAGCTGTGCAACTAGGAGGCAGGTCATGTGTTTTCTCTCATGCATGGTTTTCTTACATGTAAACTACATAATGAAGGGACAGACATGTGCGTACAAAGTGGGTGCCTCAAGTTGTCTAGGACACAACACACTGCCATAACAGAAATGTCATTCCATAGACACTATGGCCCTTCTTTAGTGTGGCTTCTTGGCCAGAGTTGGAACCAGATTGTTTTCTTTGGTCTGCACCAAAGCTTGGAGAAATTTACATTTTTTAAAGCCAACATTTGAAAGTCAGATATACCAATTTAAAAAAAAAAAAAGATAATTTAAAAACTTTTTTAAATGTAAAAGAGCTGAGTGGGCACTGTGGCTCATGCCTTTAATTCCAGTACTCAAGGTGCAGAGGCAGGAAGATCTCTGTGGGTTAGATGCCAGCTTGGTCTACAGAGTGAGTTCCAGGAAAGCTAGGGTTACACAGTGAGAGTCTGAAATAATTTTAAAAGAAACAAAAATATGAAGAAGTTTTAAATAAAAATCTTAACCACAGGAGCATGGCTACATGCCCGAGCCAGAAGACCCATGCAGAAGACCCCTTGGCACATAATGGCTTCTTGCTTCCCTGGGCTGCAGGGCAGGTGACATCAGGCTGAGCTCCTGCCTTCTTAGCTGCCCACAAAGATCTTTGAAGTACAATGTCAAAGTCTGTCTCCTGAGGTGAGAAACAATTAGCACATTCCTGACCCACTGACTTATTTATTTATACTTCCACTGGGGGCTGAGGAACCTCAGGCAAAGGCCAGGAACTCGGTGCTTGGAATAAGCTGGGCTCTTTCTTGCCAGTCTGTGGCTGGTGACTCGGCTTTGCCCCTGACACATAACTTCTTGGGACCTCACTTGCCTCCCCAGTAAAATGAGGCTTTGGGCTAGATGGTCTCTTTTGTCTCTTTCCACATTTCTGTAATTGTGACATGAAATTCAAGTGCATAGAAGAAATGTAACACAGCTGCTTGCTTATGTGCTCTACAGGTTTTACTGAAAACAGACCTCTTAAACACCCAGCTGACCTGAACACAGACCTTAATTCAACATAAACAAGGCCTGAACAATGGCCTTGTTTGTTGTTCTGCCCATGGCAGGGCTGGTCTTTAGCCTAGATATTCTGTATTTAACATACCCAGAGAGGAGTTAAAAGGTTAGCTAACTGAACCTCCTAACCCTAGCTGAGCCTGGGGCTGTCATTTCACCAAGACACAAATCCAACTGTACTACCAGCCCACTTCCTGCACCCTCTGTATTTAGGCTTCTTTCAGTTCCTTGCTTACTGCAAGCATAGGACCTGTGCATTTGCTGATTCTCCCACCTGAAGCCCCCTTCCCCCAACAAATCCCTGTTGACCCTCAGGTTATAGCATAAGCATCACCTCTCTCGTTCCGTGACTTCTTGGCAAGACAAGTCACAGTACCACACTTTATCACATCAACTGTGTCATGATTGGTTGACTAATGAGCATCTTCCCATCTGACTATACATTCCATGAGAGTGAGCTGGGGATGTGGCTCAGCTGATTGACAGAATGTCCACTATACAAGAGGTCCTGGGCTTCATCCCCAGCATCTTATAAACCAAGGTTGGTAGATCACATTTGTAATCCCAGCACTCCGGAGGTGGAGACAGGAGGATCAGGAATTCAAGGCCATCCTCAGTTACACAGTAAACTCAAGGTCATCGTGGGCTTGTCTCAAAATAAACATACAAATAGACAACAACAACAACCCAGAAATGCAAGGTTCACATATGTCTGCTCCAGCACTTGGCTATCAAGAAGATACTCTAATATTTGTTACTAAGTCTTTTGTTAATAGCAAAGTCAAGTAATCTGGCTCCAAAAACAAAGTCATGTTACCTAATACAATGTTTAATGGTTAGACAGAGCTCAATAAATATTTATAGAATTTATACCAGCCCCCATGTATTAACCTGTATCCCTAGCACAAGTGCACAGCCATCAGCAGCATATCAGAATGAGAAGTCTAGATGGTGAAGGCCTCAGAACATAGTGACCGCAAGAGCAATTTAACAACAAGCAGAGGAGCAACAAGAACCAAGCAGAGCTGTGGGGATGGGAGGTGGGGGGGACCCTAAGTCCTGTAACAGGAAAACAGCACTGGTTTTGGCCAGCCAAGTACCTGATGCTTTCATTCAGTGCATACAGCTCATTGTTCTGCAAGCCGCCCCCTTTGAAAACGTTGATCACAGCCGTCTGCACACTGCAGAGAGAAAGACACATCACAGTTAGGTGATTGGCCTCCAGGGGCCATATTTTCAAACAGTCCACAGAGAAGGTCATAGAAAAGCTGGCAAGCCCAGGGTTTACACACAGCTATCGTCTCTCCCTCTCCTTAATGTCTCAGAAGTACTAAGTATTGAGGAGGGTGAGGCGAAAGAATTCAAGGGTAGTTCTAGGCATCTTGGAGATCACCCAGGGCTTCTTCCCTTGCTTACATGGAGGGAGGCAATGGATCAGCTCTCTGAGAATTGCCATTACTGGGTTCTGCAAGCATCTAAAAGCATTTGTTGTCAGCAGGAGTGGTCTGGGTTCTTACAACTGGGAAGTCACCATCTCAGACAGAACTGATAACTGCCTTTCTAATAGAATTTCCGTGGTCCTGCCTTTTCTCTTGATTTCGCCCCAGAGAGGGACGCATACTGGCATAGAGTTCGTCTCTTAAAGGGCCACAGTCAGGACTCAACTCCACATTCTGAAGGACTGAGGCCGGAACCATCAGCAGAGGAGCTTATGATAATCTTGTCTGTGCTGAGGAATTTTACAAAGGGCAATGATCCTCAGAATGCCAGAACATTCCAGGCAGCCCTCCTGAGCTGTATCAGCTGAGTGTGCCCGATGGCCAGTCACTGAAAAGGCACACAGAAGGTTCAGAAATGCTTTCATTTATCCAGAGTGCAAACCAATTTCAAACAGATTTGAAAACCAATAGCCCACCGACTTATAAGGCAGTAATGCTTTGCTGATTTGCTTGGGGCTTGGTTTTGCTTTGGGGCTGGCTGGACAGCTTCCAAAGCTTCATCTCCTTCCACCCTCCCTACCCCCACACCAGCAGCTCAGGTGAAGGAGACTGTGGCATATGCTATTCATTGAGTTTTGCACAGAAACACACCTAAGCTCCTAAGAGGAAATGGGTGATGTGAGGTCACTGGAAAAACTCTACACCCTTAGATACTCACCCAGTGTAGAGTGTTAAGGGGCATGAACAGTAACTAAATTCTAACCCAGTGATCCCAGGCTGGTAAAACTGACCCTGACAGGCCAGAACTCATAGTGAGCTACTTTCTCTATATGAAAACGGGCACTTGCCTCATTTATCATTGGTACCATGATCAGACATCATGAGCAAAGCTCTCAGAGGCAGCAGATGCTCAGCCCACCCCAGATTGCCCTAAACCCCTCCCTGGTGGTGTTGGTCCCACAAGCCCTTACCTGTTCCAGGCAGAGTTGGAACTTAGCTGCAGAGCCTGCCGGGCAGCCTGAAAGCGGGGAAGCTCACTGAGCACAGGGGAGCTCATAAATCGTGGTCTGGGCCTGCGGAAGGAGCCCATCTTGTGGAACTCAACGGGCAGGAGGGGAGCAAGGCCGAGGGTCATAAGTCCAGGTGAGGATTGAGCTGTGTCTTGAAGACCAGAAGCTTCTGGCCGTCCACAGCAAAGGCTTCAGCGCTGCTGCTGGGGTGTCATAAAACTCTACTCTCAACCAACACCTGAAATGAGAGACAGCCTTTCTTGAGAACCTGACTGAAAACATGTAACTGAAGGATGCTGGCTAGACTCTCTAACTAAATGATCCTAAAAATCAATGAAGAGAGAGACACAGCAAGAGCCTCCATTGTGGCTGAGGCTCCCGGCTGTTCCTCCATCTGTGTGTGTGTGTGTGTGTGTGTATGTGTGTGTTGTGTGTGTGTGTGTGTGTGTATGTTGAGCATGGGACCCAGGGCTCAGTGTACAGTAGGCCATCACTCTGTGCCTGAGTTACACACGCTCCCTCTCCCAGAAGCATTTCACCATCCGTTTCCTACCTGTTGTGTGTTTGTTCAGTCTGTCAGGACATATTTACTGTTCGACATGGATTAACCATTGTAATGTGTCAAACACTCAAAATCTCTATGGCCCAGATCCTGCCTTGCAGAGGCTCATACTCTATGGAGAAAGATGACTGACTATTCCAGAACCTGTCTATTCAATAAACACTTATTGAGCCTATATGCTCCAAGCACTGAGGTACTGGGAGATGATAAGATGATGGCCACAGGACTGTCACATGTGTCCCATTTATCTGTCCTATGACCCTGCTCCAGGCTCATGTCTTGTTTACTCTCTTTCCCCTGAGCAAGTTTTGTTCTCTTTTACCTTATCTTCCTTTTGCATTATGCATTGCTAAATCTAACTGATTCTGCAAGGTTGGGTCCAATAATTTTGCTCCTGAGAAGGACTAGGTACAGACTGATAATCTCAACTACTCAGAAGGCTAAAGCAGGAGAAATCTGAAGTCAAAGGCAATCAATCATACATATCACTGTGAGTTCAAGGTCAACCTGCAAAACCTAATTAGACCCCCAACTCAAAAGAAAAATTAAAAAATTATAAAAAGTGTCCACGAGATGGCTCAGCAGGTAAAGGCAAACATGACAACTCAGAGTTCAATCCGTAGGATAGACAAAAGGAAAAACAACTTCCAAAGACTTCCACAAGTGCACTACTGTGCACATGCGCATATGCACACACATACATTAAGTAAATAAACCTTTTTTTAAGTGAAAAGAGGGCTGGGGATGTAACTCAGCAGTAGAGCACTTGCCTGGCTTGTGTGCATGCACATGCGTGCATTTATACACACACACACACACACACACACACACACACACACACGCGATCTCATTCCTTGTGGCAAATCACAAGGTGCTTTCTAGCTGCTGGTGGACAGTGATGGCTTAGCAACGAACTTTGGTTCTGGGTTTCAGGAATTAACTCAGCTCCTTCCAAGTTGTGTGACTTCACACACACACACACACACACACACACACACACACACACACACATACACACAGTATAATGTCCTCAGGTGCTAACGTACCAGGCTGGAAGGACTCGGAAAGGATGAAATGAGATCAGCAGACATGCTCAGCAGAGCTCGTGGGCCTCAGGGACAGCGAGCTCCCTCCCTTGCTCTTCTCTCTGCACAGTTGGACCAACCATTGCGATCCTCTCAGCAGACAGAAGTACTACAACAAACAGCAAACAGCCAAAGGCACTTTCCCTTGAAATGGTTTGGTGGATTTGTCTGAGAGAGTAGTCCTTTGTTTTTGTTTTTCTGCTACTTTTGGCAGTTAACTCAGATAAATCAGACAAGAGACCAATGAGGAAAGAAAAGGAAGATTCCAGCCTTGAGAGTCAGCCTACAAGTTGGCAAGAAAAGTCCTGCTGCACTTGATGGACAAGGGGAAGGACACCACAGCCAGCATCATGACAGTCATAATGCACCTTGACAGGGAGACATGGAGGAGGTACTGGTGACTAAGAGTTGGCAATGGGCCTAGTTACACTGGATTCCTAAGACCAAGCTTCAGAAGAAGGATGGCAAGTTCCTGTTTCTAACTTTGTAACAGGAGTGGAAGCAGACTCCTGTGTCATTTTCTTCAATAATCTGCCTGGGAACCCTATGCACCGAGCAAATCAATAGTTATCAGAATTAACCAGTAAATGTTGCAGAAGCCTGTTATATTCCGGAAAGAATTACAACAGCTTCCCAAATCCCTCAGAATCTGGAAAGACATGTGCATGCCAGTGATGAGGGAAAGGCAAAATAAAACCATGCATCCCTCAGAGTCCCAACACTGACTGGAGGAAATGTCAGGAAATGTCTCTCTATTTAAACAGGATGAATCCCTGGGCTCAGCTTTGAAAGGCCTGTGAAGTGCAACTCACTTTGTAATTACCGGATATTAACTCACTTTGTGAGGACCTTAAACAGAGGCAATGAAGCTACCACCCACTCAGGGGCACTAGCTCAGGGAAGCAGAAAACTTCAGAAGCCACATTGTCAGGGGTTGTATGCATGCCTAACTTCTCCTAGGGGCTGAGATTCCAGAAGATAAAAGGAGACTCCTGCCCCTCCATGCCTCAGCTACAGCCCCATCTCAAGCTATCTGAGCATCTCACGCACACCCAAGGCAACATTGGTCAAATGGGACAGCTCCAGCAGCATGGTCTGCTCCCTTATAAACAAGGGTAATTTTCAGGCCAATGACCACAGTTCCCACACTGAGTCAAGGGTCACATACCGCAAGGAGCTCCTTCTGACTTGCTTTTCAGTCCCCAAACTCTTCTCTTTCTCAAATGATGACAGGATGAAGAGAGTATGTGGTCCACACCATTACTGTTTGTCACAGAGCCAAGCAACTGCATGGAGACCGTGAGAGGACGTTTTGAGACGTGCTGACAGGGGCCTGAAGAAATGTTGGTTGGCACACCCTGCATACACCTGCTATGGCACTGTTCCTTCAGGCATAGGCTTGTCCTGACCCAGAAATGACAAGTCAGAAATGACAGGACAGATGGGGCCTGAGAGTACAGCCATTTAGAACTAACAAATGTGGAACAAATGAGCAAAAAGACCTATCCAAAGTCTCCAACATAGGATCAAGCACAAACTAGAACATCCATTCCTCAGTGTCAGACCTGAGACATTCAGTAGCTCCCAGGAGGCCTCGACAGTCACTTACCACTCACCACTCAAGCCTTAGCTCATTGTTCAAGACAAAGGTAGAGGTAACCATGAATGAAACACAGGGAACTGCATGATAGGACACTGGACACTGTCACCAAGGTGACTTATTCAGCCCTCCCTAAATGCCATCTAAGTTGGAGAAATTACGTAACCAACCTGAGGGCACACAGCTAGCTAGAGGCAAGTCACTGACAGATCTCAAGGTCAGCCTGCCTTCCTAGTCCCTCGCTACTTTCTACTTTCCTACTGAACTGAGTGAGACAGGGCCCTAGAATCAAAGCTACTGAGTTTGAAATGTCAGTTGCTGGCCTTTATATGAAAATCTAAATCTCGTGCCCCTGAGACAAGTAAACTACCAAAATCAACTCCACAGCCACACATGATTGGGACAGAAGGAACAGAGAAAGAGAAAGGACACCATGAGGAAATGAAAGCTGTGCCAGTCAGTCAGACAGCCACACTTACCCACTGTATGAACTTGGACAAGGTACCTGACATCTGAAGCTTGATTTTTCTCCCCAGGAAAGGGTACGCCAACAGGGAATCCTTTAATGAGTGAATACTTGTAAAGCACTCACTGAAAAGGATGGCCTGGGACACACCAAGACAAGTTCTCAGCATAAAGATTTATTTGCAGCCGAGGGACAAAGGACTGCCTCTGGATAGAGGAGACAGATGTCTACAGGCCACATCTGTAGACAAATGGATGGCAGTTTACAAAGGGAAAGGAGGAACCCTGTGTTAGGACAGTTGATTTTTTTGATTGGGCATGTTAATTAGGACAGCCAAAAGGGGGCTTTTGATTTCTGGACTTCAGTAGCTGGGCCTTGGTGGTTACCCTCAGGAGGAGGAAGTGTTCAAATAAGGGCATGAACTTGGTGGTTAGTTTTAGAGATACAATCTAACGGTTTAGCAAGGTAAAGAGAATGGGAACAGAAGGTAAATGGCAAAACCTGCTGAAGCCATGTTTGCCATCCTCCGGCCTGCCAAAGGCCTTACTCACTCAGAACGGTACCCGACAAGCGGTGAGACATGGTACTGACCAAATCAATGAAAGAACATTGCTTGGCACCCTTTCTAGATTGTTCAGCCCACACAGCAGTGGGAGGACAGCAATGCTTCCCTCGGTTGCTAGAGGCGTCCCTCAGCACCTGCAATGCATTGCCCCCAGCCAGAACGCTGATACTGTCACAGAAGTGGACTGCCTCTCTTCAGGTAACTCCCAGTTTTAGATATTGAGGTGTTACCAAATTCATACATCCCCTGCTTCTAAGTCTCATCCAACACTGGGATGGGGATGCAGCTCAGTCAGAAGAGTGCCCTCTTAGCTTGCACCAGCACTGCATAAGCCAGTGCAATCGTGTCTGTCTATAATCCAAGCAGTCCAGAGGTAGAGACAGGAGGATCAGTAGTGCACAGCAAGTTCAAGGACAGCCTGGGCTACAGGAGACTCTTTTCTATAAACAAGTGAATAAGTATTTGTACACATAAACATATCACACTCAACCATGGGAAGCAGACAGATCAGGGGGGTCCACCTTTAATGAAGAAACTGAGGCAGAGTGACTCATCCTTAACAAGAATTGAGCCAGGACTAGAGGGTTTTAAATAACCCAGAACGGGTCAAGAAAGGCTCTTCCTTTCAGCCTGGCTCCATAATGTACCAGCCCAGGTGATTGGTTTTGTCTCTTTTTTTGTAAATATTTCAGAATATTCTCACTCTAATTCACACTTGAAAAGCATATGCATACAAGCAGACACCTCAATATGACAGGGAACTGCCAGCAGCTGGAGGAATACAGCGCTGCCTCGGAAAGCCATGCTCACACCCTCTGGATAATGGCGCACTTGCTTCCATGGGACAATAAAGAAAACAGTCAATGTTTTCAACAGAAGGGGCAAGGCCAGCAGTATTGAGGCAAGCTCCCTGAAAGCTGAGAGTACTACACAGAATGATGCTACTCATGATGTTGTCCATAGTCATATGGCCGTTCAACACTTAGTGTGTGGTTTGTGCAACGGAAGAGTGACTTTTCATTTTATTTACCTTTGTGTCTCTCTGTGTACATGGTCACATGTGTACAGTTGCAGGAGTGTGCCAGCTGTGGATAATCAACCCATAGATGCTTATTCTCTGCATGCTGACCAGTTGTGCATTAATCCATCCACTGCACAAAAATGCTTCTCTGATGAAGACTAGATTCGCTATTCTACAGTTAAAGAGATATAAGTCTCTAGAAGGCAGTTGGATGCTATGCCCATTCAGCAAAAACTGGTAGAGGTTCACCCTTAAGGCCTAACAGTTCCCAAGCCATGGGATTCTGCCCAGATTTATAGTATTAGGCATGTGTTTGAACCTGTAGAGTAAGCCTTAAATGCAATCAGAAAGGAGTTTGTTACTCCTAAAATATTCATGCCATGGGTGTGATAACCCATGGTCGTATCTTGCCAGGACAGCCATTATTGTCTTTCACAGGGATCATAGCTGCTGATGGCTTTCTCTCTCGGCAGCTTACATACCACCAGACTTGGTTCATTCAGCTAGACTGGTTGACCAGTTAGCCCCTGGGATCTGTCTGTCTTTGCCTTCCCAACACTGGAATTACAAGCACACGCCAGAACACTTGGCTTTTCTACATGGGTTCTCAGGATCAAACCCAAGTCTTTACACTTGTGTGGCAAGCACTTTACTGTCAGACAATTCCCTAGCACTCACTTCACTTTTAATAGCCATACTTTTTTTACAAGGATGACTAATTCTTTCTTCCTCCTAGTGCCCTATAGTAGTCTCATTTCGTGTTGGTCTGCTTTACTATTAGAACGGCAACTGAACCAACCACTTAACAAATCTCACATTTTATTTAGCTACTAATATGGAAGGACATTTAGGAAGACTCCAGGATTCTGGGACTGCAAAGGATGAATTCATTTGTTAGGTCTTGGGGCCTTGATGTGTTTCTGATGGCTGGGTCTGAGGTTTATTAGGCAGCTTGACTCTATGGCTCAAGCATCCACCCACACACCAGTTCAGAAATAGCACACAGGAAAGGGCTAAGGGGAGATGTGTCTGGCTCCAGAGGATAAACCACCATAAGACCATGTCACTCCAGGCTGTGGATCACATGAGCTGTCATCATGGTTCCTCCTGTCACTCACTGGTAGTCACAAAGAATGACTGAGGTGAGGATACCTTCTAGACAAAATCTCACACAGCCCAGGTTGGCTTTGCATACACTATATAGCTGAAGATGACCTTGAACTTATGAGGACCTCTCAAGTGCTGAGGTTACAGGCATGTGCCACCACTTCAGGCTTATTTTTAGTTGATAATCTCCAGAAGTCGTAAGTATTCCTCATACAGCAGAAGCTATGATGAAGTTAAGCTCTTAAGAGCAAGTGATTATCCAGGATTGGTGGGTTCTACATGCAGTCCATGCAGCCTCAATAGTGGGGTGAAGATGACAAAGGAAGAACAGAGAAGGCAGTCAGCACAGCAGAAGATGGGAAGACAGAGGCAAAGACAGTAGTGATGCTGCCAGAGGCCAAGGGATGCCAGGGGCCTCTCAGAATCAGGAAGAGGAAAGAAACCTGCTGTCTTCCAGAGCTTCCAAAAGGAATATGGCCTCAAATACAACTTGTCTCTGGACCTTAGCTCTGCAGAACTATAGGTAAATAAATTTCTGTTGTTTTAAGCCATAAGGGCTATGGTAACTTGTTACAGCAGACACTAGAACCTAATATTTACTGTGTGCACAGCCTTGGACTACAGTGTAAATATCAAGAATCAAGAATATCAAGAAGAGTTTCCTTGGTGAGACATTGTGAAGGTCAGGGAGATTGGCTAGGAGGTGTGTGACATGGTTCCTACAACTGTCCAGGGAATGGTCCAGGTAGGAAGGAGCACAGGTTAAGAAACATAGACAGAATGGTATTATCATTTCCAGTAGGACCCTAAGCAAAATGACTCAGGACAGGTATGAGGATTAGGTGTGGTGACAAGAAAGATATACAAGAAGTGTCTGGTAGGTTGTATTGGTTGGTTTTATGTCAACTTGACACAAGCTGGAGTTATCACAGAGAAAGGAGTTTCAGTTGAGAAAATGCCTCCATAAGATCCAGTGGTAAGGCATTTTCTCAATTAGTGATCAAGGGGGGAGGGCCCCTTGTGGGTGGTACCATCTGTGGGCTGGTAGTCTTGGGCTCTATAAGGAAGCCAGATGAGCAAGCCAGGAGAAGCAAGCCAGTAAGAAACATTCCCTCCATGGCCTCTCTGCATCAGCTCCTACTTCCTGACCTGCTTGAGTTCCAGTCCTGACTTCCTTTCGTGATGAACAGCAGCATGGAAGAGTAAGCTGAATAAATGCTTTCCTCCCCAACTTGCATCTTGGTCATGATGTTTGTGCAGGAATAGCAACCCTGACTAAGACATAGGTGATGCCCATTGTTTATTTGTACCACCTCCATCACTACCATTACAGAGAGCACAGGTCTAGTGTCTCTCTACATTTCTCTTCTGAAGGACCAAGTTACCCAAATTATCATTTAACAGTGCTTAAAATAGGTAGGTTTGAGTGTTGAATGGTCCACTTCAGTTCTCTCGACATCTGAGGTGCTGGGTCTACAAAGCACTGTGAGGGTCACAGAGCCCCTGAGAGACATCTCTGGCCTGGCTCTCTAGGTGCCCCACGCAGTTCTCTGGTAAGCTCTTCACCCAAGGCCCATGACAGGATTCTTGGAAGACAATTTGTTGTCCGTCTTTGTTCCCACAATCGGCAGAGCTGGGACTTGAGGACAAGAAAAGGTTGTAGGTGGCACACAGAGGCAGGCATTAGGCATGGGGAGGGGGAGGGGCTCAAAGACAAGGGTGGGGATGAAGATGGGGCTGGGGCTCAGGGATGGGATTGAAGAATGAGGTCAAGGATGGAAAAGGAGATAGGAATGGGATGGAGGTCAGAACCTAGGAATGGGGATGGAGATAGAGCATGAAGCCAAGGGTAAGGACAGGGCCTGGGACAGGGCCAGATAGTGGGGAGTGATACCATGCCCACCACTACAAGGGCAAAAGAAGATGAATGTGCAAATGAAATCCACTAAGGCTCCAGCCTGGCCTCCAAAAAAGGAAGTAGAATCGTGACACAGCAGCTTAAAATAAAGAAGTGTGTAGCTGGTAATGATGGGAGGCTTCCAGGAAAAAGCCACTCTGAGTGTAAATAACAAAGTCAAAGACAGAGCCACCCAATCTGATGTAACCTCCCTGAACAAGAGGAGAATCCAGTTCCCAGGAAGACAGAAACAGTCCATTTCACATGCTTCCTGGAGCTCAGCAGCTCCTGCCTTGCATCCAGAACACAAGAGCCAGTGTCTCCCTGCCATGCAGAGACTCACCAGGACTCAGCTCCTCATTCACAGTCATGGTTACACAGCTGACCCATCCTCTTACTGCAGCAGAGCTGCCTTTGTAAGGATGATGGGAATGGCTGAGCTAGTGACTGGGGCCAGCCAGACATAGGCACTTGCCATGCTTACATCTTCCTCTAAAGACAGACCGTGAAGCAGTGACCTGCAGACGGTACCTGTTGTGCTGGTCAGAATTCTGTCAATTTGATACAAGCTAGCGTCCTCTGTGAAGAGGGAATGTCAGTTGAGGTATCACCCCCATCTGATTGGCTTATAGGCAAATCTGTAGGGCATTTTCTTGATTGATGAGGGTCCATCCCACTGTGGGTAGCGCCATCCCTCTCCTCAGGCAGATTGTCTTAGGGTATATAAAACAAACAAAAGCAGCAATACAGGAGGAGTGAGCCC
Organism: Rhynchomys soricoides; assembly: GCA_019843965.1. Lineage (NCBI taxonomy): Eukaryota > Metazoa > Chordata > Mammalia > Rodentia > Muridae > Rhynchomys > Rhynchomys soricoides. Next base: position 1,635,861 of record JADRCH010000075.1, read on the forward strand.
AAAGTGGGCAGAATCCTCTTTGGTTCCCTTCAGTTCCTGTCTTCAGGTTTCTGCTCTGACTTCCCTCCATGATGAACTGTAAGCTCTATGATGAAATAAGCTCTTTCCTTCCTATGCTGCTTTTGGTCATGGCCTTTATCACAGCAACAGGTCGCTAACTAGGACACCTCTACTCACATGTGTTCAAATCGAAACGTGTCACATATTTCACACTGTAGCAACCCAAAGCCTGGGAAAACCCTTATCCTGGCTTCTCCAGTGGCCAGGAATCAAGTTCAGTTACCATGTCCATCACACAGAGAAGGCTGTGGTCGTACACAGTGATAAATCTAAGGTCTCACACTTACGAGTGTGATGGGACAAGAATCCAACAAAGAAAAAAGTCCACAGCATGCACACCATTCATGTCCCCTCAAAGACTGTCCACAGTTCTGAGACTAAACTCTAGACCAACCTCTACCTCTAACACTCTTGCCTCCAGCCACTGCATGCCAACTCACTGGCCTGTGTTATTTCTACCACCACCATCTATTCCCTGCTCAGGGCATTCCCACAGGCTGGGCCCTCTGCATAAAACATCTTCCACTCTGTTCTCCAGGCTCATACCTGCAATCCATCCTTTAGTCAGGAAGCCATCTTCTGCCTTTCACCCCTTGATTAATTCTCATCACGCTGAAAAGCCTCCTCCTCACCACCTTTGTGGTCTTATCACAATCAGCCTTGTGAACACATGCAAAATTGTTACTTTTTCAAAGGCCCATGTTCTCTCTCAGGTACACTCTGGTACCCAACCCACTGCGCATGCCATGTAGTGATGGATGTTGTCCAGGAAGGTTTGAAAAGAAAGAAGGCTGACCACAGAGTTGTGAAAGACGAAAGATGAAGTCATTTCTCCCACCCCACCCCCACAGTTGTTATTATTATTGGGTTGTTTCTTTTGTTTTTGCTACATGTATCACAAACTGACTCAACAGGACTCAACAGGCTCTGGCCAGGACAGTGAGTAAGGGGTGACCAACTTGTCTTACTAAACAGCACCTACCCATGTCAAAGAAGGCAGTCACTACACAACCCAATCAGCTTGACATTGGGGTGCTAGCCAAGTTTTACCTGCCCTTTCCCAAGAGAAGGCCCATGATCCCTGTGTGTGTGTTTGTGTGTTATACTCACATGGCTATGTGGATGTACACGTATGTACATGCAGAGGACAGAGGAAGAAATCAACAGCTGGTGTCTGCTTCTATCCCTCTCCACCTTCTTCCTTTACGACAGAATCTCTCACTGAGCTGGAAGCTTGCCATTCTGGCTAGCGTGGCTGACTATCAAGCACCTGGGATCTGCCAGTCTCTTTCCTACAATGCCAGAGTTAAAGACATTGACAGCCATGTCTGGCTTTTTAATGCAACTGCTGAAGATTTGAACTTGGGTCCTTATGTTTGCACTGATCCATCTCCCCAGACCTCAGGTATTCTTAAATGTGATTTAAAAAAAAAAAAAAAATCTAACTGCTGACTACTAATTCAAAAACACCCAGCTGGCTGGGCCCTTTAGAGACCAAACATAAAGGTTTCTGTTTTATCTCTTCATAGTTTATGGCCCCCATCGGTCTCAGACCAGGACAAGCCACTTCTCTTCCCATGGTCTGTTGATTTCATCAGTTCACTAAGCATTTGAAAAAATCCCTCCCATAAACCAACATTTTCCTCTGTTTGGCTAGCTGCATGGTCACCTACTTGTTGACTCTACTCAGAGAGGTCAACAGCAGGCACTCTGAGAGACCCCCACAAGAGCTTGACAACCCCCCACCCCCAACACTGCACAGCCCTCAGCCGACCTCAGCCCATGATCGGCTACAACATACCATGTCATCAAAGTTCACCCCTTAATTCCATTCCTCTGTCTGAGCTCACCATCACTCCATAGCTCTCTCCTGCACTGGAACACACCATCCTGTATTCTACACAAAAGTGCAAGGAGACGGGGTGAGCCTGCAGTGCTCCAGCTATCTCAAAGACATACAGCAAAGCAAAACCCACCAAGCCAATGCAAGAAACAAAATCCACACTTCAGGGATGTTCCCAGGCTCAGCAAATGAAGAAGTTCAGGAAGAAGCTACTTTAACTATTAAGAGTAAGATTGTTGCCTGGTGGCGGTGGCGCACGCCTTTTATCCCAGCACTTGAGAGGCAGAGGCAGGTGGATCTCTGAGTTCAAGGTCAGCCTGGTCGACAGAGTGAGTTTTAGGACAGCCAGGGCTACACAGAGAAACCCTGTCAAGAAAGAAAGAGAGAGAGAGAGAGAGAGGGAGAGAGAGAGGGAGGGAGAGAGGGAAGGAAAGAAGGAAGGGGAATTGTTTCATCAAATAAAATGCCTAACATGGTGGGTTTATTGTCATTATTACTACTGGTTAGATTAACACTAACATCACTAGAGTCTGGTTGTGATGGGCCAGGCCTCAATGTATATTTATAATTGTCAATAATTTCCACCAAAATCCAAAGGCTACCTTTATTAGATTATTGACTGTTTTATAATTCCTAGGTTGCAGATGGAGAGACTGAGGCACTGGGAGTCACTTGCTCCAAAGCAGAAAACTTGCAAAAGTGCCCCAAAGAGAGATCCTACAGGACCCCAAAGTTGCACTGTAACCTGACACCAAGCAACAGCAATGGCACCCAGAAAGTACCTAACAGGAATGTTTCAATGAGGGATTGAAAGGAGTTTGATAAGTCTCCAGGAAGAACAGCCTTCTCACTTCAGAGGGGCAAGAAAATTCTCTTCATGGCTGATCAGCATGGATCCATCTAAGCATTAACATCCACAGGGACATTGTCCACATGGGCAAGACAGCCACAGGCTCCTACAAACGACATGGAAAGGGCCAATGGGAAAGATGAGCAACTTTCTCAGCACTTCCTAAGAATCAAACAGAATCTACAAGTCCCAAGTTGGACACTTGTCTACATCAGAGCAAACAGAATATAAGCTCAAGGGTTGACCTCAATTCAGGAGAGGTCACTACCTGTGTACAGGACTTATGACTCTGGTCATTTAGTTTCACCTACAAGTGAAACTAAACTATATGACGTCACTACTTGGACCGGAAACCCACTGTATAATTACCACAAACCCCCCTTCTTTGGTGCAAGTTAAGTGAAACTGTGGGAAATACCACACTTCTGCATGCTCACCTTGACACCCCCACTTAAACATCAAGTTTCTTGGAATGCACATGAATGTCATCCACAGTAATTCTGCAGTGTCTATCCCATGGTAAGCCAGAAAGTCTAGACACTGGCAATAGCGGAGACACACCATTAGTGGAGCAAATTACATTTCTGACACATGATATATACAAAGCACTGATGGGCGAAGGAGCAGTCAGATACTACTGCCTGCCAGCCAAAGGCACTCTGAAGTGCTGGGAAGTATGCTCCACGATAAATATGCTGGTTGTCTCAGAGACAAAATGCTTTTTCTTAAAGAATGAAGAGGATGTAACTTTCTCCCCAGGTAAAACGTGAAGGAAAGCCCCGGCAAGAGAGCAGAGTGGTCTCAATGCAGTCATTTCATGGAAGCCAAAGTCTATGTAACTCAACCGTACTCCAGTGCATGCCAAGACCTAAGGGTGTGTGTGTGTTGGGGGGAGCCATCGGGTCATAACAAAGACTAAAGAAACTACCCGAAGTGAGGCCCAGGGTCTTTTAGGAAAAATCTAAATATAGTACTATCATTGTGGCAGGCCACCAAGGTTACGGCTGAAGATGGTCAGGTCAAACAACCAGGGGCAGAATGTTAGATTGCATTCAGAAATGACCCATCAAGGGTCAACTGAAAACTTCAGGTTCCCCATCCATGCCCATGATCCTGGAGCATGGGAACTAGGAGTGGGAAAGACTTTAAAAAGGGAAAACAAACTTTTGTAGGTAAGAGCTTTCTTTGTTGCTTTTGGTTTGTTGTTTTGGTTTGTTTGTTTGGGACAGGGTTTCTTTGTATAACCCTGGCTGTCCTGTTTGTAGATCAGGCTGGCTTTGAACTCAGAGATCTACCTGCCTCTGCCTCCCAATTGCTGGGATTAAACGCATTTGCCACCACTGCCTGACTTATGGGTAAGAACTTTAAAGGCTCAGAAAGCAGACAAAGCCTTCTCTGTAAGGTGAGGACAGAATGACACTGTTGCATCCAACACCTACTCTGCTGGCTCTAAAGGCAACTCATAAATGGAGCGTAGTAATAAGAAAATAAAAGTAGAAAATAATTGGTCATGATTAATGAAAAGAGTAGGACCCCCCCCCCCCACACACACACAAAGGGCAGATTCAGTAATGGTCAAGGTCAGGAATGCAGGTAAGATTAAAGAGGAGTACAGGACTGTGACAAAATACAGAACACACCCATCCCCCTTCTCATTGCTGGTTTGAGACAGGATCTCCGTGTGTGGTCTAGGCTGACTCTGGCCTCATCTTCCTCTTGGCCCTGCCTCTGGAGTGCTGTGTGGTACAGTGTGTGCCACTACATGCACCCTTTCCAGAAAAGCTGGAAAGTTCATGTGTCCACTCTCTCAGTTTTTTAAATAAATGAAAGAAAGAAATCTTTTTTCTTTAAAACATTATGCAAGCCAAAAAAAAAAAAAAAATCTGAATCAAAAGTCTGGGCCACAGAGCAGCAGTCTGAGACTGGTGTGTTTTGAGCATGTAGAGAAAAGTGTACCCACTTCACAAGAGCTTAAAGGGGCAGTGCAGAGAAGCCCTGTGTAGGGTGGCCAAGCTACGCTTGAGAGAAAATGAACAGTACTGAGTAAAACAACTACAGTAAGACAGCAACTGAAGCAACAGAACTCCAGAGGCCGGGAACATTACAACATCGCTCACATCTGCACAGCACAAGAGTACCTAAAACCCTGTTACAGGTTATCCTGTTTGATCCTCCAACAACCCCCAAAACGAGCAGGGAGGCTCTGAGCATTTCAGCAACATCCCTGTGATCTCAGTGCTATAGCATCACAACTCAATCCTAACACCTGTACCATCCAGAAGAGAACTACAGCCTCCACCACTTTTTAAAGAATATAGATGCCCCCTCCTTTACAAGGGGTGCATTCCAGTACCCCAATGGATGTCTCAAACTACAAAGAGGAATGAACCTTATGTATTCCATTTCCTCCCCTCCCCAGGCACACATACCCATCGTCTTGACTTCTTTCCCTGGTGCTGTGATAAAGCAACTTATGGAAGAAAGTGTTTATTCTAAGCAAGTGTATAACACATCATGATAGGGATGTCAAGGCAGCAGGAGCTTGATGCAGCTGACCACATTACATCCACAGAGATACATGGCAGTGCAGGAACCGAGAGTGATGAACCCACTGATCACCTCCCTTCCTCTGTTTATATAGCTTAGGATCCCAGCAAGGGAATGGTGCCACCCATAGTGGGCAGATCTCTCCACCTCAATTAATAGAATCAAGGAAATCCCTTACTGGCATGCACATCTCCCAGGTGATTCTAGATTTTGTCAAGCTCAAGACACTAACTTACACCTATAATAATTTAATTATAAAGAGAACAAAGAGATTGATAAAAACAGAACACTAACACACTACATTAAAGATTTGTGGTTAGGGGCTGGAGAGATGGCTCAGTGGTTAAGAGCACTGACTGCTCTTCCAGAGGTCCTGAGTTCAAATCCCAGCAACCACATGGTGGCTCACAACCATCTGTAATGAGATCTGATGCCCTTTTCTGGGATGTCTGAAGACAGCTACAGTGTACATATAACAAATAAATAAATCTAAAAAAAAAAAAAAAAAGGATTTGTAGTTAGTGTACATTATTAAGTAAAATAAGAGTTACTTGTACACCAGCCTTGCAACACTGTAACAGTGTATCTGATATACCTCTGATACCTTCTAAGTAACCAACCAGCAGATAGTGCATATAAGGTGCATGCTGGACAAAGGCATAATTCACCAAAGCAGGACATGGTAGAACATCAAGACTTTAACATATTTCTCAGAATAGGGGGGTGTAATTTTAAACATGAATTGTTTATTTTTGTAATTCTCCAGCTTACGCTTTCATACTAGGGTTGCTTATAGTTTACTGAAACCATGAATGGCACCATGAATAAAGGGTGACAGAGCAGACAGATTCCTGGACTCTCTTCTGGGAAATCTGATACCTAAGCGCTGAGACTTGGTCCTGGTTTCTGCCATATGTCTCAGGTATACATCTAGCATTGATAAGATGGAACTGGGACAACATTTTAAACAAAACTGACAGTCGCCTGCTTCCCAAGGTAGCTATCAGCATGTACAAAGATACTATGGATTGTTAGCACTGTGGGGGACAGGACAGAGGACAGCGTGGGTATCTAGTGGATAGAGGTCACTCATATCCCACAGTACCACAAGAACGCTGCAGCTCAAAATGTCAGTAGAGCCAAAGAGGAAAAACCTTGCTTCAAACCCCGGAGTCTGGGTACAAACACTATGTTCTGAGGTACTACAAGAATGACAACATCCTGGAATAGGGTATCAGTCCAGGGCCCCACGAAGACCCACCGGATCCACAGATTGTGGTTTCATAGATTTTCTTGTGACCCCGCCATGTAACAGCTTCCTATGTATTAAAATGTCCCATCAAGGAGAGGAGCTCACTAAGATGCAAGAAATAAGCAACTCCCAAGACTTAGTAAGTTACTGAAAGTCACTAGCACCCACTCCAACAAACTTAGAGTACCAAGGAAGACTGCTAAGAATAAGAAACTGTCCACCCTGTCAAGCTGCCTGTCACGAAGAGAATGTCAAGGTTTCCTATGTTGGGGCAGCCTTTTGGGATGTAGCTGTCTTTGAGTCTTCCACAAAGTAAGTAACCCCAATAAACTCACTGGTTCACCAGGCTGGACTTTGGAGATATCACTACTTGACTCTGTCATTGTTCCCTCTGTGGGGTGAACAGTCATTTGCTCACATTTTCCCAGGAACAGTACCACATATCAGATCTGTGTGTACTTTGAATCTCATCCTTGGCCATCTTGGATGACCCTCTGTAAAAGTTTGTTTAAACAGGTTTGCAGACAGGAAAGGTAAAGTCCAGAGCAATTGAGAAGATACTTGTCCCTGGTCCGAGTTCTCTCAAGGCAGAGCATCCACCAGATTCCCAAGCTTAGTTCTCTAACTTGTGTGGTCTCCCAATACCAGTAACAACAAAGGTAATGACTTTGCATTGAGACTGGCCTTCCACAGGTGTGTGTGTGTGTGTGTGTGTGTGTGTGTGTGTGTGTAAAAGGTCATGCCATGAGGGTTTTTCTGGAAGGTGAAGTATTTTTTTAATCATCTCAAACACCAGGATTACCAAGTCCACCCACAATTTTGCCTGCAGATATCACTAAGAAAATAACCACTGGGCTCCATGAGGGCAGCAAAGAGACAGAGGCCTGATGCTTCTGAGTTCTCTAAATGACTGCAGAAGTCTACTCGGTCTCCCAGAGACATCCAGAAAGGGTGATGAGTCAGTTCCAAAGGATTTATGTAGCACTCAACAGCAAATATGAAAGGGTTTACCCTGAGGAGTTTTGCTGCTGAGGTCAGGAGCAGGTTGTGACAGGGTTTGAGGCAGCTTAGAGACAGCTAATACAGACATATTTCAGAACCAGAGGTAGGATTGCGTCCTGGTTCTGCGCAAGGCGACAGAAGTAAACCTTTAGCTATCGCTCCAGACTCTACTTAAACTGACGCCTATACCCCAGTGCTCTGAACAAAGATTCCCACACCATCCTTTCCTTAATCCTTGAATTTGTAAGCAACCCAACTCCTTCCACAAAATCAAGAACTCAGCCAGTGTCAAAAAATACCAGCAGGTTGGAAAAAGTTCTGTCAAGTAAGAAGAGAAGGGAGAAACAGGAGGCATGGCTGAACCTGAGCCTGATATGTGTGTGAGACACCTCAGAACTGAGGAGGGAGCATGAGGGCACAGACAAAAGCATGAGTAAATATGCAGGTCCATGCAACACATAATTATACAGCGTATAGTGCATACATAATTATGCTGGGTAGCAGTTGGGCTAGTGTTTACCAAGTCCTCCCATGGACCACAGTCAAAAGAGGAAGAGCCATCAGGATAGTTCAGCACTCGCCAATACCCTTTAGGTACCTCAGGGAGCCGGGCTCTCCAGAAGCTTCGGGATGTAGCTGAACTTGGCCATGAACTTCTGATTTTTTTAAATGAAGCCAGTTTATAATGATGTCATGCATTATCTACTATAGAAATGTAAGACCTGGGTGGAGTGATATACACATACAGAGAGAATACCTCCATGCACTTAAGTTTACTATATAAAAGTGCCTGAAATTCTAAAATACGTTACAGCTGAAAATACTGCAGTTTTTTTAAAGCCTGCTTCAATTTAATAGAGTGTTTAAATTCTTAGTTAATGGTAATTAGAGACCAAGCAGTATTTCTTTAAACTGCTAGACAGACATTAATCCAATTTGGTAATCACTAACCCCTGGGCTTTTACCCTCTCTTTCTCCAAAATGAAATCCAGGCATTGATCTACAAAGGCTATAAACTGGCAAAGCACAAAAAAAGAATATCTAAAGAGAGACTGAGTGACTGTTACCTCAAAGGGCCAAGTCCAATTAAAATGGAAACAGGTCTCCAGGGCTCCCTCACTTCTATAAGCTGGCGCAGAATAACTAAGGGCACTCCCAGGAAGGGGGGGGGGCTTACTTTCCCACTGCCCTCCCACCTGAGACCCACATCAGCATGTTCACTGTATTAGTCAGGGTTCTCCAGAGTCACTGAAATTATGGAATGTCTCTCTATATTGAAGGATTTATTATTGTGATAACTTAACAGTCTATAGTCCAACTAACCCAACAATGGACAGCTGTGAATGGGAAGTCCAAGAATCTAGCAGTTGCTCAGTACCACGAAGCTAGTTGTTTCAGCTGGTCTTCTGTAAAAGTAGGTTCCAAGAGATGTACTGGCAAGTAAGTGCAAGCAGGCGAAGAAGAGTGACTCTTTTTTCTTCCAATGTTCTTACGTGGGTCTCTAGCAGAAGGTGTAACCCACATTAAAGGCACTGCCTAGATCTGGAATTTGCTTTGTTCCAGGCTGACTTGAACTCAAGAGACCTCCTTGCCTCAGTCTCTGGTATTAAAATCGTGTGATACCTTTCATAGCCACTATGCCTCAAGATTTCTATGCCAAGACACAGGTCAGAAACCTGTGTCTTCCAGCCTCTAGATCTGGATCACAGGTGAGCCCTTCAATTCTGGATTGTAGTTCATTCCAGATATGGTCAAGCTGACAAGCAGGAATAGCCATTACATTCGCCAGGTCTTTTCCGGCTATGTGACTGAGGGCCACACCTTCCCAAACCAATATAGAGCGATTCTTTATATCCACTCTACACTCCCTTCCTTCATGGAGCTATCTTTTCAGGTCTTTGAGTCCTGTGACCTTCCTTTCCCCTTTGTAGGGCCCATGCTTCTGGAACACTGACTCCTAACCCAGGAACATCCAAGTAAAAACCATAGAACCATCTTTAGAACTTGGGAATCTGCCCAGATGTGAATTATCTCACGTTGATCTCTGATGGCTTGTCATTGTCTTGTGTCATCTATGTCCCTGGTCCCCTCTTAACTCCAATGTGGAATCTTCCCTTATAAAAGGAATGCCTTCTGCCTACCAGGTAACCATTGTTTCCAGATTCTGCACTCTGCATCATAGACAAGATATATAACGTATCTTCCCTTCATACTTCAGCCACAAAGGTATTGATTTACTCTGCTGTGCTAGTAGTAAATATACATCATATATAAGCAGTGCCTCTAACATGTTTACAGTCTGCATGGAGGCAGGTTTCTTGACAGACCACACCCTTTATGACAGGCATCTTAAGTGTGCATTCACCGATACTCACATGCTAGTTGAATCCTACAGTGGATTGGCTCTGCAAAAAAAAAAAAAAAAAGACTAAAGAGAGAAAGTTTGCAATTTAGAAAAGATTGTGCATTTGTTTTACCTGGTAAAGAACTGGATCAAAGCAGGGCCTCAGAACACACATTCACATCACTAGGACAGAGAAATGTGAACAGAGTTGAAAGATCACAAGGGTTGTACTGAGCTGCACCTTCTCTAGATGAGTGGATTAAGTGTTGAGCACAGACTAAGTTAATGAGTAAACTGAACTGGAACATTCGTAAGGCCCACGAATGGGAGGTTCAGGTAGTCATTGCAATGGTATTCTACAAGATAAAGAGCTTTTTCAGTAATTGTGCTGCTCTATGACATCTGGAAAACAGCAGCAACAATGCAGCATGTGGGCTGTGGAGAAAGCCCCATTGGTAAAGTGTTTGGCACACAAGCATGAGGACCTGAGTTTGGATTCCCAGGTCTCATGTAAAAAGCCAGACTTGAGACTTGCTTGAATCCCAGCAGGTGCACACAGGAAGTTCCCAGGGACTTGCTGGCCAGCCAATGAGCAGAATCAATGAATGGCCCTGACTCCAAAACTAAAAATCTACTGAGGAAGACAATGACATTGTCTTCTTTCAACACCTCTCTCTCTGTCTCTCTCTCTCTCTCTCTCTCTCTCTCTCTCTCTCACACACACACACACACACACACACATGTATATGCAATGCATTGAAATACATATATGCATACAGACATAATACACACACACACACACACTATAATCAACTATATGATTATCTGGTGAACGTCTGAGAAATCCAACAGAAAAGGAGGCTAACCCAAGCTCCAAACCTAGAGCGGCAATCTACTGCAATCTATTCTGTGCTCAATCCCCTGTGCCTGTAACCTAAAATGGACTTCTTACATTGTCTGAGCTTCAGTGTGTTCACTTATTCAGTGGGCTCACAGTAGTGTCCACCAACATTTCCGTGAGGATCAGGAAATATTACCAGTCTCAGTGCAAAGTGTCATCATAAGGTGTGAAGAGATGTTTACAATTTTTAGAAGATTTTTCTGAATGTTTCAACATTAAAGCCACTGCTAAAAGCACACCCACTGAAATAAATACATACCCATGCCCCTCCATATCTGAAAGAAACGAACTTCAACACGGCAGAGACCAGCTAGACTCAGGTTAGACCTACTGTAAGCAGGCTTATTTCTACCTCCAGCTTCCTTTTACACATTAATAGGTCTGCTGTTGGAAATGTGGTTAAAACACTAGAACAAAGGGTGGAAGTGGAGGAGCCAGAAGACAACTGGTCAACCATTGCTTCTCATCTCCGGAAGGCACCGTGCTGCAGACTTCACAGTACCATGGTCCTTTCTGGAGCTCAGTACTGGAATGAGGTCTCATCTGCTCCAGTTCTACCTGGCAGACCATTTTACCCTCCTTAGGTGTATAAAGAATCTCATTAGAGACTAATTTTAAAACGTGGCTAAAATCATTTCCCTCCTAACTCACTTGTAGCTTCGTGTTAACAGTAACAGCACCTTCTACCACCAAAGCATCTTAGCAGAACTAGCATTTTGAAGTATGTGGGGGAAATACTACTTCTAACGAATGGTCAAAAGAACAGTCTTGAAGGCTGATCGATGCCATGCTGGAAGCTGGCAGAGGCGTGGGGGTAGGGGAAACTGATGAAAAGGAAGGCGACTGTCCAGGACTGCTGTGGTTCTTATCTGAATTTGCATGGGCAAGAATTCCAAAACTCCACCCAACTAGGGATGCCTGGAGACTTTTTTTCATGCCGGTCTCCGCAGGAGACGTGTAGCTGAGCTTCTGAGCGTAAGCATCTCGTCTTGTGGGGCGCGACGCAGCGCAGTAATTGAAACCTTGCACACCGCAGGATTGCAGTGGCGTCTATAAATACTCTTCACTTTACTGCTGACAAGCAAAACGCGGGCTTCTGGCACCGCGGAAGAAAGAGGCGGCGGTGGCATGTGTTCCTCGGCAGGGCGCGGGAAGGAATCGGGGAAACCCCTACGGCCAACTAGGGCAGCACCCCAAAAACTATTCCTGAAGGACCTTTCGTAAGCACACTTGGTCCTTGTCGCAGTCCACGGCACGAGCCCTGGGAACCTTGAGTCTGGTCTCAAGGCGCGGGCCCCATAGCGCCCCCTGCGCGCAAAAACGCGCAGTGTGCACACGAGGCGCGCAGAGGAAATCCCAGCCCAAAGCCCCGCGGGCGCGAAAGTCGAAGCGGAAAGGGGACACCGTGGGCATCTGGCGCAGAGTCGCAACGAGCTGTCCCAGCTTCTCGTCACCAGGGGCTAGGTCTCCCGCGGGCTGTCCCCTGGCTACAGTGGCCTGCCCAGCACACCGAGCCAACTGCTCTCTCTCTACTGCCTCGGCTCCCACGCCTCCCTTCAAGAAAGAAGGGGATGGCAGAGAGGGTCTCTTTCTCAGCTGAGTACCCCGCTGAGCACTCACGCCGGCCTTGGGAGGATGGGACAGACACATTATTTTTGTGCCTCCTAGCTTACTAGGGGTCCCACGCTCGGCAGGATCTCCCCCCAAAACCGCTCACAGCGTTTCCTCGTCCACTGTGACCCACTATGTTAAGGTCGGCCTGCCCCTTCCCTTACCCACCTCTTGGTAGTCTACCTCCCCGCCTACAGCATCCGATGCGGAGGTTCCTTAACCACGCGGAGTCTCCCCTCAGTCTCGCTGTCCCCGTGCCCCCACTCCCACCCCCAGATCACTCCAGGAGAGTTATTTTCTGAGCCTTCGAAGTTGTAGAATGATGACTCCAGGCCCTCCAGGGACTTCCCCACTCACCCCTTTGGGGTCCCCGGCGTGAGTCACCCGAGCCGAGCCGCGCACACCCGCCGCTCGCCTCCGTCCCAGACTCTGCGCGCGCAGGAAAAAGTTTCCGGCGTTCCAAGCGAAAGTTTTCTCGCTGGAGAGAAACCAGCGATTCAGATGATTCTCGCCTCGCTCGCCCTCCCCAGGTCCTCTCCCAGCTCTGCCCTCCACTGGGTCGCGTCCTGCCCAGGTTTCTCTTCAGCGGCGTAGCTCTCAGAGTCAAGCTGGTGACTGTTTCCCTCCTCTCTCAACTTACGGCCGCCTCCTCTCCTCCTCCCCCTCCTCCTCCCACTTTTCCTGTCCGGTGCACATCGCTGTGGTTTCTCTCCAACGCCCCCGCCTCGCTTCACCTCATCCCACGCCTCCTCTCCAACAACAAGGGGCGGCGGAAGACCCTGCTCTTAAATCCCCTTCAACACTTTCAGGAAATCCAAGCTCGTGGTCCTAAAAAGCTGGGGAGGATGCTGCAAATCAAGGGACCTCTGCACTATCTTTCGCTAAGCTAAGGTGAGCTTGGTCTCCCACTGCAAAACCCTCCTCCAGGAGTCCAGAGGTGTACGTGCGACCAGCTAAAAAAAGGACTGGAATTCTGCGGCACACTTCTGAGGCTGAGAGAGTTTTTGTTGCTGCTTTGGGGCGCGCACGCGCGAATGCGTTTTAAGGAAAGGTTCTCAAACCGATTCCCCACTGGTTTGTCTCTTCCTTAGCATTGCAAAACGAATTTAAGAATCTGGGGTTCAGTTTCCAAGCAAAGGTTTCACGAGCACGACCTATCTTCAGAATTGAAACCACAGAAAACCAAACAATTTGAAAATTCTAAAAAATGTAAAATTATTTTGGAAATTTGTTGTTGTTGCTTGGTAGATGCTAAGAATTTGAGCGAGTGGTGGAGCAATCACGCTTCTAGCACAGCAGTATTTAACCCGTGGGTCAAGACCCCTTTCGGGGTCACGTAGTAGATATCTTATATATCAGATATATACACAATGCATAACGGTATCAGAATTACAGTTAAGAAGTAGCAGGAAAATAATTTTATGACTGAGGGTTACCACACATGAGGATCTATATGAAAAGGTCACAGCCTTAGGAAGGTTTAGAATCCCTGTAGCACTTTGGAGGTAGAGGCAGAAAGACCAAGAGCTTAGGGCACCATGCTCTACACAATGAGTTCAATTTCATCCTAGGTTATGTGAGCCCCGATCTCAAAAAAAGACAAATTAAAAAAAAAAAAAAAAGTGCTTTTTTTTTTTTTTTTAATGCAGCTGTTTGCAGGACTCCCTGCTTGCCTAATTTTACCTTGTGGTAGAGCAGGAACTATGCTTAAAGCCCTGTCTGACCTCATATCAACATGTAAACTTTAAAACCACAGTGACATTTGATGAAGGAAAAGATATATTGCCCTTTGTGGTTGCTAAAACTAAGCATAACTTGAGTTTGGTTTTGTCAGTGTAACACTATGACACTTTTGTGTTAAGGTGTGGGTGTGGAGTGTGGGGTGAACCTCTGTGCCCCTCACCCATCCAGGGATATTAGAGAAATCTAAAGGAGTCTCAAAAGAATACCTAGGATTACAGAAAGCCCTTAAATCTCACTTTAAGAATACTTTGTGTGACTGGGGAGGATGTACAATCCAGCTTGGGGCACAGAAAGCCTGGGGGAGCTGAGCAGTGATCAAGCAGTGAAAGCTCGCCTAGCCAACGTGATGGCACAGGCCTTTAAGTCCAGTGCACAGGGAAGTGGATTGCTACAAGTTAAATGTCAGCCTGCATTCTACATTTCAAGTTTCAGGACTGCCAAGGCTACATAGAGAGATCTTGTCTGCAAAGAAAGATAAGGAGGAAGAGAAAGAAAGAAAAGGAAGCCAAATAGCCTGCAGCTCCAAGGCAGGGTCTACACAGTACCCCCTTCCTAGCCTCAGGGTGTCAGCCAATTCCTGAAGAGTTGCTGAGCCTCAGTTTACTCACTTGAAATGAGAGTAAATAGCATAGGTATCTGGAGTGGTTAATAAGGACTTACGGAATTCCCATTGAGGAAGTACACAGAATCTCCCAGAACTCACCAGACAGAATACTGTCATTCCTGTTATCCTTGTAGCAGAGGAAGGATAGCCTTAAGCATTTCCCTTGCTAGGGCTCCTCCCTACAGTTCTTTGTTCAAGGAGACCTACTTTATTCTGTCTGCCTGTAAACACTGCCCTTGAACGAAGTAGCCAGAGAATCCCAAGCTCCAGGTCAGCCTAGGCTATGCAAGGAATTCTGTCTCAAAATAAAATAAAATCGTAGCTCATTCCTTCCCCCCAACACCCTTCATTCCACCCCCTTTCCCTTTAGCATCCCGTTACCTTGCGATATTATTACATGCTACATAAATTCATTTTCCTAGATTTACTCTCTCCCCTCCCACTTACCTACACATAGAACCATCTAAAAGCCATTCCCTTTGTGAGAGATTGATATTGTCCAAGTTACTAGACCAGCGCCAGGCACATAGTATGTCCATGGTATAGACTTTAGGAATAAATTCCATGATGAAATTCATTCCACGCTGACTGCCTATGAGGATCAGGGCCCTGTGCAGTAAGGGAGAAGTTAATTACTCAACCTCTCCAAGGCTGAGAGGCGTCGTTCTTCCCTGTGGAAGAAGTAGTTCCCTGAGAAATATTCTCAGTGGAGGAGAAAGGGAGGGGCCAGGGAAAAGCATCCAAACACCAGGAGCAAACTAAAGAGGCTTTAACTTTTCAAGTTTTACTGTTTTAATTTTGTTTGCTTGCTTGCTTGTTGAGATAAGGTTCTAAAAGTCCAAGCTGGCATCCAACTCCTTTAGCCCAGGATGACCTTGCACTCCAGATTCCCCTTCCTCTTCATCCTGAGTTCTGGGATTGCAGGTAATCAACATCATACCCGAGATTTAGTGTTACCAGCAGAATCTTCTTCAAACCAGAAGCTGGTATTTTGGTGTAAATCAGGACTTCTCAAAAACAAGCAAAACTGGAGCATTCAGCACGGGTCATGCCACTTACTCACTCACAGGGGGAAGAAAACACTTGCTTGTTCTTTATTTAGTATGCCCTTGTAGAGCTTGTCATGTCCAATCTCTGAAATGGAACTCGGCCCAAACCAGGCTTCAGAAGAGAAGGGTAACTCATAAGCTGACCTTCTAGGACTAAGAGTGGGAACCTGACTTGCCTAGTCAAGCCATAGATTTGTCCTTTGGCACTCTTGTCCGAAAATGTATTGAGTAAATCACATTTCATTTTCAGGACTAGACATCAAGAAAGAAATAGAAAGAGAGGAAACAAAAGGCAGAAGGGGGGAAGAGGAGGAAAAGGTAAGAGCACATGCTCACAGCTGGACTAGTTAGGTGCTTATTATTTGAACTTCATGCTGCTCCATGTTCTTGAATCAGAACACTTCATGGTAAAAACAGAGATTCTCAGCCTACCATGAAGGATCTTGAAACAGTGGTATGAGCCTTACTATAGGCCCGCAGGAACAGTGGTATGAGCCTTACTATAGGCCCGCAGGAACAGTGGTATGAGCCTTACTATAGGCCTGCAGGAACAGTGGTATGAGCCTTACTATAGGCCTGCAGGAACAGTGGTATGAGCCTTACTATAGGCCCGCAGTACCACAAGACCAGTTCTGCAGTGCTTTTCTCCCTGTTTGGAGATGACATACACTTTCTAGTTTGCCACAGTCCCAGCCACTCCCTGCTTCTCTGGTTCCAGGCCTGCTTCACCAATCCTCCTCCTCCCACCCCCACCCCTACCTCTCACTGTAGCTTGAAAGGGATGCCTGCCTGTGCTAGGAGGAGCCAGAGCTCTGAGCACACAGATATTATGCAACAGAGTATCATGGGCTTCAAATATTTTCCCCCAGCAAGACAGACAACTGTTTTCAGACAACATTTTACTTGGAGTGACATCATTTGAGCACTACTAAGGTAAAGGCTGCTGCAGAGGAGACAGACAAGTGGGCGGGGAGAGCAGGGAGAAGCAAAGGTCCTTACAGGGCAGCTCCTATGCAACCAAACTACCTTCAGTTCCAGAGGCCTGCTCTTCCCTTGCTTTCATGACAACCCTTGCCCACCCAACCCTATCAGTCATTCCCAGAAGCCCTAATCAGACCAGTCAGATGAGAAGCAAAGGTCCTTACAGGGCAGCTCCTATGCAACCAAACTACCTTCAGTTCCAGAGGCCTGCTCTTCCCTTGCTTTCATGGCAACCCTTGCCCACCCAACCCTATCAGTCATTCCCAGAAGCCCTAATCAGACCAGTCAGATGAGTGGTCCAACACCATCCACAAGAGAGAAAGAATAGTGCAGGGCTTCTGTGAAGCCAATACAGGCCCTTCCCCCTTGTTTTATTAACTGCTTCCATTCTTGAATCATAGCAGGAACCGCCCCAGCTGACAGAACTAAGCTACTCAATGCCGTATGCACTTGTATCCAACAGGAGTGACGTGGTGTCTCCAATTTAGGTGATATAGGTCTGCTCTCCAGCTCACACCACCTTCCGTACATCAGTGTCCTTAATTTCTCATACCACGCCAGGCAAGTAGTCCAGTGATGAAAGGCATAGCAACCCTCCCCAAACCGTGTCTTCTCTCCTTTGTGTATGTGTTTATGTGTGTGCACGTGCGGGAAGGAGCCTTGCACATGTATGCACATGGGTGTAGATGCTAGATGCCAATGTTGGGTGTCTTCTTTAGTGGCTCTCTACCCTATTTTTTGAGATGGGGGTCTCTCACTGTCTTAGTTAGGGTTTTATTGCTGTGAAGACACATCATGACCACGGCAATTCTTATAAAGGAAAACATTTAACTGGGGCTGGTTTACAGTTCAAAGATCTTAATCCATTACAGTTATGGTGGGAAACATGGTAGTGTGCAGGAAGACATGGTGCTAGAGAGTTAGCTGAGAGTTTGAAAGCTTGATTGAAGGCAGCAGGAAGAGAATGTCATACACTTCTTCCAACAAGGCCACACTTCTTAAAAGTATCACTCCCTGTGGGTCTATGGGGCCCATTTTCTTTCAAACCCCCCTCACTGAACCTTTCAGCTTAGCCCTTCAGCTGGGGTGACTGGCAGTGAGCTTTAGGGATGGATCTTCCTGTCTCTTGTATCACAGTACTGACATTTCTGGCATGGACTGCCCAAAACTAGCTTTTTACATGCACTCTGATCCCTCAGACAAGTGCTTTATGGACTAAACTCCACAGCCTCCCTCCATTTCCTTTTTATATAGAGGAAGGAGACTCTAAAAATCCTGGATCCTTTGGCACAGAAGTTATGAGAACACAGGTCTCTGAGCTGTGTACATAGGGGAACACCATTTTCAGGCCTCAAAGCTCCAGTCATAAAATGAGTTAATGTGGTTATTCATGGTAAGTACCAACCTAGCTATAGAACTCCTGTAAGCATGGAGCCATCCTCAGCACTCACCGGCCATAAAAGCAGGACCATTTGAGAAATGTGCATCTGACTTGATTGCAAGGTATAAAATCAGCGACCTTTGGTACAGAGGGGAGGTTTAGCACACAGACTCTTCTCCATCCTGCCAGCAGCCAAGAGAAAATTCAGTTCCTTGAAGTGTGTTTGGGGGAGGAGTAGGGAAGGTTTAGATGACACAAACAAACACCAAAAATCCCCTTCTACCCGGTTCTTAATAGCAATAGAAAATTTCTTCATTGGTTTTTAACTTCCTTTTTTTCCTTTTGGTATTGAGTCGTGCCCATGTGCCTATCTAAAGCACCTGGTAATTAATTAAATCTGAGAATACTTTGAAAAAGTAGATATTACAGATGGAGAGCAGGTTGGATATCCAACATGATTAGTCCCTTGGTTAAAGATTTCAATTATCCCTTTGCACAATCCCAACATTGTTGGTTGGCCAACACGTTGTCCAGTCATGTATTTGTATTAAATACTAGAGGTGCACCTATGAACAAAAAGGCATGGTTCCTACCCTCCAGGAGCAGGAGACAAACAAACATACAAGAAGGGCATCACTTTGCTATTAGTTAACTCTTCTCCTTGCTGAAATAGAAACCTGCCAGAAACAACTGGAGGGAGAAAGAATTTATTTTGGCTTACTGTTTCAGGGAGGTCAGTCCTTCATAGTGGGGGGAGGGAGGGGGCTGGGGGAAGGAGATGGGAGGCATGGCAGCTGGAGCAGCAGAGGCTTCACTTTCACCAGTCATGTTTCCCTCCTCAAAGGTTCAGTAACTTCCCAACATGGGACCACTAGTTGGAGATCAAATGTGCAAATACATCAGACTGTGGTGAGTTTCAATGCTGGTGAGCTTTGTGAAAAGGAGTGAACAGGGCACTAGTGACAAGGCAAGAGAGAAGTGTTTCATTTACTGTGGATGATCTCTCAGAGAAGGCAACTGGAGTAAGACTAATATGGAGAAATGCACTGGGAACATAGATGCCCTGAGTCAGGAAGGAGCTTGGAAAGTGGAGGAACATGGAAAAATACCCACGTTTAAAACATAACAAACAAGTAAAGAAGAGGGAGAGTGACTTCTGAAACAAAATCAATGTCACATCACATAAGACCTGGTGGTCACGGGTCACCACTGGAAGTCACAGAAAGGTTTTATGACCAGTAGTAGCACTGTAGCTTTGGTCTTAAGTGTCCCACAAAGGAGCAGTTGGTAAAATCTTGATTCTCAGTGTGGTGCCATCAAGAGAACGGGTGAGGTAGAGGGTAATGGGCCATTGAGAATGTGCCATTGAAGGGAACTCCAGTCCCTTCTTTCTCTGTCCACACAACCAGGCCAACCAACCAACCAGGAGCCAAAGCAACACTATTGTCATAAACCGATAGTCTTGGGTGTATGCTATAGTGATGCAAAGCTGACTGATACAGGTAGAGCTCCACAACAGGCTACATCTGCCCATGTGTTAATCTGACAACACTTTTTTTTTTTTTGAGGAAACACAACACTCATGTTCACTCACCCCAGAAAGGGATCCCATAACAGACCTAAGTACAGACCAAAGTATGTATACCAGCAAATCTACTTTGGTGAACCAATGAGTTTCCCTGGAGTTACTCATAGGAATATGGGTGAGAGATTACCTCAGGGTCAGAAATGACTCAAAGGCAGCTATATCACCAAGGCTTATCCCAGCATGGGTGTCTGCTCTCATAGCAAGAAACCTGGAGCACACTGCAGGCAGCTCAACAGTTTAGAGAATATCCTTCCTAAGTTATGTGTTAATGTGTGTGTTAATGTGTGTGTGTGTGTGTGTGTGTGTGTGTGTGTGTGTTTTGAAGGGTGTTTGTTTGTTTGTTTGTTTGTTTTACTTATGAGTGCAGTGCCTGAGCAGACCAAAAGAGGACATCAGATTCCCTGGAGTTGGGATTATAGTGACCGTGAGCCACTTGGTATGAGCCCTAAGAACCGAAGTCAGGTCTTTACAAGTACAGTCTATGCTCTTAGTTGCTAAGCTGTCTCTCTAGCCCCTTGTAACACAATCTTATTTCTGCATTAGAATGATCTCACCGGAGATGGAGACACAGTCTGTGGTAGTTTGAATAAAAATGGCCCCCACAGGTTCATAGAGGGTGGCACTGTGTGGCCTTGCTAGAGTGTGATTCAGTCTTTTGCTGCTGCATGAGGATCAAGATGTAGAATGCTCAGCTCCTTCCCCAGCACCATGTCTGCCTACAAGCCACCATGCTTCCTGTTATGATGATAATGGACCTCTGCAACTGTAAACCAGCCCCAATTAAATGCTTTCCTTTATAAGAGTTACCATGGTCATGGTGTCTCTCTCTGAAATAGAAACCCTAACTAAGACATGGCTTGACTGTGAAGAACACTGGCTGCCCCTGTAGAGAACCTGGGTTCAGTTCCCAGTACCCCTTTGGCACACAAGAATCTGTAGTTCCAGTTCCAGGGAATTTGATGCCCTCTTTTGACCTCCAGTTACTAATAAGCACCAGTTACTAACAAGTGTGTGTGTGTGTGTGTGTG
>JADRCH010000075.1:1656654-1704317 GCA_019843965.1 Rhynchomys soricoides
TCATGAGATGGATCCCATGGGGCAAGTCCTCTTGACTAACCAGGAGCATACATGGGCTGGTCCAGGGCCCCTGGCACATCTGTAGCAGATGTCTGCCTAGTCTAGTCTTAGTGGGAGAAGATGCACTTAATCCTTGAGAGCCTTGAGGCCCCAGGGAAGGGGGAGGCCGGGGCAGGGGGGGAGAGCACCCTCTCAGAGGCAAGGAGGAGGAGGAATGGGATGAGAAACTGTGGGAGAGGGGACTGAGGGGGCAACGACTGGAATGTAAATTAACAAAATAATTTAAACTTTAAAAAAAAGATATAGGATTTAAAAAAAAAAAAAGGCCCTGCCTCGAATAGAAACCAAAGAAGATACCCAACTTGAACTTCAGGTCTTCAGACATACATACATATACATTCATACACACACAAACACACACACACACACACACACACACAAACACAAACACACACACACTACCACCACCACCATCACAACACATACACACACACACACATACACACACACACAAAAACACACACACACAAACACACACATACATACACACACACAAAAACACACACACACAAACACACATACAAACACACACACTACCACCACCACCATCACAACACACACACACGCACACATAGACACACACAGACTCACACAGACTCCCTGAAGGCAATCCGGTCCACTTTCTTTAGTATTAAATCTTTTTAGGCCTCTTTCCTCAATATCAAAGCCCTGTACACTGCCCTATGGCCACCATTTAGTATGCTAGGTTCATCTGATACAGAGCACATTTATGGGATTAAATTCTCTAGAGACTGGCATAGAAATTGGATCACTAATGAACATAGAACCTGTAATACAGATTCTTTTAGGACTTTGCCCAGAATTCCATTGATAAGTTATATCTCCTCTCTCTCTCTCTCTCCCTCTCTCTCTCTCTCTCTCTCTCTCTCTCTCTCTCTCTCTCTCTCTGAGACAGGGTTTCTCTGTGTAGCCCAGGCTATGCTGGAATTCACTCCATAGACCACCTGTCTCTGCCTCCTGAGAGCTGAGATTAAAGGCATGTGCTACCATTTCTGACTGATAAGTTATCTCTTCAAGTAGAAGATGTTATTTATAGGAAAATATGGATTTTCTTTGGTCTAATGTTTCCATAAGAAAACAATTCCTTGTATACTCTGTGTAGTGTATACTCTGTGTGTAGTGTATACTCTGTGTGTAGTGTATACTCTGTGTGTAGTGTATACTCTGTGTGTAGTGTATACTCTGTGTGTAGTGTATACTCCATATGTCTCTGTCCCTCCTTTTCTCCCTTCCCTCTTCACTCCCCCTCCCCTCTCTCCTTACCTCACATACAAACATGAAACTACATGTAACAAGTATAGCTGATACTAGTCAGACACACGCAATATGTCGACCCTGTTGAGGGACTTCCCTAGCAGATCCTTGCCCCCTGGACAAGCTGTGAAAAGGCTTCTGTTTCACAGAAAACTACCTTGAACTTTCTTTTAAAAAAATAGTCGAGACCTTTCACAAGCTCTCACAGACTATTGGAAACAGAAATTGTGATGAATTACATTATTTTATTTACTGTTGCTCAGTTTTTCCCAACTTTAGTCATCTTTCCTTTGTAATTTCAGAAGAGGCAATCATAGAGCTGCTTGGGAAAAAGAAGTGTTCTCACCCAATGCATCCATTCAGACTGTTGTGGGGAATGGGGGGGGGGGGCATTGTGAGGAACAGAAAATGAAAGCTATCAAAGCAAACATGTTGTTGTCCCCAACAACCAACTGGGTCTGCCTGTGCTATCGTGCCCAGCCTAGTCGAATCGAGCTATGCCAGACAGGGTGCACAGCCGCTGCACAGAGTTCTCTGTTTATTCTCTACATGAGCTGAGTGAGCAGTCCTTCTGTCTCAGCAGGAGCCCAGACCAGCTCCTCACTCAACATTGCCTCCTGGGGATTGCACTTGGGTCACCCACACCCTTTCACCAAGGAAGTCTAGAGAGCTCTTTTAGACATCTGTTTCTGAGAAAGGGCAATACTGCAAGATTTTGCCACTATTACTGGAATAAGATATTTAAATGATTCTCAGAAATCCTGAATACAGCTGCTGATGTAACTCAGTTGGTGTGGTGCTTGTCTCAATCCCTAGCTTGATTGAAGCTTGGGTTCAATCCCTAGCATTGAATAAACCCAGTGTGGTGGTGCACCTCTGTAATCCCAGAACCCGGGAGGTGGAGGTAAGAGAGTTTCATCCTTATATACATGGCAAGATGCAGCTCAGCCTAGATTTTAAGATAGCTGGGAGGGAGGGAGGGAGGGAGGGGAGGAGAAAGTGAGAATGATTGAGGGAGGGAGGGAGAGGGAGAGAGAGAGGGAGAGGGAGAGGGAGAGGGAGAGGGAGAGGGAGGGAGAGAGAGAGATCCTGCATACAGTATGCATTAGTATATTAAGACCTTAGAGGTAGTCTTCAGAAAAGGAACATTCAACAATTTAATTTCTGTGCATGGACCGCTCTTAACAGCTTCACTCTGCAGAGCACAGCCAAGGAAGTGTTGTCCAAGACAAAAGAATCCTGTCAGTCAAATGTGCTTTGTGAAGAGCTGGGGATGGTTTCAAGATCAAGGAGCAATCTTAATTGAGTCTACTTGGTAGCCCCTGCTTTCCGAGTTTTAATTTCTTGGATGACTAGTCTGCTGATAGTATCAGAAATTTACAGAGGAAAAAAAATAGTCCTGCTTCACTTTCCACTGCAGAAGCAGAATGAGTAACCTTGAACAATCTTGCCCCTTGGCCTGCTCAGGTGCCTCCTCCTGAGAACCCACCAGCTTCTTTCTGGGAAAGCCTAAGTCCTACTGTAGTGTGATCTAAGGACATCTGAATTTCCACTAGATGCCAGCCCCGGCTCAGTGTCCCACCCCACCCCACTCCACTCCACTCTGTGCCCCCACAGTCAGTAACTGTTGGATCCTCAAGGCCTATGTTACACACACAACATGGAGGACAGCCAGAGGCAGGTGTACAGTGAGATCGTTTTTTACAAGTTAGGAGGAGAGGAAAAGAGAGAGAAGGAAGTTCACTACGGTTTGCACACATCAGCTTGCCCAACATCACACCTCTAGCAAGAAGCACCAAGCCTCCAACACAGGCCAACTAAGCTCTTTGACTCCTCAGCAAGCTGACTTGTGGTAATGAGCCAAAGGCTCTTTGCTAGTTTCACCTGCTCAGTACATTAACTCTGGTCAGATTTTAGTTTGCACCAAGCATGGTGGTATAAGCCTATAATCCCAGCACTCTGGAGGTGGAGGCCAGAGGGACCAGAAGTTCAAGTTCATTCAGGGCTTCACACTGAGCCAGAGGCCAGCTTGGACTGCAGGAATCCCCCTTTCCAAAAGCCCAGACTGTAACTTTCATAATTAAAATTGTGTGTGTATATGACAACCCCTTTCTTTGTGCTTGATAATGACAATAGCTAAAACATCTTGAGCACTTAACACGTGTCACACTTCAAGAACTTCTCAGAGCTCGTTCCTTACAGCTCTCCCCCAAAACAAACACAATTACATCTTTACAGGCCAGAAAACTGTGTATCATGGAAAATAATTGCTTTAGCCTCTAATTCAATGGAGGAGCCAGATTTGAAATGATGCAATTTAACCTCAAACTTCAGAGATGTCAAGAGAAGCAAAGAACAGAGGTAACGGGCTGGAGAGAGGCTTAGTAGGTAAAAATGCTTGTCAGGCAAGCTTGAAGCCTTGAGTTCAGATCCCCAGCCTTCACATAAAAGCCAGGTGCTATGGTGTCCAACTGTATGCCAGCATCTGGGAAGCAGAGACAGACAGACCCATGGGGTTCACTGGCCAGCCTGTTTTAGCCACATTGGTGAGCTCTAGTTTCAGTGAGCAGGCTGTATCTCAAAAGAGTAAGGTGGAGAAACAACTAAGAGGAGACTAATGTCACTCTTTGGCTTCGACACACACATGAACACATACATACATACATACATACATACATACATACCCACAAACACAACAAATACATTAAGAGAAATAAAGTGGAGCAATTAATGAAGACACCCAGCACTGAACTCCGGCATCATGTGCATGTGCACATAAGTGCATGCATGGCCATATACAAACACATGCACACACACATAAAGAACTCAGGCAGGTAGCTCTCATACTTGGAAGGTTAAACATATATAGCTTATTAATTTGACCTGTGTTAACCTGTTACTATGTGTGTTATGCAGAGTTCCAAGCTTATCACAAATATTCACTCACTTGATTCTTCTGGCACCAGGAAGCAACTGGTTGGGGCCACTGTTGTTTCTACAACTAGTCTCACTCCGTAATGAATAAACTGAGGCTCAGAGGTACAGAGAGGTAAGTCTCTTTGAGACTGAAAACTCAAGAACTCTGCCTCTCTAATCTGTGGAATTACCCACTACCAACAAGAACATGACTGTACCTTATTTAAAATTAAATAACCGTGCTAGAGAGATGGCCCAGCGGTTAAGAGCACTGGCTTTTCTTCCAGAGGTCCTGAGTTCAATTCCCAGCAACCACATGGTGGCTCACAACCATCTGTAATGCAATCTGATTCCCTCTTCTGGTGTGCATGAAAACAGAATAGTTGTATACATAAAATAAAGAAACCCTTAAAAAAAAAAAAAAAGATTAAATAACCTTCAGAGACCAGTGTCTAAACACGGTTTCCAAAAGGAAAGCAGAGATATCTGTATTCCTGGAAGTTCACAAGCCAAATAGCTTGAGCTAATCACTGTTCAATGTAGATTTCCTAGCTGGATGAGATCCTATTGGCACTTCTGCAAGTTTATAGTCAATTGGCTGGTTTTGGTTTCTGTTTGCAAGAGTTTGTTTTCCTTCAGTCTAGCTGGTGCAGGAAGATTTTGTTGTCAGCGAGGACCAGGAAGGTGAGAAAAGGCTGGACTGACTCCCTCTGTCCAGTGCACTTGACAGAGGTGCATTCAATGCTGATCGAGGAGCTGAGACCCTCCCTCCTTTGCAGGATGTGAGGGAGGGTCTCACATCAACACCTCACTCTTTCAAAACTCCAACAGAAGGCCCAGGAAAATGAGAAGCAGAAAAGACTGGAGTGGGTCATTGGTTGCCAGCAGGGGCCAAAGATCAAAGGAAACAGTGGGGACCTTCCACCCCAGCAAGAGCAGAAAGCAGAATTGAGTTGAATCTCTGCAAACCCAGCTTGACTGAGGAGCCCAAGCCCAGAGACCGGGGCCCTGATGTGAGTGAGTTCCAGCATGTGACATGAGTCCTATATCTAAGCTACATGATTCAGAACAGAAATACAAGCAAAGGTACCTGGAAGAAACCCGTCTTGGTCCACAAATGTTTTATTTTTTTCTGTTTGCTGGCATGCCAAAGAAATGGCCAGACACACCATAATTTCGTTCCACATACTCTTTCTCCTCTCCCTGCTTATCTTTGTCATGTGATCTGTCTGGTGGTTGAGAAAGTCAGCACTGTCCAGGTGGGTGTTGCCGGCTACCACACCAAACCAGTCACCAGACCCTAGGTACATTATGCAACCTCTTGGGCCTGGAACACTTTATTCTCTTATCCACGCCCTTCCTTTAAAAATACTCCTTTGTTTGGGCTAGAGAGATAGCTCAGTTGTTAAAGTTCTTGTCATGTGAGCACAAGGTAAGGAGTCCAAACCCCAGAACTCATGTGAAAAAATTCAGGTGTGGTAGCTCTTTCTTATGTCCTCCGTACTGAGGAGGTAGAGACAGGAGGATCCCTGAGGCTTGCTGGCCAGCCAGCCTAGCCTACTAATAGAGTTCAAGGACAAGGGGCTCAAAAATATATGACGGGCAGTGCCTAAGGACCAACATTCAAGGTTGACCTCTGGGTTTCGAGGGGGCGAGCACACACGCACACACGCCACTCTCTTACTTGCAGAGCTGTGAAAGTGTTGTCCCCTTCTCCCCTCCATCGCAGGCAGCCCTGCACTACTCACACCCTCTCTCTCCCTTCAGCATCTCCCTCAGCCTATCACAATCATCGGGTTACCATTTGTCTCTGCTCCCCTTACCTCGCCACATAGTAATTCATCTCTGGCTCACACTTCCAAAACAGAGCCTGGGACAAGACAGAGAACACATCTGGCCTTTTACAGTGTAAAGGAGGAGAACAGAGATGCGGAAGGGAAGATGGGTGGAGAGGAGGAGGGAGACGGATAGGATTGATTTGAAACAGGTATGGCTTGAGATGTGCTAGAAAAACAGATTTTCCCGAATACATCCATTCCAGCCTCTAAAAGGATTGTTCCTTGGAATCTCCCCTCTGACCCCCATACCTCTTTGTTTCTTTGCCCAGAGTGACATGTGAGACCGTGAACAGCCAGGAACCTTACCATTCCTTTACAAGATGAAGTTTTAAAAAACATGTGGGAGAAAGTCATATTAGAACTGTGGAGCTGAAAGTGGAGGAAAGGGGGCCCCAAAGGGAAGGGAGGGATCAGTTTCAGTGAGTCAGAGTAGAGGAGTAAGAACCAGCAATTCCACTCCCACCCTGCCCTCCTCTGTGCCTTTCTTGAGCAAGCCTTCTCTGCAAGCTGAAGCTGGTGGCTTCTAATGCCTGGGGTGAGAATTTCTAGTGACTCCATGGGCTCGAAGGCTGACAGAATTCCAGTGACACCTCCTTGCCTCTGCATCCCCACTTGATGTACCTGATTCCTATGACTTCAGTCTAGTGACTTTGAATCTGGCAAGGGACAAGTCTATTATCCCAGCCACAAAAAGGGCCCTGGCAGTCACTTCATCCTACTCTGCTTTGTGTAACACCCCCTGCCTGTTTTCCTTGGGAAATGAACAGCTGACTTTTGTGAGAATCCGTGATGGCCACTCCAGCAGCACTGCCACCTTGGAAAGCTCCAAGTGCTACACAGATTCCAGAACCTGCTGTTCTCAAATGTCTGCAGAGGAGAAAATGAAGCAGACACAAATGTGTGTGTTAATTCTCGCCAGTGGACAGCCTGCTGAGTTCAAGGTTATAGTAAAGATAGCTTCTGTTGGTGTATCTACAAAATGAACAAATATGGTCACACTGTTTCCTCTTGATTATTCTCATGATGGATTATTTCCTCTAGCAAAAAATAACTTCTTAAGAATCATGATGATTTCTGAAGGCTCTAGTTTTTCCAGATTGTGTCTGTTGCTACTTAACATATCAGAAACTGACATGAACAACAAACTTATTTGTTTATCCGGTGCTAAAGATCAAATCCAGGGCTTCACCTGTGCCAAATACATGTTCTATCACAGCTACACCAGGACTGACACAGAAACTCATTTGATGGTAATTTATTAATTTACTTAAAATAATAGAAGAACCCATTGCATAGTGTCATAAATATTTTTATGAGAATATAATTACACTTTCCAAAACCAAAATATATTTCAGCAAATCTTTTTAATGTCCAACTTGTGAAAAGACAGCTAGATTTCACATTTCCAGAAACATAGAGAAAGAAGGCAGAGTCAGAGAAACGCTGACAGAGAGAGATAGACACAGAAACAGACAGATAGGCAGTCAGACAGACAGACGGACGCGCGTGTGCGCGCGCGCGCACACACACACACACACACACACACACACAGAGGATGGGGAGCACCCTGTACCACTATGAACCAATGTTTAGAGTGGCACCATGCACACCAGAGGATAGAGCATGATTTGGACTTGACGGACAGCTTGATGAGTCAGCACTTGGTGTGCAAGAATGAAGACCTGAGTTTGGGTCTCAGCACCCATGTGAAAATCTGGGTGCAGCTAGATGAATGCCTATAACCCTGGTGCTGTGGGAGGATTGCTGGAGCTCCAGGTTCCCTGAGAGACCCTGTCTCAAGGAATAAGCATGTAGTTTTCCCCTAGAGTGTCCAATAATAAGACCTTTTACCTTCTTCAGCCTGTTAGTCCCCAGTAACCACATCCCCCCACACCCCTCATGCTATGTTCCAAATGGCTACACCCAAGATAGTCAGATACTTGTCACAAACTCTTGCTCTGTGTTTTGATTGTGGGCACAGGCTTTGATCAGCACAACAGATATCTGAGCTCCTCATTTTCCTGTTTGGTGCCTTTCCATAGCAGACACTCTACCAGGTATGGCCAATCTGCAGCCTGTGAGATGCTTGTAGCCATACAGAGCCAAGGATATCTACAAATGGGGCCCAACACACACATAAAAAAAATTATAAGCTTACTTAAAACAGGTTCAGATTTTTCTTTTTGCAGCTTTGCTTTTGTACCTTGATTGCTCTATTCCCCCCCCCCCCCTCGGTTTTTCAAGACAGGGTTTCTCTGTGTAGCCCTGGCTGTCCTGGAACTCACTCTGTAGACCAGGCTGGCCTCAAACTCAGAAATCTGTCTGCCTCTGCCTCCCAAGTGCTGGGATTAAAGGTATGCACCACCACTGCCCGGCTTGTTTTTTTATTTTGTTTTGTTTTTGAGACTTCCGTCTACAAAGTTCTCTCTAAGAATGGAGCAATCGCTGGGCAACCAAAAAACAAAAAAACCCAGAACAAAACAAAAACAAACAAACAAACAAAAAACCCAGACACACCTATAAATCTAGGATGAGTTGAATTTGATAGCTCTGGGAGTCAAGGAAAATTCTATTTTAAATATTGCTGACATTGGACAGCTAGTGACACAGATCATTGCCGGATTCTTCTTCCTGAGAACTGGGCATGGAGGGATAGCAGAAATCCCATTAATAACAGGCAGATGAGTGTGATCAAAGAAGGGCTGTACACTGCTCTGCAGTAACAAGCTTGTAGTGGGTTGTGATTCTCTGAGACATAAGATTCAGGGCTGGAGAGATGTCTCGGTGGTTAAGAGCACTTGTTCTTGCAGAGGACTTGGGTTTAGTTTCTAGTATCCACATGGAGGCTCACAACCAACTGTAGTTCCAGTTCTGGGGGTCTGATGTTCTCTGGGAGCACCAGGCAGGCACATGATGCACATACATAACAAGCTGGCAAACACTCAGACACATAAAATTAACACAATTAAAGGACATAAATTTAAAAACAAGCTTTTATATTAGATCTATTTTTATAGAAAGGAGGCACACACAGCCCAGCATCCTTATGGTACTGAGATGATACTTTGCAGATATCTGCTCTCTTTTTCTACCATGTGGATCCTAAGGATCTAACTTAGGTTATCAGGTTGGCAGAAAGTGCCTTTCCTTGCTGAGCCATCTCACCAGCTCCAAGGATATAATATATATATATATTATATACACACACATATGTATAATTGAGAACAACAACCTTAGACTTCAGACAGCAAATCAATAAAATTTAATACACATACACACTTAAATGCAATACTGATTGCTAATTTTTGATCAAACCACCTCTCTCCCCAGCATCAGGGGACATCACTGTGGCCTCTCTCTCATACTAAGCTAAAATCCCACACTAAGGAGCAGTAAACTCCCTTCCATCCACATTTGAAGTTGGGACTGCGGCAAATGACAAAGAGCATCATTGATCCTGGAGTTAAATCTGCCCATTCTATGTGGAAACATGCTTAGAGACATGAAGTGACTTATCCATCCAAGATCACATGTGTGTAAGACAGTAGCAGTAGGATCAAACCTAACTGATGAATCATGGAGCAGCCACACCAGGAGAATGTGTACTCCAGAGCATCATGGGTCCAGACCACTGGAGATGTAGTCACTGGCTCAGGAATAGTTGACCCTTGACTTATTGGAAATCATGTCAAACAAAACTTAAAATGTCTCCTTCAAACCTCAGAATAAACCCTTCTGTGAATGTGCTGAACACCATCCTACCTCAGGCACCTGAGCTGCCTTTCCTCCCTATCAGCATCCTGTTCTCCCTGACAGAAGCCCCCTTCCTTATTCCCAACCTACGTTCATCCCCACAGGAAAGGGAAGAAACAAACCTCGTGAGTGGATTCTTGCTGTTGCGATTCTATTTGTTTCTTATTGGCTTTTGCCAAACTCGAAGCGGGGACATATCCACTGCATTTCTACTCAAACCCCCCCCCCCCCGACTCCTGCAAACCTAGGCAGCCTGGCTGCCATCCCAGCTCTCTGCAGAAACCACCCACTCAAGGGTCAATGGTGCACTTGTCGAATGGCTCTCCCTTCGTTGAAATTCTTGCTGTCCATGCCCAGGCTTCTGTAATCATGAGAGAGCCATTGTAATAACACAGACCCTCTTTTACTTAAAAATAGGTCAGGTATTTGAAGCTGTTAATAACTCTGCAGCTGAAAACAGGGTCTCTGGAACCAGGCTGCCTAATTCAAACCTTGTTACCCAAGTGCACTAGCTTACTCCCAGAAGCAAGCCAAACCCCAGATCCCAAACCTATAAAATAGAAGCGTAACACCTACCTCATTAGCCTTGGTGAAACCCCTGCAAGGGTTCTCTGACTGTCTTGTGTATAGCTCAGTGTTTTCACATGCCATATGACTGTCCCTTTGCATTGCCTGGTAAGAGTCAAAATGGTAGTCATGTCTTGCGGCTGCTATGTGCCAGCTCAATTCTTTACTCCTTGCCATAACAGCATTGCTGCCGCCATCCAATATTTCGCCTCATAGGCACATGCAGCATTCTGCATTTCTCACTTTCATTATGAGAGTGCACCTCTCTTAATTAGCATGTTCCTCTCACTGCCTCTGTGTGTATAGGATGTAACAGGCACAGTAGTATTTATGACACCTTGAAGCCAACCACAGCAACACCCAGGAACTTAGTAACTTAAGCTGTTACTAAGGAACGGCCAGATGACCCAAACCGAGGACATCACCCTAATGACCTGCCATAATCCTTGGATGCGCTTTTGCTGAAAGTGGGATTTTGCTCCTAGGTATGCAACAGTATGAAGTGTGAAGTGACTAGAGGACGTTCCATAGGTCTGTGGCGTGCTGTGCAGATCCCTGGAGATGCAAAAGGCTTTCCCCGCGTCATAGTGCCAGGTCTTGAGAAAAATCATGGGTAACTACTGTCATGGTCTCCGTTATACAGACAAAATAAGGGCAAAATGGAATCCGCCCAGGCTACAGTAAGCAGGCTTCTAGCACAAGTGCACCTGCTACAAAGCCCTCATCCCTTTTGCTCTGTTTCTGTGACGCTCACAGCACATGACTCTGGTTTTCTGGTCATTCCTACTGTTGATATTTTGATATCTCTGGCTTCTCTCCCTTCTTTAATTCCCTGCAGGAATCTAGAAGTATCAGGGAGTGGTCCTTCATTGCTTAGGAGTCACATTACATTTTTCCAAGAATCTTCCAGGGGAACCCTGTATTCACTCTTGTCTCCCCAACAGCTCCTCCAGGTCTCTGCGCTTGGTAGTAAAACAGCACACACTCAAGGAATAAATAAATCAACTTTCTAAAGATAATACGAGCAAATAAATATTAATATGTTAATGCTCAACAAATAGTATTATATATTTTAACAAAAATCTTTACAACTTTAGGCTTTTGTTTTACTTTTTAGAGTTAGGCCCCTGTGTCACTCAGACTGCCCTTGAGGTTACCATGTAGTGAAGGATAGCCTTGAACAGCAGATTCTCTACTCTCCAAGTTCAGGAATTATAGGCTTATACCACGACCCTGGTTTTATGCAGTACTGAATATCAACCCCAGGGCCTCATGCATGCTAGATAAGCACTGAGCTACATCCCTGGACTCATCCTTTTACTCGTTACTATTTTTGAGATAAGGTCTCACTTTGTAGCCATGATAGGCCCTTAACTCCTAGAGATCTGCCTCTGCTGTCTCTACTTGGACTAATTTAGTCCTAAATTCCAGTTTTTTCCCAAGACATAGGGTTTCTCTGTGTAGGAGCCCTGGACCCAGGAACTCAATTTTGTAGACCAGATTGGCCTTGGACCCAGAGACCCGCCTGCATCTGCCTCTGAAGTGCTGGGATTAAAGGTGTCCACCATTATGCCAATTGTTTTAGTGTTTTTTATTAAGGAAACGGCCAGTGGAGAGAATCAAATACTGTGCAGAGCAAACATGCATGTCTGCCTACCTTCTGCGACATTTTCTGCTACATTTTACAATACTTTTCTTGTTATACGTGATATTAAAGCATGTGACTATTAGAAAATATTCAGAAAAAAAATCAGAAATGAAGGCTATCCCTAATCCCACCATCCAGGAACTGTTAACATCAAATGAAAGAAAATGCCCTCCTCAACTCCACAGCCAGACCCTGTGAACATTCTGACATTGAAATTCTCTCATTTCTACAGGAGATATTTACTACTGCCTATTGTGCACAGACCTGAATACAAATGCACAAATAAAGCCAAAAAAGGCAAAATAGAACAGAATTAGCAAAAATCCCAGTCTGGGCTGGAGACATGGCTCAGCTGCTGAGAAAACTGGCTGCTCTTTCAGAGAACACTGGTTTGATTCCCAGCACCCACAAGGTGGCTCACAAACATCTGTAACTCCATGTTTAGGGGATCTGATGCCCTCTTCTGGCCTCTGAAGTTACCAGCTGTGCACATGATGCACAGATATACATGCAGCCAAATCATCCTTACATATAATTTTTTTAAAAAATTGAAAAAAAAAATCTCTGCTGTTTGGAAGACAGACTAGAAACTAAATAACCGAGGGGAGTGTTGGAAGGTATTTGGTATTGTGAAAAAGAGAATTGTGCTCTGGGGATGGGGACTTGGAGTGTGAGGACAGAGAATATTTAGTTATCATTTTTAGCATGTGATCCCAGCATGCCTCATTGGAAAGGCAATGAAAAGCATTGCCTGAAGACATGGGGGTTGAAAATCCGCAGGAAGGGTATTCTGGGTGGAAAATAGCAAGTGCCAGGTGCCTGGAGTGGCAAAGCCCTGACTGTGTCACAGAAGTTCAGAGAGGCAGTGAGGGGCTGATGGACATGAGGGCTTAGAAGATGAGACTAGAGGAAGAAAGGCACCCAGCTCTTATGAGGATAGAGGATCATGCTCCTGGGGCCTCACGAGGGCTCTGAGCTGGTAAGGTAAGGGATAGGCAGAGAGACCAGGAGAGTCCCGGAGAAGCTATTGCAATCATCCAACAAGGATGCTGGAGGCATGGAGCAGGTCAGTAGAGGCAGAGGCATGGATACAGCCAGTCTCCGGGCCCTTCTTAAAGGAAGAATATGCCTTCCCTATGCCCTTAGTTTAGACAAGGAGAGAAAAAGAAGGTGCCCAGGCATTTGCTGAACAACTGGAAATAAGAGGCCAGCATCACTGAGGTAGAGAAGCACAGAGCTTCCCTCCCTAAAGGCCTATTTATCTGTATGCTTCCCACACTTGGGAGGCAGAGGCAGGCGGATTTCTGAGTTTGAGGCCAGCCTGGTCTACAGAGTGAGTTCCAGGACAGCCAGGACTACACGGAGAAACCCTGTCTCGAAAAACCAAAAATAAAAAAATAAAAAAAAAAAAAAAAAGCTGGGATTCATCTTTGGGTAGTAAAAAGGCAAAGAACATTATTTTAAAAGTTAACTGGTCACAGCCATTCCTGCACTATGCTCGTGGTGGGGGGTGGTATTACTCAGCAGTAGGAGGCCTGGGAAGACAGGATGATCTTTTGTTTGGAAAAGCAAACTGAGAATGCCTTGGGTACAAAGGGGTTTGGGGGGCCAGAAATAAAGGAAGGTAAATGACCAGCACAATGCAATGACAAAACTGTTCTATTGTTTTCAATTTCAGTTTGAGTCACAGTCCTATTGAAAGGATCCCCAAGTCACAAAAGAGATAGAAAGAAGTTGTTTTTCAAGGTAGGGGCCACCATGCGCCAGCAGCACAGGTCTGAGGTACAGACGCGATAGAAGCTTTTGTGCTGCCTCAGCCAGGCCTACTGTGCACCAGGTCTGGTTCTGATGCTTTGCAAGTACCAAGTTACTTAGTCTCCACAAGAGCACAACCAACAGGCATTATCTATTACTTCCGTTTTATGGATGAGAATTCCTTGCTCAGAGAGGCTGCCTGCCTGACCGACCGACCGACCAGCTTAGCATCTCAGAGCTCAGAGCATAAGGCTGCTGTGTGCTCTCACCCCACAAGTCATTGTGTTGACTCTATGATGGTGACTGTTTGTCTATGACAGTCTGGGAAATTGAACTGAGAGATATTTCAATTCACACCTTTACTCAGGAGAGAGAGTGCTGGAGAGAGCTGGATACGACCTGTAGCATCCACATGCATGTGATGGAGAAAAGCCAGCTATAGAGTTCAGAGATACTGCCCCTTTGCTTCGTTGAA
This sequence comes from Rhynchomys soricoides, assembly GCA_019843965.1. Classification (NCBI taxonomy): domain Eukaryota; kingdom Metazoa; phylum Chordata; class Mammalia; order Rodentia; family Muridae; genus Rhynchomys; species Rhynchomys soricoides. The sequence continues at coordinate 1,670,942 of JADRCH010000075.1, forward strand.
TCCTCTGTGGGACTTTTCCTGGTTACTCGAGTGTGCACTCAGAAATCTGGCAGCTACTGGGATGCTCTGGTCAAATCTGTGCTCTTGGTGCAGATTACATTGTTTGTTTGTTTGTTTAAAGGAAGCTTTTACAATGTTAGGAATTGACACCCAAGGGATAGCTCAGTAGTTAGGAGCCTTTGCTGCTCTTGCAGAGGATCAGAGAGTTCAGTTCCCAGAACCCACACTGGGTAGCCTATAACTGTAGCTGCATTGAGTCCAACATCTTCTGGCTCCCCACACACATATGGCATGCGTGCACACACACACACACACACACACACACACACACACACACACGGAGATGCACATGAACACACAATAAATATTTTTTAAAAGTTAGGAAGCAGCGAGCTGTAGCTGCTTACCCATGCCACTGAGCAGACACAGGAAATCACTCAGACTTGTACCACTACCCCCAGTGCCTCACCTCACCCCCAGGCCCATAGAAGGCAGACATGCTCATTATTCCCGTTTCGGAAAGAGCTGGTACCTCGAGGTTCCGGAGAAAGAACACTCAGCTTGCCTTCACTCTCATGAACAATTGAGCAGAAGGAAGCAGGACATTCAAGCCTGGACTTCCCCACAGGAAACTCCTGCCTCCTGCTTCCCTTCTCCACGATCCTGGTGGAGTTCCAGGTGAGCTACAGCCTGCTTGATAAGCAGACTCCAAGGAGGGCTGGCAAACTCAGATGGATTTTAAAACACTTTTTAAAAAACCTGTTGCATTTAAAAAATACGCTTTAAAATTATTTTTATTATTTTATGTGTGTGGTTGTTTTGTCTACATATGTGTCTATGTACCTTGGATGCCTAAGGAGGGCCTCAGATCCCCAAGATCTGGAGTCAACAACAGTTGTGAGGCACCATGTGAGTTTTGGGACTCAAACTTAGGTCCTTTGGAAAAGGAGCCAGTGCTCTTAACCACTGAGCCATCTCTCCAGCCTCAACTTGTTACAGTTAGGATAGCATTTTTTTTAAATCTCCCATTCATCGCTGAAGAGTCATATTACCCCAGATATACTCTGTGCGGAGCTGGGGGAACTGGGAGATATTGGTTGTTAAATACCCGGGTACACTTGAGTCACTCTAGCTCCTTTCTGCATGTCATCCTGCTATTAATAGCATTAACGCTTTTGAACAGGATTTTAGTATGTAGCCGAGGCTGGCCTTGAATTCTCTTATATTTTTGTTTGTGAGCCTAGCCTTTAACGGCTGAGCCATCTCTCCAGCCCTGGCCTTGAATTCTCAGTTCTCCTGTCTAAGCTGTCCACATACTGGAATTAAAAGTGTGCATCACTTCTTGATTTAAATGTCATTTCAGTGTGAAGATACCTAGCACTATAGTGACAACCTGATCTTGAATTTAGCGCTCACTACTAGCTTTTAATTGGTTACGTGCACGAAAATGTTCCAGACCAAAATTTTAAGTTGCCAAGGCATTACTTGCAGTTGAAGCCATGATGGCACATATACAACCATTTAGGGTGCAAATTGCTTTGCACCCATCAATGGACAAGGTAGACGGAAAGTGTCTGGAAGTCTGAAGAGAAGACATCCAGGTGGACAGAAAAGGTGGGAACTGAGTTGGCTGGAGGAGGGGGAAGGTTTACAGCTTGTCTTAGTCAGGATTTCTGTTCCTGCACAAACATCATGACCAAGAAGCAAGTTGGGGAGGAAAGGGTTTATTCAGCTTGCACTTCCACATTGCTGCTCATCACCAAAGGAAGTCAGGACTGGAACTTAAGCAGGTCAGGACGCAAGAGCTGATGCAGAGGCGGGATGTTCCTTACTGGCTTGCTCAGCTTACTCTCTTATAGAACCCAAGACTATCAGCCCAGGGATGGCACCACCCACAAGGGACCCTCCGCCCTTGATCACTAATTGAGAAAATGCCTTACACCTGGATCTCATGGACGCATTTCCTCACCTGAAGCTCCATTCTCTGTGATAACTCCAGCTTGTGTGAAGTTGACACAAAACCAGCCAGTACACAGCTGCAGACAGGTGAGGCAGAGAACTCCAGGCTTTGTGTTTTACATTGTCCTCAATCATATTCTGCTCTCTACTGTTCAGTAAACAGAGAGCCACATGTATCGCCTTCACCATCAGAAGCAGGAGACTAGTGCAGAGCTGACCCCAGAGAAAGCCACGTCATTGGTTATATCCAAACCCACAAGGCAAAGTGTTGTGAAAATAAAGAAAGAGACCCGCCCAACACGGTTAATAGGAAAGGGGAAAGAAATGTAACAGTTTTAACCCAGTAAGAGCCATGCCAGCAAGGGTCAACACTGACAAAGCACTTCTTTATTGTGGCAGGTACCATGAGAAGAACTGGACATAGATTGACTTATATGAGTGTCATGACAACCTAAAGAAAGGGATGCTCATTCTTATTTGTATGTTCTCATGCTTAGGATGCAACCTAACTCCTCCAGGATACTAAGTAGGACCTCTACCACTGAGCTACATCTTCAGCCATGTTATCACCATCATCATCCTCACCACCACTCACTACCATCATCATCATCATCATCATCATCATCATCATCATCATCATCATCACCACCACCACCATTCTCTTCCTCCTCCTCCTCCCCATAACATTATGAGAAGAGAATGGAATGGAGGGAGGGAGTCATAAACTTTCTTCAACATTTCAAATTTAGGTTCGTGTACCCCAGAGCAAAGCCTTTGAGCTATGGTGGGATTTTCTCTCCTCAATTCCTTGGCCTGTAGAGAACAATATTTTCTATACTATTTTAGGAAAGGGATATGCATGACCGCATCCTTCCTGTCCTGGCTTGAAGGGTGGCAGGACTTGAGATATATCCTGAAGCTGGGGTGTGCCTTCTTTCTGTTCTACAGCACTGGAGTGTAGGAGAGAAGCTGTCCTCACCTCTCCAGGCCAAGCAAGAATCACTCTTCCTGTAAAGACGTCTCTTCACCTTCAGAGTCTCTGTCTTAAGAAACCATCTAGGCTATTCGTGTCTGCCTCACACTCCAAGAACCTCAAAAGAGACCTAGATGTGACTTGATAGGAGGCAGTAAATCAGTGGGGCTGTCCCTCACCAGTTATCAGAAAGTTGCCCATGCTTATCTTACTGTATTGTTGTGTGATAAAATGCTATGACCCAAAGCCGCTTACAGAAGAAAGAATTTGTTTTGAACTTATAGTTCTAGGGGAATAGGGATCACCATGGGGGAAGAGGAGTCCGGAAGCATGGTACCAAGCCACAGACAAGGTGCTTGAAGTGTTTGACCACAAGCACAAAATAGAGAGTGACCTGGAAGCAGCGCAAGGCTATAAACTGACAAAGCCAGTCCCCAGTGACATACTTCCTCCAGCTGAAACCTCCCCACACAGTGCCACCATCTGAGGACCAAGTTTTCAACACTAAAGCTTATGGGGGATATCTCTCTTTCAAACTACCACAATTACCATCTTCTGAAACTGGGTCAGGATTGTAGCCAAGGCTAGATGCTCTGGAGTCCATGGAGAACAAAACCCCCTTGAACCCATTGAGCACTTTCTCATTCCGCTAGCAAAGGGATTTCTCTACAGCTGGGAACCCCAAAGGCTCAACTGTATCATTTTGGGAGTTCAAAGAAGAGTTTACAAAAGCAATGTATAAATATGTCCCATTTTCCATCAAAGAGAGCAGGGACTCAAAAAGAGACAATAATCATCCCATCTCTCCCCTCTCCCCACAAAGTAATTGGTATGAGCAACTTGAAACCTTTCTTAAACACATAGACAATACACACAGGCCTTTCAAAGCTATGCCAAGTGCAAGCAAGCCGTAGCCTGTGGGCTAAATCTGACCTGCTGACTGCTTTTATCAATAAAGCTTTATTGGACCACAGCCACATGCATTTTCCTGTATACTGGCAATAGCTGCCTTTCTACTAGAGGTACAGAGATGAATCATTGTGACAGAGGGCATGTGTCACACAAAGCCTAAAATAGTTATGAGTCAACCATTCGCAGAAAGTGCTTGTCTCTTCCTGACCTGAGCCTGGCTCAGTCTCCCAACCCAGGTTTTCATCTAAGAAAATATCACAGGCATCCTTTTAGGTCACTAAGCAGAGGCCTGGCTGTCTTCTTTATCTATCCCTTTCTTCTCCCTTCCCTTCATCCCTTTCTCTTTCTCTATTTGTTTGTTCAAGAGATAGTTTGTGAGCTGTACATGTAAGCCAGGCAGGTGTTAAACCCTGCTATCCTCCTGCCTCAGCCATCCTAGTGCTGTAATTACAGGAATGTACCACTGTGCTCATCTTAGCTCGCAGCTTCTTTGAAAAGCTAACCATTTTCCCAGTGGGGAACAGTAACCATGGCCAAGCCTGAGGATGCCCCAGGAACCCACAGGGTGGCTTGAGAGAACCAGCTCCTGCAAGATGGCCTCTAACCTTTACACAGACACATAATACATGTAATACTAGTAAAATGATCCTCAGGCCATCCAGCTGTCATTTCACAATCTAAGAGAATATTTCCAATTCTCTGATTTCAGCACCACTGACCACCAGAGTGTTTCTGACTTTGGCCCTTGTGGACAAAACAGTGATAAGCATTTACCTAGAGAAACTGGATGTGTAAGGGAATCCAAGGGGCTCTCAAGAGAGACACAGCCTCACTGCATACATGCAACTCCCACTGTAAACTATTTGAAGCATGCGTTTGAGCCAACCCTGCTTGGAGGGCTATGAGGAATTAGACTTTGAGGAAGCAAAGTATGCCTCCAGGTAACACCTGTGTTCTCATAGTCACCCCACGTCTCCTGGATGCCGCCTGTGGGCTGAGCTTCTGCTGAGCATGCTACTGTTAGCTGACCCATTCATGTCTTCTAAGAAACCATCCAAACACTCCCAAGTGCCAACCATATCCTGACATACTACCGTTTCCAAAAACATTTTCTGCCACCAGCAGGGTAAGAGATCTCTTGGAAGAGTTAACTTAGAAGAGTTATGAAAGGAATTTTCACAGATACTTATTCCTATAGGTCAGAGCCCAAAGCCACAGCTCATGCCTCTGGAGAAAATCCATCTGCTTTTCCCTGGGAATGCGGGTTAAACTCCCATGTGCACAGAAGGCTACCAGTGGCATACTATCTCTGGGTTATCAATCAGGCTTGAGGCCCACACTGCCCCTCCTTACCAACCTTCCCTGGGCTCTTGTTGGAAGACAGCACATTCCCTGTGATTCATAAACACTTCCCTCCTCCTGCCACTGACCTTGTGTCTGTCATTCCAAAGGTCTTCCGCAGGCTGGCAGTCACGTGCTCCCTTCTTCCTTCTGTTATCCTGTTTGGGAAGATAAACTCATTTCTGAGCTGTCATCCCACCTCTTACTGGGCCACAAACAACAGCATGGGCCCCACCAGCCCTTATTCCCGTTGCTGCTCTCCCCATGACCCGCTTTCCTAGCTTCCTGTGCAAGCCCACTAGAGAAAGACCCTTTTATCTCCAGCACTTTGCCATCTGAATCAGTCTTCCAGAACATTCCTGAAAGCCATAAATCTTTGCAAACTGAGTTTTCATTTCTGGCTTCTGCCAGACGACCATGTTATTGCTAAATTTTAACAAAGGAAACTTGATTTTTTTTTTTTTCTACAAAGCGGGTTTAACAGGAAAGGAGGCTCTCTTTTGATATTTGTGCTGCCCCCTACTGGATAGAAATAAGTAAATCTGCTGCCTATCTGCTCTCGATCAAAGTGCCCATTGTTTTAATTTAGGTTGATTTTAAATATAAGTCTTGGAAAGTAACACTCATCTTTGTTATTTATAAAGGCAAAGCATACTACAGTCTATTTTGGCCTTCCAACGTCCATTAAACTGCTCTTGACCTTTGATCCAGTAATTTCCTTTCCAGAAATCTGCCCTGATGAAATAAGAAAAGTAAACAAGAGAGTACTCTCAGACTTGACTGTATGGTTATTATTCACAGTAGCCAAGAATTAGAATGAAGCTAAACACTCAACAACTGGTCATTCAGGATAGATGTAGGCAGGATAGCAGGTCCTTAAAAGCAATGCTGCTGATGTTGAAGGTACTCATGCCATGGTAAATCAGCAAGACCTTCCCCACGACTGTACAATCTCATCTAAACATGCACGTGAAGAAGTGTGGAAGAGATATGGCAAAGCCTCCTATGGTTTCCTCAAATGATAACATAAAGCTATTTCATACACTCACATATTTTCAATTTTTCCTGCAAACAGGAAACTTGTTTTGGCAAGACAGAAGAACAAGGCTTTAGAACTAAACAACTACAGTCTTCATCATTCTGTGCACCAGGACAATTAACTCCAGCTGTGCAGACAGACCTGGTCCCTGGTCCCAGCATTAAATGACAACCCCCATACACATCACCCACGAGAACTGCTCTTGGGCTCTTCTTGATAAGCAGTGGATGTCACTCTAAAATTGGATAGAGTAGGCAAGCTGTTCCCCCATGACCTAAAACCAAGTCTCCATCCACTCTTCTGTGAAATGCAGATTAGCAGAAATTATGTGGTTTCTACAAGTTGTCTTGCATGCTTGCTTTCTGCTGTTTTAGCTGCTAAGCCAGCCACCTTGCATGTTTTGGTCTCCAGCATACTGAAACCACATTTCAGAAGCAGGTTTGTGGGCACTACTTAAAGCTGTGAAGAAATTATCCAAAGAGCCACCAAAGGGGTCAAGAGTCCTTACACTTCATACTGGGTGGAGTCAATGACAGCAGGACGTTTTGTCTAGTATATGATCTTGACTACCATTTATGGAGCTCGATTGAGGCCACTCTAACATTCATTAACATGCTATGGGTCTTACCAGTGAAAACTCATTAGCAAAGCATTCAATGTCTCTCAAAGGCAAAGGTATCTGAAGCATTTAAAATGACCTATTTGCAATGAGATTTTTCTGATATAACGTTGACTGAAGGCAGGTTAGCTTGGGAGCTACCCATGGGGTCCAACTACAAATAATAAAACCTACATAAATATCTTACAGTATGTGCTTAAACGCTTCAGGGAGATTACAGACTTGTAAAGCAAGAAAGACAGCCCCAGAAAACTACGTGGTATGAGGTCTGGTGCAAAATATCTAACTATTTGAATTTTATGCTTCTGGCATGTACTCCCGTAAGGGTTTTGAGCTGTAATCTTCTGCTTCCTTTACATGTTTTTTCTTCTCTTTCTTCTTTTCTCCTCTCCTCTGTCTTTTCCCTCCCTCCCTCTCTTCCTTTTCCCCCCCTTTTCTCTTTTCTTCCTGTTGAAACAACTGGTAATGGTGTTCTGACATAATTTGATTAATTCTGAGCCAAATTCTCCAGCGGACCGTTGATTGCCTGGTCAGGAAGTCTCACGTGGGGTCTTTACCTTTCCATACATTAGATCTTCACTTTAACATGCGAGTCTCAACTGTGAGCTTAAAATCCTTTTTGTGGCTGAGATGGCTCAATGGGGCAAAGTGCATGCCACAAAACCTAACAACCTGAGTTGGATCTCTAGGACCCACGTGGTAGAAGAGGAGAAGCAAGTCCTACTGGTTGTTCATAGACCTCCACTCATGACGGATGCACCGTCCCTCCCTACAATAGAAACATAAATGTAAAAAAGGGGGGGACTTCTCTTTCACAAAACAATGCCCTCTATTGAAACAACTTTGTTCTTGTTTTCAACTCAGTAATGTACTTCCTGGAATCCATTCACTTGTTCTGAAGGAGTTTTCATCAGTGTGCAGTATGCAGTGCCTGGCTGGTATTTAAAAGCACCTGCCAGCTTTTAAACAGAGATGATGGGGGACAGGGGAGGGGGGGTGGATGAAGTTGCAGTTACCTGATCCTGTGTGTTTTATGAATTGCATTTTCTATTCCATACTGAAGTGTGGCCTTGATTAATAGGTGAACGGGAGAGTGGGACTCCAAACAGAATCCTCCTAGTAGGAAAAAGTGGGTGCTGCTCCCAGAGGCTCACAGGCTGGAGGACGCACTCCACCATCCCCTCCAGATCTGCTCCCGGGAATTCCACGAAGAGGCCACTTTGGTAATCTGAGAGTTCTCCATTTATGGAGGTTTTATCAGGGAAATCAAAGCGGGAAGTATTTGACTCAGATAACAGGATTAATTGCCATTCTTCTCATTCTGCAGATCAAGACAGGGGGCTGGGGACTGCCAGTGTGAGATAGCACTGTACACTCTAACAGTGCCCAAGGCAGGATCTATTTTGTTGTTGTTGTTGTTGTTGTTATTTTAGGTTTTTGGTTTTATTTTGTTTTTGAGGCAATTTTTTTCTGTGTAGTCATGACTATCTTGGAACTTGCTTCTATAGACCAGGCTGGCCTCAAACTCAGAGATCCACCTGCCTTTGTCTCCCGAGCGCTGGAATTGAAGGTTCCATACCTAGTTTCATTGGAGATTTAAAAAAGACATTTCCTCAGATTGGAACCTGGGTTTCTCCAGCAACGTGGGCTATAATGGCATCCCAACCGTATGCTATTCCTCCCTCTTCCCATGGGGCAGGACTTCCCCTTTCATCATCCCCACTCCTTCTCGGGTCTGTCCCCCGGGTCTGTGTTTTCAGACAGAAGTGACTTGCACAGGATGCACAGGAGAATAGCAATGTTGTCAAGTCCGGGATCGGTGCTTATGGGGAATGCTCGGTGAAGAGGTGTGGCTGTGGGTTCACACGGAGACTTGCTCATAGTCACTCGGCCAGATTCTGACTCTGCAGCTTGGGGAGGTTTTAATGACCGTTCATTCTCACCACACGTCCCAGTTGGGTCCAGAAGTCCTAGCTTCGGCCCATTTAAGTCCATTCTTAAGCCCTGTGGTCGGGTCTTAAAACCACCTTAACCACCCAGTGTCACGTGCACAGCTCTAGGGCGGAAAGTGGAAAAGCTCAACGAGTATCTTCAATTTATGGTTTGCGGGTACCATGCCACACACCAGCAGCCGCCATAACTCTTTCTGCCTCTGAATCATGGCGGTTTCCCAGTACGACTCTCCCCTGAGCACCAGAGTATAAAAATGGCTCAGTTTCCCGAGACTATTGAGCAAAATAACCCGAACAAATTAATTTCTCTTGGTAGGACAGGTTCCATTTGTCATACTATGAACTGGGTAGCCCAGGGGGGCTCAGGTAGCCTGGTGACCACTGTAGAAGTACGATGAAGATGTTGAGTGTCTTGCTTCCTGTTAGTGACCCAGCCCACTGCTTCAAATGATTTGAGCCCTCAGTTCAAGCGGTTTGCACGGATTCACAGGCTAATGTGTTAAGTAAAAGTTAGATTCAGTCCAAACAGAATTAAATTCTCTCTTTTCCAAGAGAGATAAGCTTGTTTGTTCACCAGAGCCAGCTCTGAGGTCCCCAAAGACACTACCAAGCCTTACTTGGTCCTTTTGCTCCCCTGCATTCAGCTCAAGTTCAACTTTGTTCAGAGCAAGAAGAAAAACAACCTTTTTTCCTGCGTCCTGCCATTTGCCATGGAAACAGCTGTGCTGGTTGGGGTTTCAAGGTGTGGGCCTTAGGTGGCAAAATGCATCAGGGCAGGGTCTCCTATCTGTTCTTTGTCCTTTCCTTCACATACATGAAGACTTGCAAAGGGAGGTGTTTATGTAGGGCTTTAAAGCAGACTCAGAAGCCAGAATGCTAGGTATTGAGACCCAGCACCAACTATTAATGAGGTCCTCAATTTCCTGTGGAGAATAACAGTGCCTCTTCCACTGCGACACACAGCGTTAAATACAAATACGCTCTGTACCATTATTGTCATTTGAGGCAAGCGTGGCTGCTGGTGTTCCGGTAATGGGAAAGAAGAAGCTGTGCTGACCCACATGGAACCTGCTGCATTTGAACTTGGCAACTCGAGCCCATGGGCAGGCAGACTCATGATTCCCAAACTGCTTCGTGTGTTTCCCGAGCAGCCCCAAATTCAGACTCTGCAACAGGTTTCAGCCTGTAAATACTGACAATAAACTGAAACACATTATCAAACCATCCATTGGACTAAACACAGCATGTGAGTGGGGTGGTCAGCCAGATGCTGTGCCTTCAGCCCTGGCAGAGTTACTCCGTCCTGCCACCAAGGAGTGTCGGATATGAATGACCTCTGAGACCCCCAGGTAAATAAAACCACCTAAAGAATTTTGTTTCTTTTTTTCCTTCCTTTTTAATTTCAAGTTTCTCAAGGCAGGGTTTCTCTGTGTAGCCCTGGATGTCCAAGAAGTTGCTTTTACCCAAGCTGGCCTCAAACTCAGAGATGCTACTTCTGCCTCCTCAGTGCTAGAATTAAGGATGCACCCACCCCTGGTAGAGTTCATTTCAGTTATGGCCAAGGTAGGATTTTATTATTAAAAGGGAATTGGCGACAGAAATTGATGCTAAGCTGCTAATGAGGCTAACAGTGGCTAGTAGTGGCCAGGGACAAGGACATCCCATCCCAAGAAAGCTTCATGCTGGAGTGGAGCAGCAGGCATAGTTCATATGATTGATGTCTGCAGATCTTTGAATTATGAGACTACCCTTGTTTTCTAGTCACTCATTTAATATGGTAAGAACCTGAGCACAGGATCAAGTCCTGGTTCCATCCCTCCCTGGCTGTGTGACTTTGGGTAAGCTACTTGCTCTCTCTGTGCTTTATTTATAGCTGTACAAGCGAACACGAAGTGCCATGGGTGCAAGGGCTCTAAAGTCACCACGAGTGGGACTGAGCGTGAGGAATGGGGACAAGTTCCACATTTTCAGCAGCAGTAACAGAGAGAGCTGAAAGGGACAGATTTCAGGGCTGCAGGTAGTGACAGCATTTTAGAAAACGGTGTGGCTGCTTGATTGTAAAGGGCTCTCGGTGCTTGGCAAACTACTGGGTAGCCCCGCCTTCTTCATCTTTAACAAAACGTATAATAGAGGGGGCTAGCAAGATGGCTCAATGGGTAATGGCACCTGCCACCACTTGACAAGTCAAATTCATTACTTAGGACCCATAAGATTATACAAAAGAACTAACGACTACAAGTTGTCCTGTGGCACAAAATAAATAAATTAATAAAAATGTTTACTATATTGGCCCAAAGGGACTATACTTCTGTTGGTTGAATTGCTGCCATTTGACAGGTTGAACTTAGGAGAACGTCTTATGTAGAAACTCAGACACAATGGCTGGAACTTTGGCAGCCATCTCAGATTGTGAGGTAAGACTCTTCTTGCTCCTGAGTCTGACTAAAATTATTTATAGGAGCATAGGTGAGGGGTTATTTATATGTGTATGGGTAAGTTGCTGGTGGCTATATCACTGAAGACAATGTCCTTCCCTCCATCAGTAATCATTAACTTCAGGGAGGCTCAGGGTCCTTGGAAGCCCCTTCCTAGTCCAAGACAGAATGTTACCAGACCCAGTCTTGCAATCACAGCTGAAGTTCAGGAGTGCATCAGCCATGTCTGGCAATGAAGACATCATTCCACTGCACACACACACCCAAACCCCCCACCCCTGGCCCTTTCTTTCTGCACTTTCTTCCAAGAGGTTCTCTGGGAACTGGAGGGGCTGATGTAGGTGTCCAATTCATGACTGAGCACTCAACAGGCACTTGCTCTCAGCACTCTGTCCAGTTCTACGTCTCTGCAGTAACTCCTATTCACTGCCAACCAAAACTTCTGTCACCACAGCCAACAGCAGCAGTAGTCTGTAAGCATAACCATTTAGAAGCCATTCTGATGAGCACATTATACCCATTTATCAAAACATGGGGCCAGCAAGATGGCTTAGTGGATAAAAGTGTTGGCTATGCAGTCTGGCGACCTGAGTTTGATCCTAGGAACCCAAAAGCAGAGCCAACTCCACAAAGTTGTATTCTGACTTCTACCTGTGTGCCCTGACATATACTCCCACAGATTACACACGCACACACACACACATACACACACACACACGCACTCACTCACACATTCACACACATACTCAGGCACACACACACACGCACACGCACACACACACACACACACACACAGAGAGAGGGTTTTTTTTGAAGTATCTTCCTCACGAGGGCCCATGACTTCTCCAGCTACAACTTTGAACCATTTTGCAGAACTGGACGTGAATTCCCTCCTGCAACACAGGACTCCAATACAATCAGGAAGTGGTTTCTTACCCTTGTAACAGTCATGCCACTATTGTACTTGTGGGCACCTTGTGCCTGTCAAGTTGGTAGCATAGGGTCCACAGCTCAAGAAGACTGTTGAGGACAATTCTCCCAGCAAGCTTCCTAGCACCTTCCAGCACCATGAAAAGTGACCAACAGAAAGGAAGCTTCCATCTCTGTCCTCACTTGATTTCTTTATGTCTTTCAACCAAAGCCTGTACAGTCTTCAACAATCGCATCTTACCATTTGGTTCTGGTCAGCAACCAGCAGCAGTGGGAGCTGAGGCTGGATTTTAAGGATCACAGAAGAGAAAGGACTTTACTAGAGGAAGGCCGTCTACCTTATTGGCCTTATTAAGGAGAGAAAGGGAAGTTCTTTGCATAGACAATGATTTTGATCTAGTCCTAATGGAAGATTGAACTCAATCCTAACCTCCAAAGAATCCATTGGCTGCATTTTAACTTCTGAGCAGGATGCAGCCACCAGCAGTCTGCAAGTAGCAAATTGAAAATGTGATGCAGAAAGATGTACAGACAGAACAGAATGGTGGCGACTTCCCAGTAATGAAGGCAGGCGGGAGAAGTCATGGCCACGCACTGGGAGGGGAGACTGGGTGCAGTATGGGAGGTAAGAAAGGGAAATGGGCAAGCGCTGAAAACTATTTGGGAACTGTCATGGGAATTGGATGGATTTGTTTTGGTTTTTAGTTTTTCTTTAAAAAAATATGTTAAAAATACAAATATTGTCTTAATCCATTTACGAAATATTTTAGACTAAGTATTTATAAATGGTAGACATTGGTTGTTCACACTGGAGCCTAGAAGGTCAAGGTCAAGGAGCAGATGCAGTGTTAGGTAGCCAGGGAGCAGGGAGGGGTACATAGAGTCAAGCAAGCTTCCTCTAGCTCCTTGATAGGAACTGGAATCTACTTGTCTAATTCCCAATCACTCAATCATCCACAAACCCTAGTTCTTAATACTATTGCTCTATAGATCAGATTAACATGTGAATCTGGGAGGGGGGAGGCATCAACCTTCAGGATAGAGCCTGAATAATGTATGTTATGTCCACAAGATATCCTACACCCCACCAAAAGGTCAAGCCCACTGACTTGGTCCAAAATTGAGTCAGTTCAAGCTGGACTACTAAAGAATTTCTGGTGGTTAAATGAAGAGCCAGCATTCCCATCCACCAAATTCCCGTCCCATGCTGTCCTCATGGATCCATCAGCCCCTGTTGATCTGTGCGGTTATCCTTCTCATCCTTCTTACCTTCTCCTCCTCTACCCTGAACTTCCAGGCCTTCCTCCCTCCCTTCCTCCTCGCAGCTACTCATCCCCCCAAAACCTGAATGACTTTTCCTCATTCAGCATCCCTAGCCCTGATCTTGTCTACTCTGCTGATTTTTCTCTCCACTCTGGACTCTTCTAGATGCCTCTAGCCACTCTTTCTCTCATACCTATAATAAACACCACCACCACCCCAAATTATGAAGCAGCCATTTTGTTGGTTTCTTTATTGCCCCCTAACTTAAAATAATACTGAGAAAAGGTATATATATATATTAAGTCTGTCTTAAATTGACAGGTGAGGTGGTTGTGGCTGGAGCAGAGAATACTACACAACACAGTGAGATATTTTAAAATGAGGGCTCCTGGGTTAGATTGCTTGTGTCATATCTGGACATTGTTAGTTATATGTTCTGTGACCTTGGCCAAGTTACTTGCCTTCTCAGTGCCTTGGTTTCTTCCTTACTGATGTGATAATTTCCATGTTCAGGTTGCTGCTAAGGGTTAAATAAGATAAGCTACTCATTTTTGCTGGTGTTCACTCTATGGTGTAGTGTGCCGGGGATACATTGATGGGTCGAAGCACTAGGGAGCACAGGTGAGTGTCCAGTGAGAAAGAAGACTTCTAAGAAAGTGATGATGACTGCTGGGTAGCATGGCGAAGCATGGCTTGTGAGAAAACCTCGGTGGGCAAGAGGACTCTACCCAGGGTTAGCAAGAGGACTCTACCCAGGGTTAGCAAGAGGACTCTCTACCCAGGGTTAACAAGAGGACTCTACCCAGGGTTAGCAAGAGGACTCTCTACCCAGGGTTAGCAAGAGGACTTTCTACCCAGGGTTAACAAGAGAACTCTCTATACAGGGTTAGCAAGAGGACTCTTCCAAGGGTTAGCAAGAAGACTCTCTACCCAGGGTTTGCAAGCAGACTCTACCCATAAATATTTATGCTTGTAATAGTTGTATATTTATAAGAACTTAGAAAAATACACTTCCCCCATGAGTAATAATAACATCTATCCATTCAACAAACATTTCTTTAGTCCCTCCTAGGTGTTATCTTAAGTGTGTCATAGAGCAGAATAGAAAATTTTCTGACCCGCATAGTTTGTCCTGTAAATACATTTGTTTAAAATAGAATCTGTCTTATTAAGTAAACCACGTGGGTGGCTAGGGCAAAGTTCATGAAATAAGCCATGAATGGACTGGAATGTCACCACCCACCTCTAGAGAGGAAGGGCCATGCAGGCTACAGCTCTGTCCATGAACTGAGATTTCCTTCCTTCCTTCCTTCCTTCTTCTCAGGTACACTGACCTCTTCTCTTGTTCACATTTCCAGTCTTCTATCTATTTCTTCAACAAAACAAAAATATCTCCTTTTTAAACTTATGAGAACCCACTGATGATAGAAATCACTGAGGCAAAGTTTCATAAATCAAGGACACTTTGTGTAAAGAAAAAAAAAGCATAAAGAAATGCTTTCATGTTTGCTTATGGTACAGTTGGCTGAGCAGGTATTGCCGTGGAGAACCTAGGTGTTTTAACCTGTTAATATCCAATAATTATCCCATCAAAGCACTGTTGTAAGTGGCCTGCATTGTATCTGCATTCAAAATCAGTACTATACACTGGAGAATGACCAGCAGATCAATGCTGCCTGTCCTGTCCATTAAAGGAACAATGTAAACATGACACAGAATGTAGCTGCTGTCCCCTGGACCACCTGCTACACACACACACACACACACACACACACACACACACACACAGAGACATCCTGTTTCAACTCAAAGTAATTCCAGTCTTCCTCAAAGGGAACCAATGGATGATGAACTTTCCAGTAACGTTTATGCCCAGGAGCCTTGTTCACTTCCCACCCCAGCACTGAAGCAGTATTCACAGGAAGATTTCAGCTCCTCACATAGTTATTGCCTTAAACAAAGATCCAGGTCAGAGGACAAATAATTAAATGAAATATGAAACATGAAGTTGCTGAGCATACTTCTCAGTGAGTGTTTGCTTGTGTGCACCATCACATGAAAAATATTCAATTTTTACATATGGAAAAACAGAATTCATTTAAAAGGTACTGATTGGGGCTGAAGAAATGGCTCAGCCATTGAGAGCACTTGTTCTTTCAGAGGATCCAAGTTTAGCTCCTAGCACCCACATCAAGAGGCTTACAATGATCTGCAACTCCACCTCCAGAAATTCTGATGATTCCTTCTGGTCTCCAAGGCATTATGCACATATGTGGTACACATACACACATGCATGCACTTACACATAAAAATATCTTTAAAATGTTCGGATTGATATGCTCTGACTTTTATATGTAAAATCTTCTGAAGACCATGACAACCAAGGTGCAGAACATTTCTGTTACCCCCATCACTAGCACCACCATCAAATACTATGTCTCTAGAATTCCCCTCGCCCACTCTTTATACCAACTCATCCTGTTAGGCACCTGTCACTATTAGCGGCTCTGCACTCCCCAGAACTTTAATTTGAGTCATATAGTATCCACTTTTGTGTCTGGAGTCTTTCATCATGTATATTTATTTTGAGATCCATTTATATTGCTGTATCAAGTTTATTCCTTTTTATGACCAAGTTGAGAGTATGAATTCACCACCACTGGCTCAACCAGTTCACCAGTTGGTTGACATTTGATATGGAGCACAAGTGGGCATTAGGTACTTATTTGACTCTCAGGGTGAGTTCACATACTAATTGATCCACTCCTCACCGAGAGCTGCAACTGTCAGTCCTTTGAATTTTAAATATTATAATAAGCTTCCATTTTTATACAAGGAGAAAAACCTTTCATATTGTGCTTAGTTTGGGTTTTCTACTTTTCTCAGACAAAGCTGACTGATCATCTGAGTAACCAAAACAAGGCAGGAAGGAGGGGAAGAACAGCTAGAGACATCTATGTTCCAGCAGAAGGTGGCGGTGATTACAGTGGAGAGTCAGGGAGTGGAGAGAAGGGCATGGAACTGGGACATGATGGCTCTAGGATTCATTAGTGGTTTAGTTATGGTGGGTTAAGAGAAATCACTTAGGTTACAACAGCAGAGGATCTGGGCTCAGACTCAAGTCTACTCAATGACTGAGACGTCTTTTAGCACTTCTTTTTCTATGTCACACGTAGAACTGATAAGCACACAGGTTCCATGGCTTCTATTTTTGTCACAGGAGGACATCCTCAGGAGGAGGAGGTATGACTCTTTAGGGGTTCTTTGTTACATTGTTACAGTTTTTGTTATTACCAAAGGATGATTGTTATCTATTTCTATATGTAGTTCTCTTAACTTTAAGTCAATGGGAGAGAAAAAACAAAAACAAACAAAGATGAGCATACATATAATAGTCTTTTGTATTATTTCTGTCACAAAATAGCCAACCGAAGCAATGGAAGGGAGAAAGGAAGGAAGGAAGGAAGGGTTTATTTGGCTCAAATTTTAAGGATACAATCCATCACAGTTCCAGAAATCATGGTAGTCAGAGCATATGGTACCCAGGCACACTGTACCTGGTCAGAAAATAGAGAAATGAATTCTAGGGCTCATTAGGCTTTTCCATTTCCCTTTTTATTCAGTCTAAGACTCCAGCCCATGAGATAGTGCCATTCATAGTCATGGTGGATCTTCCTGCCTCACTTAAAAATGTCTGGAAAAACATTTAGACACACCCACAGGTGACTAAGTGATGCTGTATCCAATCACATTGACAAAGAAGTTTAACTGTCATATCAACATCTTGTCAACTTCACACAAATATACTACTTTTTAATCCCTAACTTTCTACCCCTGACCTTCCAAAGTTCATGGCATTCTCATAATGCAAAATGAGTTTTATTCATCTGTTAGAGTCTGAAAAAATCTTAACAGTCCCAACACTGATCAAAAGTCCAAGGGACTCAGAGCACTCTCTTAACTATGTGCCACTCTACAAAAACAATAAAGTTTCATACTTCCAATGTACAACTGCACAGAATAAACAGTCCCATTCCAAAAGGCACAAGCCAGGGCAGAGCAAGGAAATCTCAGACCTAAGTAAAACCAAAACCCAAAAGGGGAAACATCAAACCCTTCAGCTAGAGGCCCAGCATCTGGGGTTTTCGGTGTCATCTGGAATGTCATTGAAGTGTCTGGTAGAAACAGTGTTGGGTGTTTTCCCCATCTCTGGCCCACTGTGCCACCTGCAGTGTCAGAAGCCATTTTGCCTGCTTCTGTGAAAGCCTGCTTATCAGGCAGAGTGAAGGCAGGTCAGGGTCTGCTGGCAGATTTGCTGGCCTGCTGACACATGGAATGATAAGAGGAGCTACACTTGGAGCTCAAAGCAAGGGCTGAATGTCCTATTAATCTTGGTGGAAGGAACAGGGAGGTCTCCAGATGGGAACAGATATCCTATGTACGTCAGCCATTGCATCTGCTGACTTGTGACTTTGTTTCCCACGATACTGCAGCATAGATATAAAAGCAATGAGAAATACACCCAGGACTGGTGTGGTATAGACCTGCAGCCCTCCCAATTTCTTTTGTCTCTGAGTCTTCTTTACTGTCTTCCCTGTAATCATCCTCACGTCCCTCCTCAGAGGACTGTTCAACTTCTCACTGGCAGAATCAGTGCACTGCAGCACATGTGGCATCTCTCCTGAGCTATGCCTGCAGGCTTCCTACGCAGACTTCCCATGTTCCTGGTATCTCCAACATTCTGGGTCCTCAATAGCAACCCCACCTTTATCTTCACTATCAGCTTCATGCACTATCTATCAGACCTTTCTTGAATGGAATCCACCCTGCACAATGTCTGGCTGAGCATGTTTCCAGAACCTTGGTGTAAACTTCCACAACCTTGTATGTAGCTCCTGTTTTTTGCATCCTGCAAAACCATGAGGACAACATTGTCACGTTCTGCCAGCTTGAGGTGTCATCTGCCCTCTTCTACCACAGTTCTGTGTGTCTTGTTAGCTAAACTGTAAACCTCCTTCTGTAGGCAGCTGTTCTCAAGCAGGGCACCCCATGACTGACATTCCCAGTTCAGCCTTTCTCTGTTCAAGTAAATCTGCAGTTTTACAGCTGGAGTCGTGGATGGGCGGAGTCTCGCCTGTACAGCACCTTTCTTAGTGCCCCCAGGAAAAGTATCTCCTTACAGCAGTAGAGCAGTAGCTAAGAAAGGTAGCTTAAAATTTTGTTTGGATCATTTCTCAACCTTTTGGTTGAGATCAAGTATAAATATTTTGTACATTTGTACAAATTTCCTCCATAAATGAGCCATACTTATTTTATAAAGAAAATCTTTAAAAATTTATTTATCAAGACTGGAGAGATGGTTAAGAGCATATTGCTCTTCCAAAGGATTTAAATTCTGATACCTGCACCCACATCAGGTAGTTCACAACTGCCTGTAACTCCAGCTTTAAGGGATTTGAGACCCTTTTCTGGCCTCCATGGGCACTCACACTTACATACACACACACACACAGACACACAGACACAGACATGCACACACACACACACACACACACACACACACACACACACACACAAATAAATTAAAAATCACTTGTCATTCCTAAAACTCAGCTACTCAGGAAAGCCAGTCTGCCTGCAATTACCTATTGCAGAAACCCCAGAAATCTCTGGGTTGAGTGTCTTCCTCCTGGTCTTGTGTTTACTGTTGAATATTAGCTTTTCTCAAAGGCTATAGAAAACTCTCAGTGTACTTCCAATTGCAAAACACAGCCCTGTAGGAAGACAAGGCTACAACAATGTGGAACAGAGCCTACGATCAAAGCCAAAGAACCCACTTCCCTCTGTGACGGCATGTCAGTTCCTTAATCTTGTCCAACCATAGTGTCCCATCTGTAAAATGGGAAATTTTTACTTGGTTGAAGCACAAGGAAGAATAGGGCAAAATATGAGGGTAAAGGGACTTAGAACATGTGATTTTGAAGAATAATTTTCCTAGCAGGTCTTACCAGCCCACAAGCAGAGCCTCCCAGGAGAACCCTGCAGTTGTAAATCCTCTGCACAGAGGGCTGCAGACAAGCTGTAGTTACCCCTGTTACTTAAGATGGCAGCAAGTTAAGATGTCACCTAAGTGTAACTATCTTGTCTTCTGCCTGGGGTTTGAGCACCGTTGTGTCTAAGATTAAAAAGAAAGAGGCAGAATGATGGGATGCAAGATTAACTCAAAAAAAACCAAAAAAAACAAAAACAGCGCACCTGTATACAAATAACAAATAAACTGAGAAAGAAATCAGAGGAAAATACCTTTTACAATGGCCTCAAAATATCTTTGGGTAACTCTAACTAAGCATGTGAAAGAGAGACCCATGTGACAAGAACATCAAGTCTGAAGAAAAAAACAATTAGGAAGATATCAAAAGATGAAAATATCCCCCTTGCTCATGGATCGGTAGGATTAACATAGGAAAAACGGCCATCTTACCAAAAGCAACCTGCAAATTCAATGCAATTCCCATCAAAATGCCAACACAATTCTTCACAGAACTTGAAAGGATCGTTTTCAGCTTTATGTGAAAACACAAAAAAACCAGGATAGCTAAAATAATCCCAAATAATAAAATACCTGCTGGAAGTATCACCATTCTTGATTTCAATTTGTACTATCAAGATATTGTAATTAAAAACTGCATGGTATTGGCATAAAAATAGACCCATTGTTCAATGGAATCTAATTGAAGACCAGACATAAATTCAAACATGGCCATTCGATTTTTTGATAAAGTACACAGAAATACACACTGGAAAAAAAATAGAGCATCTTCAACAAATGATGCTGGTCTAACTGGATGTTGGCATGTAGAAGAATTCAAATAGATCTATATTTATCACTTCGCTCCAGTAGATTAAAGGCTTCAACATAATACCAGATACCTGAACTGATAAAAGACAAAGTGGGGAATATTCCTGAATGCATTGGCACAAGACTTACTAAACAAAACACCAGTAGTACAGGCACTAAGATCAACAACTAATAAATGGGACCTCATGAACTGAAAAGCTTCTGTAAGGCAAAGGACATTATCAATTTGACAAAGAAGCCTACAGAATGGGAAAATATTTCATTAATGCCACACTGGATAGAGGAGTAATATCCAAAATATATAAAAAACTTAAGAGAATAGACATTTTTAAAACCCCAAATAATCTAATTAATAAATGGATTACAGATCTACACAGAGATTCTTAATAGAGGAATCTCAAATGCTGAGAAACACTTAAAGAAATGTTAAGTATCCTTAGCCATTAGGGAAATGTAAATCAAAACTACTTTGAGATTCCATCTTACACTTGTAAGAATGGCTAGGATCAAAACCACAAGTGACAGCTCATGCTGGTGAACTTATGTGCAGCAAGGAGAACACTTCTCCATTGCTGGTGGGAGTGCAAGCTTGTACAACCACTATAGGATCAATATGGAGGTTCCTCAGAAAATTGGGAGTAGATCTACCTGAAGGCCCAGCTACCCCACCCTTGGGCATATATCCAAATAATGCTCCATCCCACCACAAGAACACATGTTCAACCACATTCATTGTGGCTTTATTCATAATACCCAGAAATTCAAAACAACTAGACGTCCCCAGCAGAAAAACAGATAAAGAAAATATGGTAGGCTTATTACTCAGTCATTAAAAAGAATGAAATCATAAAATTTGCTGGAAAATGGATGGAACTAGAAAGAAATCATCCAGAGTGAGGTAACACAGACCTAGAAAGACAAATATGGAATGTATTCACTCATAAGTGGACATTAGCCATTAAGTAAATGATAACCAAGCCACAATCCATAGACCCGAGGTTAGGTAAAGGGGATGGGTTGGGAAGAGTAGATATTACTGGTGGAACTGGGGTGGGAGAGGTCAGGTGGTAGTTGGGGGGAGAAAATTCAGTGAGAGATGGCTGGAATTGGGGGCCATTTGGGGGGTAGTGTAGAAACTGAGTGCAGTAAAAACTTCTTGGAATTTATGAAGGTGACCCTAATGAGGATTCCTAGTAATGGAGGATACAGAGTCTCAACTGGCCATCTCTTATAGCCAGCCAAGGCTTCCAGTGAAGGGACTGGGTTGCACTTAGTCGAGCTGTTTGTCAAGAAGGATGTCCCATGGAAATCCTCAAACAACCCAGGCTGATGCTAAGACAAAGATTCCTCTCCACAAGTGACAGCAGGGTCCCATTGCTGAGGACGACATCCATGAAGAAGTCGGGTTGGTGCCTATATGAAGTCATCACTCCTACATTTTAGATTTTGGTGTGGGAAGATACTCTGCAGGCTACTGAAAGAAAATGTGGACACCAACCCAGTCACAAAACCTTTGACCAACAATCTGTCTTGCCTGCAGATATGCTAGGAAAATGGTGGTATAGAACTTGTGGGAGTAGCCAACCAATGTCTGATTGGACTTAAGGCCCACTCTTCGAGGAAGAACCCATGCCCAACATAATGCTTGGGTAACTAAGAACCAGAGACATAGGGCAAAAGCAAACATGACTGGTCTTTTTTTAAAATATCAATAAAATGATTCCTAATTGTATTCTGCTACACTCACAGATCAATGCTGTATCCATTCATAATCAGAGAGGCTTCCTCCAGCAGCAAGCCTCCATAAAGAAAGATGCAGAGACTCACGGTCACAGATTATGCAGAGTGTGAGTCTATGGTAGGGGTCTTCATCAAATCCCATCCCCCACTCCCACCCCCCACCCTCCAACTCAGGGAATCCTGCAGAAGAGGAGGCTGAAAGATTGTAAGCATCAGAGGGCATGGAGGCTATCAGGAGAACAAAGGCTTCTAAATCAACTAAGCACAGTACATATGAGCTCACAGAGACTGAAGCAGCTAGGCCATGGCCTACATGGGGCTACACCTGGCCCTCTGCCTATGTGTGTGTGTGTGTGTGTGTGTGTGTGTGTGTGTGTGTTAGCTTGGTGTTTTTATGGATCCCCTGACTTCGAGAATGAGTGGGTTTCTGACTCTTTTGCCTGCTCTTGGGACTCTTTTCCTCCTGTTGGATTGCCATGCACAACTTCAATATGAGGTTTTTGATTCATCTGACTATATTTTATTTTGGCATGCTTGGTTGTTATGCCTTACAAGTCTGTTCTAGTCTAATGAGGGACAGAAAGGGCATGGATCCAGAAGGGAGGGGAGTTGGGGAAGAGCTGGGAGGAATGGAAGAAGGGGAAATATAACCAGGATATTTTGTATGAGAAAAGAATCTATATACAATTGAAAGAAAGAAGGGAGGGAGGGAGGGAGGGAGGGAGGGAGGGAGGGAGGACAGATGTGTAGAAAGGAACAGAAACAAAATTAGGCTTCAGAATAAGCTCAAATTCTCATTAGGAGAGAACTCCATGACTACCGCACATGTCTCTCTCTCTCTCTCTCTCTCTCTCTCTCTCTCTCTCTCTCTCTCTCTCTCTGTGTGTGTGTGTGTGTCTACACACGCGCATGCGCACACACTCATGGCATCTTGAAGTTGGAGAGCATTATAAAGGACAGAGCATCATTCCATAGGCAGCACGATAAGGCTTTGAGAGGAGAGAGAGCCTTCCCTTCAAAGTTGCCTTGGTCCTGGGCAGCAGGGAGGAGGCTGGCCTGGAGAGTTCTAGCACTCACAGCCGGTGCCTATCAGCTCTTTGTCTTAAGGGACCAAGGGCAAGGGGCATGGCTTGATATCAGAGAGAAGGAATGGAGTGGCTAGGGGATCTGTGATCTAACAAAAGTGCCCCCAAACCTATCATCTTGCTCTTTTGTCCTCCTGGGGAAAGGTCTGCTTCTCCTCCCCAGGTCATTGATTTCCCAACCAAAGACCTTTTCTCTGTTTCCCCCCTAAGACCGATGATCGTTGCTTTTATTTATTAGCTCAATTGGCTCACAGGGTACAGGTTTTTGTTTTGTTTTCTTTTGTTTTTGATAAACAGCATTTGTGGGCAAGTCTGGGAGGTGTTTTCAGATGGGATTAGAACTTCCTAGTGTAAGAAAGAAATGAAAGACTTCAGTCTCTGCTCAGGCCTTTCACAGATGCTGACCAGCTCCCTCCCAGGACCTTGTGAGCTGGCAGCCTTGCCAGGGTCACTCACCTGGGAAGTGAACCCACATCAGAAGGATGGATATTCCCGACCTGTGGGGAGCAGATGAAGTCCTGAGTAATGGATTGTTGACATGAACACCTGCCGTGCCAAGGACTCCAGTGCCTCAAACCCATGGGAAGAGCAAAACCTTCTCAGGGTTGGTCTGAGAGGAATGGCAGAGCCTTCCCCTGGTTTCAGCACAGATCTTACTACCTTTATCTAAACCTTAGTGTGTGCAGGAAGAACCAACCTCAGCTTCCTCCTGGACAATTGAAACCGGAGACTGCTCTGCTTCAGAGGCCTCCTACAGAGTTTAGCTACTCTGTCTCCTCCTCCACGGTGTTCTTGAGCTGAGACACTGACCTTCCATTGGGCTGGCTTTACCCCAGCTCTCCTCCTGCTGTTTTGAATGTGCGATGTACCCTCTGAAATCCACATTGAAAGGTAGGCCTCAAAGACTTACAGGCTACAACATTTGGGAAGTAGTTTGACCACAAGATCTCCAGCCTCATGAACGGGGCTAGAGACTTTCTATGAGGGCTGGAGGGAACTACTCCTACAGGGTGAGGACGAAGCATCCAACATGCCATCCTGAAGCACAGATAAGCCCTTATCAGATGCCAAGCCTGCTGATACCTTGATCTTAGACTTTCCAGTCTCCAGAACCATAAAGAATTACATTGCTGTTATTAATAAATCACCCAGTCTCAAATGGCTGTGCAGGAGAGACTGGGGCCCAGACAACTAGGAATTAGTGACAAGCAGGACCACACCTTCATGAGGATGTTTAGGTATACATGCCTCTTGCCTTCTCTCTACATCTCATGTCAGGACCCCGAAGATGAACCTGGGGAGGTGTCCCTTGATCTCTTTGTTTCTCTTCTCGGTGTAGATATATTGAATCAATCCCCTTCTCTGCTTGCAGGGATAGTTTCTGTCCCTGCTTCTATGTTGATGGTCCAGTGGCTGTTTCCTCAGAGAACCCTGGATAACACAGGCCCCAAACACTGAGGACCATTGTTCCAGCACATTTTGCTAATGTACACACATGAATAAAATTATGCTTTTACTAGTTCCAGGATAATTAAGGCTACCCAAAGAAACCCAGTCTTGGGGAAATGAAAACTACAAAAAGGAGAGTTTACTAGAATTTGTAGGGTTCCACATTTGTCCTCTTACCTTGTCAAAACACACTTGGTATTTGATATTCTATTCCACATAGGAAGTATCATCAAACAGGAAGAAATGCTTAATGCCCTCTGTGCCACATATGGCTTGTTACATGTTATCAGCTGGTGGATTTCAAAGATCATCTAAGGTTCTCAGGAGGCTCCCAGTGTCCTTGATGCCCTGGCACTCGGTCTGGTGCGATGCTATTAGTTGTAATTTTATTTAGTATCTTTACGTCTTGTATGTCAGGCCTGGAGAGATAGCTCAGCTACTTTTCCGGAGGGTCCAAATTCAATTCCTAGTTCCCACAACTCTCTGCGTAACTCCAGTTCCAGAGCATCTGACACCTTTTCTGGCTTCTGAGGGCACTAGGAACATACATGGTGCACAGAAATAAATGCAGGAAAAACACCCACAACCAGAAAAGAAAGTAATTTAAAACAAATAAATGCATTTCTTATGTCTCAGTGAGAGGCAAGTTCCTTTCCATAAGGCACGCCTATCAGATCTCTAACCATGTTACCTTCTGCCTCATGTCATCTACAATAGTTATACAGAGATGCTCTCCTGAACGCTCTTCCAGTCCCAGAATAACGTGATCCACCTCATTAATTCTTCGAGAACATCATACATGTGCACAGGTGCATTTCGATCATACCTACCCTGTGCTTTGAAACCCATGGAAGGGACTATGACACTCAGGACAGGTTTCTGATGTTATTGTCTAAATAACTTTAAGACTGAGTGAGCATACAGAGAGAGAAATTTCCAGAACAAATAGAGTCGTAAAACTGCTAACCCAAGAAGAAACCCAAGAATTAATTCTGCAGCCTAAACGAAGTGATGAAGAACAGCCAGGATTTTTATGGCCTGTGTTTGGAACTTTGTTTCTCTTTTAGTGTCATACTTTGTGGATATAATGAGTATTCTTCCCTTTCCTCCCTGAGATTTTGTAACTTATACTTTTGTAAACACAAACAAAAGTCTTTTCTTACCATTCTTCTTACCAAACTCAGAGACTATTACTGACGCATACTATTTCCACAGCAATTTGTACAAGTTCTGTAAGAGTCCATCCTCTGGTGAGAGGGCGTATCTGAAAATACTGAAAATATTGCAAAGATTTGGCACATTTGAGAATGAGGCATTTAGAGTTACGTTTATGCAGCTAAGTTTTGTCTTTATGGAGCTAGTGCTTACAAAGTCCTCTTGAAAAATAGCCTGGTTCCAGGGTTACAAGCTCTCTGCCTTCCAGATGAGGGATAATCGGAGTCTTTATGGTAGTCGCTGGCTTCTGGGGAAGGAGAATCAGTCTTTTAAGGGTGTGGTCCCTGGTGGCACCACATCCCAGAGTATATGAGCAACACAAACTGGACAAACTAAAAAGAAAAGGGGAACAAAGTGGGGAAAGGGGACAGATCTGGGAATGGTCATGGAGGGGAGCAGGGGTGACGATGATCAAGTTATGTTTCACGTATCTTAAATGGTCAGTTTCTGAGAGTCTTAAAAGGCTTAGCTAGGAATATTTTAAAACATATGTATGATATATAAAATATATGTGCAAATTATATACACATTGTCCTAATATATACTTAATATAATTCTATATGCATCTCATATATATGTGTATACCTATATGTTTGTATATACACACACCTTATAATATAGTTTATATTTTTATCTGGGTGTTTGTTTTTGTGTTTTAGTTAGGTGTTACTGTGTAGAACAGACTTGCCTCTAACTCAGAATCTTCCTTCTTCAGCCTCCCAAGTTCTGTAATTACACACTTGTTTCACCTAACCTGGTTCTCAGTTTAAGATATTCTCAGGACTTCAATTGTGATGGTTACTTTTGATTATCAACTTGAGGAGATTTGGAAACAGACTCCTAGACTGTCTATAAAGGAACTCCTAGATTGGGCTAAGTGAGGCAGAAAGACCCAGGCTCAAAGTTGATGACATCATACTATGGGCTGAAGTGATGGACTGAATTAAAAAAAAAAAAAAGCTAGGGCTGGAGAAGTAGATCAGGGGTTAAGATCACTGACTGCTCTTCCCAAGGTCCTGAGTTCAATTCCCAGCAACCACATGGTAGCTCACTATCTGTAATGGGAACTGATGCCCTGTTCTGGTGAGTGTAAAGACAGCTATGGTGTACTCATATAAATAAAATAAATAAATCTTTCTTTTAAAAAAACTAGCTGGGGCTGGAGAGATGACTCAGCAGTTAAGAGCACTGACTGCTCTTCCAGTGGTCCTGAGTTCAATTCCCAGTACCCACATTGTGACTCACAACCATCTGTAATGGAATCTGATGCCCTATTCTGGTGTGTCTGAAGACAGCTACAGTGTACTGACATACATAAGGTAAATAAATACATCTTTAAAATAAAAAGGTAACTGAACACTAGCATATGCTCTCTGCTTATGAACCATGGACACAATGTGACCATTTACTTCATATACTCCTTCTGCCACTGAAGAACTGTATCCCCTGACTGCGCGCCAAAATAACACTACTTACCTTCCTAAAGCTGTTTTTGTCAAGTATGTTGTCATAGCAACAATAAAGGTATCTAAAACCTCGATAAAAGACAAATTCACCTAAATCTCTAGGTTCAAGTTAATTCTGAAAGCAAGTTTGGTTCTTGGCTTTCTAATCTCAGAAGGATTTTAAAGTCTGATCTGAGACTCCTTTAAAAAGTTCCAGTTAAGGCTAACTTTAAAAGGCTTATGTGATCAATTACCATTTTTACTGCACATATCCAAATGTTCCTGCTAAATTTAATGAGGCTGTAGAATTCCTTTGTAAGCAAGAGTAATCTAACTTTAATTGTCTTTGATCAGAATGGGAGCAATCATGGACTAAAATGTTATGTTTGGTGGAAAAGTCCAACCCACCCTTGTGGGTTATTAGATTCTAAGCCATATTCATGATCTTTAAGCTGTGTCTGCCTCTTTGTAAACTGGATACTTCCATCTAATAGTCTGTCAGTAATTAATGTTTCCAATATTTCTCCCATCAGTGAAAACTAAAACTGCCCTTTCCCAGAGTTCCGGTAGCTAATGCTGGACAATTTGATATAACTTTAAATGAACTATCACAAAAAAAAGTTTTGGGCATGCCAAGAGATCGCCATAACGAACCTAGGATCTTGTGTTTCATCCACATCGGAGACACATTACCACCCTCACTACACCATGTAAACATACTTCAAGCCCAGTATCTGCAACTCTCTTCGGATGGCTGCATTCTGGATTTAATGTCCTTCCTGAAATATGCAACTCCGTACGAACCCTATAGAAAAACCTAACCCAAGAGTCACTTCGCAGCAACAGTAGGGCTGAGTGTGAGGTCCCAGATGGAGGACTTGGAGATGGGACTGAAGGAGCTGAGGGAGTTTGCATCCCCAGGGAGGCAGCAACAGTGGTAACTGGCCTGACCCCCCTCCCCCAATACTCCTGGAGACTGATCCACCAACCAAAGAATACACATGGAGGGATCCATGGTGCAGGCCACATATGCGGCAGAGGAGGGTCTTGTTAGACATCAGGGGGAGGAGAGGCCCTTGGGCCTGAGGGTGTTAGATGCCCCAATATAGGAGAATGCCAAGGAGGGAAGAGAGTGGGTGGGTGGGAGAATACCCCCCATAGAGGCAGGGGAAGGGGGAGGAAATGGGGAGGTTCCAAAGGGAAGATCTGGAAAGGGGAAAACATTTGAAATGTAAATAAAGTATGAAAAATAAATTTAAAAAAAAAGAAAGACCTAACCTTTCAAACCTGTTACTGCCCCATCTGCCTTCAGACCAGGCAGACAGCTGCACATCTTTCCCAGACAGGGGGACTGGTTCTCTGGGCTCTGGAGCAATCAAGTAACTTGGCCCCTTACTGGGGAGATTCTGATGAAGCAAGTGCAGAGATCCAGAAAACATCACGGTAAGAAGTCTTCCCCCCACTGTGCACCCTTTAACTGTGTGAGAGCAGAGCTTCCCAAGGGAGCTCAACAATTGTGACCCCTCGTGAGACGGTTGCTACAGAGGAAGACTAAGTTCCATCACTGAACATGAAAAAGTGGCTCAGTGGAAGAAATCAGCTAAGCAAGAATTTGTCACACACTGTAGTAGTTTGAAAAAAAAAAATGGCCCCATGGGCTCATAGGGAGTGGCACTGTTAGGAGGCATGACCCTATTAGGAGGTGTGGCCTTGTTGAGGAAGTGTGCTTCATTCATTTCCTGCTGGCTTTCTTTTTATAGCAGTAAGACACAATCCATCATGCTGTCTCATTTTTACCATGCTGGCCTACTCATCTCTCCTTAGGTCATCTGACTGTAAGCATACTTCACTTCTTTCATTCTGCTGGCATGTTACAGAAGACCCCACTTCTAACCACTTCCTTGGGTCACATTTTTCCATGAAATCTTGCCAATCTTTCTCTGTGTGTGTGTCTCTGTGTCTCTGTCTCTCTGTCTCTCTGTTTCTCTCTGTCTCTGCCTCCTACTTTGGGATTACAAGTGTTTGGCATAGCACTCTGCCTTTTTACTTGGGTTCTGGGAAAGCAGACCATCATGCTTGCAGGGCAAGGCCTTTACTAACTCAGTCTGTCCTCAGATCACCAACCTGTGTTTTCTCAGTTTAGTTTGAAGCCTTCTAGTTACTGAATGTAAGAGCTAGAGAGAAACCTTTCCCCTCTTCTCAGAGTAAGCGAATCAGCCTATCCCACAGGTAATATGATATAGCTATCCGTAGTACAATAATGCTTTTTTGTCCAGTGGTCTCAGCCAAGATGCACAGAATTAGAAGTGACTAAGTAAACATGAAAGAAATTATTGTTCCCACCCACTTTGGCTTTCCTGGGAGATTTCACATCACCTGTCTACTTCCTCTCCCTGGCCTCTGCAGTCTGCTAGATCCCATAAGCTGGCTTAAGTTTCATTTCTCAGCCAGGCCAAGTTTGAACAAACACTTACCTGACATTTAATTGGGTCCTTAAGAATGGTTTGGGTTTCTAAAATAGCTGTGACCTTTCCAGGGGCCGTTTAACAGTTGGTTCAAGAGTTTAGCAATTTTACAATGGAGCTTCTGCCAAGATGCTTTCCTTGTGGGCATGTTGGAGGTGTGAGAGGAACATGTTGAAGATACCATAGAGTTGCAGCCATTCAAGTGAAGACTATGGGGTCTTCTGAGAGATAAACAATTGACCAAAGGCCTTTAAACAAGAGCATGGGGAAGTAAGAGTGGAGGGAGGGAGGGAGGGAGGGAGGGAGAGAGGGAGGGAGGGAGGGAGGGAGGACGGGACTTCAGGAGGAAGTCTAATTCACTGCCGATTTCTTTCTTAATTCCAACAAGCCAAATAGTTAAATTTGGTAGTGGGTGTGAATGGAATGTGACATAGATATGAAAGATTCGGTTAGAAATGAATCACAGATCCGTTGTGTGTGACAGTGACAATGGTATGTACATGCATGCATGCATGTATGTGTATGTTATCTATTAAAGATACTATTCAAGGGTCAAAAACAAGGTCGGCATCTCCAATGTCCTTTGAACAGACAAGAAAAGAAAATATGCTGAATGCCAGTGGAGGAGAGAACACGGATGAAGCAAGGACAGAAGAAAATGTTGAGGCTTGTTAAAGTGGGTGATGGCTTCAAGGAGGTCACGACACTGCTCTAATATTGTCTGTTCCAGACTGTAACAAAAGAAAACCCATACACTGCTGGCGGTAGTGTCCACCAAGGAAAAACTGGGCAAATAATTTGAAATATTTAATCAAGAGTAATAAAAGATGCGTTTACCTTGAAGGAAGGGAGGGAGGGAGGGAGAGAGGGAGGGGAGAGGAAGGCGAAGAAAAGGAGAAGGGTGAGAGGAGAGATAAAGAGTTGGCCTGCAAATCTCATTTGACCCACAGAAAATCCTCCTAAGGAACGACTTTGGAAACATAGAAAGAGCAATAAATGCATGTTTGCTTTCCTAAGAGGGATCTCTAATGTTAATACATGAGAAACAATCTTAATGTCCATCTAAAAATGAATTTAACTTACAGTGAAAAGATATTTTGGTGTATTATACCAATGTGGAAGATAGTGTTGAAGAATATTTACTATCCAAGAAATACAAAAGACTTAGTTTACTCTATTAGAATTTTATTAAAATTAAGAGAATGAAAATAATTATATTTCAAAAGTCAAGAATGATTTTTCTCTAAATAATGAGATAAATATGAATAGACTAAGATTCTTAATATTTAATATACAAGTTTAGAAAAGGTTGGTTTTTCTCCCAGGAATTTTTTGTTAATTTTTGTTTGTTCCTTAGAGTTTTCTATTTTCATGATAACACACTAAAGTAAAGTGTACTACTGTGACTGAGATGGTTGATACAGTCAACTTGACAGACTGTAGATCACCTAGGAGATCAGCCTCAGGCATGCTGTGAGAGATTATCTAGTTCAGGTTAACGGAGATAGGAAGACTCACCACAACGGTAGGCAGCACCACTGCATGGACTGGCATCTCAGATGGAACAAAATGGACAAAGAACAGTCATGTCTCTCTGCTTCCTGACTATGGCTATAGTTACACAGGATCCTGCCTTTGCCACTTCCCTGACAGAATGAACTGTGTAGTCCTCAACTGTAAGACAAGAGGAACACTTTCCCCTTGCATTGCTTTAGTCATGTGCCTTGTTGCAGTAAGAGACAGCGTGGCTTTTTCTGTGTGCTTCTGACCAGACTGGGATTCAGAGTACTGTATACATCAGGGCTCCCTTCTCACCTCTTCCCTGGCCAGCTCTCACTGATTAGCTTACAAGTAACCATAATTTTGGCACATGCAAATATTCAAACATTTATGCTTTTTTAGCATCATATAAATGAAATTATTATATATTTATATGGTTTTATTATCAAATACAATATCAGATTCATTTATATTCTTGTATGTGTTTATTTTTCTATAAACTGTGGAGAATTCCACTACAAAAATATACAATAGTGTGTTTATCTATTATCTTGTTGCTTGGATATTTGGACTGTTTCAAGTTACTGACTATTAGGAATAATTCTATAGGCATTTTTTTTTGCTTAAATCTTTTTGTAGACATAACTACTTAGCTCTCCCTGGTTTATATCTAGTAGTTAAATAACGGGCTAACTTTATAATAACAACCACATTGTTCTACAAAGAAGTCATGCTATTTTTATTCTCACTAGCAATGTGCAAGACTCTCAGCTGCACCTCACCTAGTCAACATATAAAACTATCCTCCTTTTAAATTTTAGTCTTAGTAATCTTGAGGAGACAGCCTCCAAATTCTTAACTAACTGGCAACACTGAATACACCAGTATTGTTTTCATTTCAAATGCATAATCTGAGGTCAAAATGGTGTCAGCAAAAACAAGGACCACTGGCTCATAACACTGGGAGGATAAAGTTGGTTTTTTCTATTCATGTCACGGCACGTATAGCAAATGATCACAGAGCCCTTAGAAGAATCTTAAATTGAGCTGACTACTGTTGCAGTTGGAGGTAGATGGCTGACCCTGGCCAGAATGACTACCAGGCAGAAGAAACCAACATTCAGGATAATGATAACCTTGCTGTTCTTAGTGGCTGAGCTAGAAAGCTCTGAGGCAGGTATAAGGGGCTGTTAAAAGAAGCAGGATCATAGGCAGGACTTGGAATCCATGATGTCAGAACCCACTTCCTACCAGCCCAACCCTCATCTCGTCTCATCTCCTTGCTTTGGACCTTTTTTCTCTATAGACTGGAGATAATAGTCACACTAAATTCTCAGGCTCCATAAACATCTTAATATGAGTATGAGAGTTATATCAGGTCCTGGTGAAAGTAGGAAACTTCCACATGCTGGGTAGCTTTTAAAAATAGAAACTTAGCTTCTTATGATTCTACAGACTAGCAGGCTCACATCAAGGTGTCAACAGTGATACATTCTCTCTAGGACTGTACAGGAAAATCTCTCCATCTCTCTTAGCTTTTGTGTTTTGAGAAACTGTTGCACCTCCTTGTATGGGGGCTTGTAGCATCATAGAAGCCAGCCTCCATCCTCAAGGGGCATTTTCCTCATGTAGTTCTTCTCCTCATTCTCTAAGGACATATCAAAATATGTCAGACTGTCTCCAGTCATATCAGAATAAGGTCCACTATTGTGTAACAATATCCCCTGAAAGAAAACTATCCCCCTTGGAGGAAGGTCGTAAGACACAGGATGTCCTAAAGCAGTGGTTCTTAACTTATGGATCTTGACTCCTTTGGAGTATCATATCAGATATCTTGCATTCCAGATACTTAGATTATGATCATAACTAGCAAAATTACAGTTAAGAGGTAGCAATAAAATAATTTTATGGTTGTGGGGTCACTGCAGTATGAGGAACTGTATTAAAGGGTCACAGCATTAGGGGGTGAAACATTCCATCCTGCAGGGAAGCTATCCTAGTCAGGGTTACTGATGTTGTGATAAACAACATGATCAAAGCAACTTGGGAAGGGAAGAGTTTATTTCAGCTTACACTTCCAGGCAACAGTCGGTCACTGAGGGAAGTCAGGGCAGGAGCTAATGCAGAAGTCATGGAGGAGTGATCTTACTGGCTTGTTCAGCCTGCTTTATTGCCCTCCACCCTCTTTCTTTCTT